>JAFEMH010004426.1:0-210270 GCA_022495995.1 Adenophora triphylla var. japonica
CTATGCGCACCGGGCCGCTTCTGATACACTGCACACTACAACCCTTAACCCGGGAGTGGTCTCAGTTGCAGTCCGTTTGGTCTTCCTAGGGCCTCTCTTTGGACGCACGGGATCATTCCAAACATCCCATCCTAGCTGCAAGCGTCAACCCCGCACGTTTGAGTCTTCGAGTACATCACTCTGTCCAGCACTCGGTTGGTTTTTACCTTCAGTCCGTGTCATACAGCCTGGATACATATACCATGCCGGCCATTTTCTGGAGTCAAGGCTCTAACTCAAGTATCCTCTTGCGCAAGCAAAGTGATGAAAGGTCATGCTAAAATCTTGACCTCGATCTTGAGTTTCCGAAGCTACACCTGCACGATGTTCCGTCCCTGATATACATCCACGCCGCATTGACACCATGTCATCACGCCTTTGATACGTCGCCCATTGACGGATATGACCTACCTAACGCCTAACGCCAGCATCCCTTGCGCAAGCAGCAGGTAAAGCAGAGGTGCCTATGCGCGAACTTCGACTGGGATCTTTGACTCCAGCTGCGCGGCTGGTTCACTATTCACGGCTAACGCACTGTCAAAACGAACATGACATGTGCCTCATTCCTTAGGTTCGATTTTTCTTTAGGCCATAAAGGAAATCCGCTGCACTATAGGACCTCGCCTCGGGGGGTCCGCTCCACCCCGGGACGCCGAAATACAGTGCAAAACGAGGGGCTTATAGCCGCAACGTATGGTCTCTATCGACTCCAGATCTAAAGCATAGCTCGCGAAAAAGAAGAGCAATCTTTTTCCAACTCTAAACCTAGGATTTCAGAAAACACTGTTTTAAGTAAATTAAAACAAAAAAAAAAAAATCAAAAAATAGCAAAAGAAACTAAACCGCACTTGCCACGCGAGCTTTCCTCTTTTATCCCAAGTTAGGCCATTCCCGTGTCTAAACCTCGCCCATCACCCTCCAACACCGTAGAGTGGTCGAGAGTACCCGGAACCCGTCTCCTGTCAAAACAAAGAAGGTCCTACTCTCCTTCCCCACTCGTCACCAGATACCGTCAATTCCTACGGCCAAGTCAGCTGGATAACAACGATGAACGGGACCTTACCCCCAAGAAATTTCCCAACACCGGAAGAAGTTCGCAGTGTCCTCGCGGCTATCGAGAAACGTCAAGGTGAGCAACAAGCTCGGATCGAAGGTGCCACGCACCACTTCGGAACCTTAGCCACCCGACTACCTGGGCTTTCCAAGCCATGATCGCTCCTACATCCTCTAACATCTCTCATTGTCTCCCGTAAGTCAACCTCGTTACCCTCGTACGAGCCATGCAAGCTATGACGTAAGACCACAAGACCTTCCCGAGGAAAGCCTCGCCCATCCAGCCTCCCGAGGTCCCGCACCACCGCCGAACAACGAACACATCCGGTGGGACGTCTCGCGACAGCTGTGCTGGTCCGGAAATGGAATTCCAGGATGCAATGAACGAGGGCCGTCCTCGACGAAAGAAGAAGCTATCTTCTCAACAAAAACTGAAAAAGAGGTATGAATCTGGGTGATCCCACTATTTAACCCTCGAGAACCCTCAGAAAGTTTGACTACTATGTCATCTACTCCAAAGAAATCTCCCCACTTAGTTCTCGCACAGGCCACGGCAATGCTTGCTCCATTGATCACCGGGACGAGCTTCGCACCGCCACCGAAGGCCCGAAGGTCCAGATAATCCAACCCCGTCTGGGAAGATCTCAAAGCCACTATTGATGCTTCAAGAAAAGCCATGACAAGCGAACGAATTGAAATGCGCAGCCCGGCCTTACGCCAATCAGCTCCTCCCACTCCGCAAACGGAGAGACAAGCAAAACCATAAGTCCAGAGGTGAATGTTCTCACACGTTCCGGCCAAATCCCAAAAGAATCCTCCACCGGACAGACAAAAGGCCACCCATACCCGAGCCACGAACCGAAAAGGGGCCCTACGCCAAAGAAGCCGAAACCTGGGACCCAAAGGTCAAGATCCTGCCTCGACACAGCCTCAAGCGCACTCAGCTAACATCTCACTCGGTCCTTACTCACTTCATCTTACCCGCACAAGCTCAAGTTGGAAGAAAGCCCGGCCTGCACTACGGTTCCCATACACATGACACCCGATGGCGCTCGTATGATTTGCAACGTCACTTACAAAGCAATATCATCACCTTCACAGAGCTCGGATCTTCCAAAATTTGGGGCCGACCACAACGAGCCTCTCTACATAACAGCTTCAACCGGACGAGCGCCGTCTCCTCTGTGTCAAGGTAGATGGGAGGATCATCCATGAACGTCCTTCCACCAAAATGATGGATTTGCTAGGGATCAAAGCAATCGATCTAAAACCTCGACTGTGCAATCAAGGCATACGACTCAACATCCCGCCCAGCCTTGGGAATAGCCACCTTGAACTCGTGGTTCTGAAAACAAATGGTCCCGACAGATTTCCAAGTCATCGACATCCCGATCACATTCACCGCCATTTTCGGGACGCCTCGCTACATCGATCAATGGGGTGGCATCCACTTCCATCAATGCGTAAAGTTCATCCAAGGAACAGATTCGACCATCATCTACGGCGACAAAGATAGTCACCGAAAGGACCGACACCAACGGCGTCCCGGTTTAGAAATCAAACCCGACGATGACTGCATGATGCTACTGTGGTTCACCATCGAAAGCCCAAAGGCCCAAGTGTGCCACATAGACCTCGCCTTTGATTTGGGACAAGATCCCTCCCCCGATGAAAATGATGAAGCACATGAACTACATCCCTGGCTCCTGGGCTTGGGAAAACGCCATCGTGGCACTCAACGTATCATCAATATCAAAGAATGTAATACTCGCACGGCCCGGGATACTCTCCTACTCCCGAACACATTGCGGAGGACAAGCGAGCCGCACGAAAACGCTCCACGTATAACAAAAAGAGGCTTGCACGCAATCTCCGATCTTCGTCCCCATGCTCTTCGACATGACCAAGTACTTCACAAGGAAGGCCGGCAACTCGAAGAAGATCCGTAAAAGGGAACAGAGTTAATCGCCGCCAAACAAAAGCCGGCCGACAACCATGGACAAGCTCCAGCCAGTAACTCCGTGCAAGATTCGTAGGCCTCAAGCCAAATCCCCGTCCGAAGAGCATTCTCGACACACCGCCCCCGGCCGGATCCACAACCACCACTATTCACAATGAATTTTGGTTCAAGAAAACCCCTCTTCGCTAAGAATTCGAAAACTCTCTCGTCAACACTCCCGCCTTCAACAAGCGGGACGAGTCTCGCATTCGAGCTAGTAATGCCCAAGACAAAGCAAGAGACTCCGCAGACGATGCTTGGGACGAACCACCGCTCCACCTCGCTTCTTCAAAGAAGAAATCGAGATGCCGGATCTAATCGATTTTGTTTCGATAACTCCGTGATAGCAATGATCGGGAACGGTGACATAAAGCCTTTCAAGCCCCATCTCCTATCAAGCTTCATGGCCACTCAATAACCGGGCCACCTTCTCCTGACTCCACCGCCAAAGAAAAAGGACATGATCGAACAACTTGGTCTCGACCCCCTCGAGTCCTAGAGTCTAGTGTCAAAACTCATCCCGAGTCCATTAGCTTAATTTGAGTCTCTCGAGTCATCTCGATGGCCTCACGCCGAAGATTACGAACTCATTGCCAATAATGTATTCCCGTATGCTCTAATGAATGCTTCGATCTTTTCCGAGTATCCTCTCATTGCATCTTTAACAACCGATAAATTAACTAACACACAAACAGCTAATAACGATTCACTTGATAAAGAAGCGTACACATTAAACGAACAATACATTAAGCACATCTTTAAGCATGTTGTCAAACGAGAGAAAACCGGGCCCAAGTCGCGAGGAGGTTTTAAATCCAAAGTGAATTTGGGAACCGCCGAAGAGCCAAAAGAGACGCAAATCGGAAGTTTCTTCACCGGCACAGAGCAAGACGCATTGATCGCACCGCCAAAGAGTTCGTGGACGTGTTCGCTTGGTCTTACCGAGACATGCCCGGATTAGATCCTAACATTGTAGAACACCGGATCCCCTCAATCCCGAGGCTAAGCCCATCAAGCAAAAGCTACGCCGAATCAAGCCGAATGGTCTTTACAAGTCAAAGAGGAGATCGAAAAATGCTTCGCGCCGGCTTCATCGTGGTGATCGAGTACCCCACATGGCTCTCCAATATCGTCACGGCCACCAAGGCCAATGGAAAAGTACGCCGTTGCGTGACTTCCGAGATCTCAACAAAGCAAGTCCCAAGGACGATTTTTCCACTACCCAACATCGACATGTTTGGGTAGACACTACATGCCCAATTTCAAGTCAAGTCCTTCGTGGACGGTTTTGCCAGCTGGGCTACAATCAGATCAAGATGGCCGAAGAAGACCAAGAAAAGACAAATTTTCACAACCCCTGGGGAACCTATCGCTACACGC
Source organism: Adenophora triphylla var. japonica (assembly GCA_022495995.1). Taxonomy (NCBI): domain Eukaryota; kingdom Viridiplantae; phylum Streptophyta; class Magnoliopsida; order Asterales; family Campanulaceae; genus Adenophora; species Adenophora triphylla. The sequence goes on from JAFEMH010004426.1 coordinate 4,472, forward strand.
AATGCCGTTCGACTAAAGAACGCCTGGGCTACTCTACCAACGGCAAAGAACCGCCCTCTTCCACGATATGATCCACAAAGAGATCGAAGTGTACGCCGATGACATGATCGTTCACTCAAAGGGATCGACGGACAACACCTCACGTGCACTCCGAGAAAATTCTTCAATCGCCTCCGAAAACACTCAATGAGGCTTAACCCCGCCAAATGCACATTCGGGGTTACCGAGGCAAGGTTTTGGGATACACGGTCACCGAGAGAGGCATCGAGGTGGATCCTCAAAAGATCAAAGCTATCATCGAAATGAGACCACCGCAAACTCGCATGAGGTGAAAAGCTTCATGGGCCGCCCGCAATATATCGCCCGCTCACAACCAATTGACCTCTATGCTGCGAGCCAATCTTCAAGCCGATGAAGAAGAACGCCGACATCGAATGGAACTCGAATGCCAAGATGCCTTTGAAAAATAAAAGCATACCTCGTGAGTCCTCCGATTCTCTCGTCCTCCCCACGAGGAAAAGCCACCGTTGCTATACCTAATCGTGACCGACACCGCAGCTGAGCCATGCTTCCGTCAAGAAAAGAAGGAGTCACGGGTCGAAAACGCCATCTACTTCGCCGCCGAAAGTTTCAAGGCAAATAACTCAATTACTCGCCTCGAGAAAACTCGCGCAGCCTGTACGGGTTGCTGGGAAACTACGCACTACATGCGCCGCACACGCACACTTGGTTTCCAAATGGACCTACCAAGTACCTTCTTCGACAAACCATCTCTGCCACACGAGGCTCGCCAAATGGTCTTTCTTCCGGCGGAATTTGGACATCAAGTACGTAAAACCAAAAGTCAATCAAGTGGACGGGCCATGGCCGAACAACCGGCCGATTTCCCAACCGACGAGGCTCGAGGCCCCGAACCACAATTTCCAGACGAGGGAATCTTTCGCAATCGAAGGCGAAAACCGATGGCAACTATTCTTCGACTGAGCGGCCAACCAAAAGGGAAACGGCATCGGTATGCTCTGCGGATCCTAAGGACGAGCACACCCCAATTGCTATAAAGCTCAATTTCGAGGTAACCAACAATGCCGCCGAATATGAAGCTCGCGCCGCCGGACTACAAGCCGCACTCGAGAGGAATGTCCGTAAACTCAAGTTTATGGGGACTCACTGATCATCAACCAAGTCTCCAACAAGTGGAAAACCATAGACCCGGCTTGCAAAAATACCATGCTCGCATAGAGGACCTCATCACACAATTCGAAGAGGTCACCTTCCATTACTTGCCAAGAGACCGAAACAGTTTGGTGATGCCTTAGCCACCTCGCTTCCTCAGGAAATCCCCGAAGGAAAAGCAATCAAACCCTTCAAAGCTCTGACGAAAGGAAATTCCCGCCTACCGTTGTGAGATCGAACTGTAACCTAAGCCCGTCAATGAGCCACGGTATAACCAGATCTTCCAATACCTCAAGAACGGGGAAACCACCTTCATGAACAAGGAAGACCCACACACAGGGGTCAAAACCAAGAGCATCATGGCCCTAAAACGCCTCGCCTCTCACTTTCGTCATCCTCGGGACATGCTATACAAGAAACGCTACCACGGGCCACTCCTACGCCGCGCCGCCCAAGAAGAAGCAAGCAAGTTCATGAACGAAGTCCACAATGGGGCTTGCGGTCCCCACATGAACGCCGCAGCCCCGATGCAAATCATTCTCAGATGGGCTACTACCGGATCTCCATGGAGGCGCATTGCATCCACTTTGTCCGAAGCCGCGACAAGTGCCAACGGCTCTCCAACCTCAATCATCTACCACCCCACGATCTCTACCGCATGACTACACTCTCGCCCTTCGCCACTGGGAATTGACGTCATCGGGAAAATCGCTCCGCCAGCAAAGAATCTGGCCACGAGTTCATCTTAGTAGCCATCGACTACTTCACCAAATGGGTCGAAGCCAAGTCCTACAAGGTACTCACTTCCAAGAAGGTCGCGCATTTCCTCAAGGAAAACATCATACGCCGATACTTCGCATCCCAAATGAGGTCATATCGTACAACGGCTCACACTTCAAGGGGAATTCGACAGCATCACCGGGCTGAATTCAAGATCACACGCCACAAATCTTCTCCCTACCGGCCACAAACAAACGGCGCCGTGGAAGCAAAGAAACAAAACCTCGAACGCGATCATCCGAAAATGACCACCCGAGGACGAGATTGGCCCGAGAAGCCGCACCTTGCACTTTGGGGCTACCGCACATCGCCGAACAATGCCCACGGAGAAACCCCATTTGCCCCGACTCTACGGATGGAAGCAGCCTCTTCCCATCGAGCTAGAAATTCCCTCACTCCGAGTGCCGTCGGAAAATGACATCAACGAAGTCGAATGGCTCCAAGCCGACATTTACGAATTGGCTCGCTAGACGAGCGACGACTAAAGGCCATGGAACACGTCCGAGCCTATCAAAGCAGGATGGCTAGAGCTTTCGACAAGAAAGTCAAATCCCGAGACATCGTGGAAGGTGACCTCAGTACTCAAAGAAAAGCCTCCCACTCGAACCAACCCACTGGGAAAATGGGAACCCACATGGATCGGCCCTTTCGTGGTTCAAAAGATCTTCTCCTGAGGCGCCACGAAGCTACCGTACCTAGACGGCAATCCCTTCATGAATCCAAATAACTAAGCAAACTTCGCAGATACTTCGCCCGAAGAAGAACAAACTCTCAAGATGCATTCTTCGCACTCCATGTAGTGTCGAACTACGCAGCACTCCGAGCCCTCTAGTCCGGGAACGTAGGCAACCTTAATTGGTCCTGGCCTAAAAATACACAAAAAGTCAAAAGTTTCAATGTCAATCAAGACCTCCATCAAGCTACGCACTTTTCAAGAACACGCCTGCCAGCCACCTTGACCAAGTCAAACGACGGCGGCAACATCAAAGGACATCCGAGGGTCACTCAAAGATCAAACGATCGACTCATGCCGCTTTCCAAGCCAGGGCTTCGCCTTCGCCCTCACGCGCTTCAAAAAAAAAAAAAAAGAGAGCTCGAGCAAGGGCTCACAAAAAAAAAAAAAAAAAAAGAGCTCGAGCAAGGGCTCACAAAAAAACAAAAGAAGCTCAAGCGTAAGCCGCAAATTGAGGTCAAGAGCCCGACGCCAACAAGAGGCAAGGAAGCTACAAAAGACCGTCAAAACGACTTGTCAAGGGAGCATTCAACCTCTCACCAAGCACAAAGCCTCAAAGAAAGTGGATTGCCGCTGTGGCCTGCATCGCTCAGCCCGCGAATGCAAATGTAAAAGTCCAAAGATGGACGCCGACAAAGTGCACAATGTAAGCAAAGGCAAACAAAAGATCTTGCGTCTCGACAAAGCTTTAAAAGTAAATCACAAATCACTAACTACAACATTTCTTGATGAGTTCAAGCACGGTCTACTCTCAAGTTCACAACATGCTAAAAGACAAATTTTAATACATTTAACTAATAATGTGTTTGCAATGCAATGAATGGATACCTAGAGGTCATTCCGCGCCATCTCGCGCTGTCCTCCTCGCCATTCTTTCCTTTCTTCCCTCGTCCCCGCGAGTCTTCTTTCGCTCCACGTGAACCAACTCGCGTCTCTCGCCCGAGATCCGGGGTCCTCCCCGTAGAGTCAAACAATCCAAGAGCTCTCGTGGCTTCATTCGCCCGTGCTTCGGCTCGGATCTCCTCCCCGCGAGTCCGTAAAAGAGGACCTCTCCCCGTCGCCGGTCAACTCTAGTCTCGTAGTCAAACAAAGTGTCTCCCGTCACATCCAAAGTGGTCGACTGTGCTTCGCACTCCTAAGGCAATAGCTACTACGGCAACCGGGTCCTGTAATCGCTACACGCCGTCGCTTCCAAGACCACTTGGGATCGCCCAACACGCCGCTCATACTGTGCCGTATACCGAGTCGTCAATACAACGCTCCCGACGTCTAAGGAGTACCACAGAGGGAAAGCGGAATACTTCCATACCCTCGTAAAATACAAGAAGGCACCCTGAGCCGCCATACAAAAGAGGAACTACCTCCGCAGCAGCAAGGTCATCCCTGCACTCAACAAAGGCTCCCGCTTCATCCCAAACCGCCGGAAACAAGCGACGGAATATAGAAGGAGGACCAAGACAAACCCGGAACTTCGACAACGTAGGACCCTTCCCCGCAAGATCCTCCCCGGTCTCAATCCTCCAAAGGAACCCACCAAATGATCCGATGCGTACTCAAGCCGTGCCATCCATCTCTCCCAAAGTGATCGATCCATATCCAACACAAGAGGTCGCCGAGCAAATGACCACGGGCTAAACGACGCGGAGCCTGACATGGCCTCGAAGTCTCTCTCGCAGCCACAAGGTGAGCAAAGCGGCTTCCCCTCTCATAAAACGATCCCTGGCCGCTGCACGGCCGATACCATGAAGAGTCTCCCCAAAGACTAACGGACAATATCCTCTCCACTTCCGCAAAGGCCCTACCACATCTAGCAAAGCGCCATCACAAATGCCAAGGAACCGACTAAAAGCTGTCGCCATCACGCACAAGGCAAATACATCCCAAGAGACGTCACTCTCATCATCAACCATGAACCGCTCCGGCAGCTCGTAAATGTCGATATGACCCGAATCAAGGATCATGCCCCGCACTTCTTCCAACGAAGTACGAAGAAAGTCTCGCAAGCTTCACGCCACCGCAGACCACCAACCAAAGGAAGCGAGATGGCCTCCACCTCCTGGGCCCTCCAATCAAAGCCCGAAAATCCTCAAAAGTGGGCACCATTTCATCAGGAGAAACAAGACACGTGCCTCCTAACGTCCTGTAACTTCGCGGCAGCCCGCAACAAATCCCAATCAGAACCAACTCCTTAAAAGACCAAACCGAGCAAAGACGAAACCTTACCTCGAAAGCCCGTCTCGATGCCTCATACGGCGCCGCATCCACGTTTTCAATCGCTCAAGGAAGTGTGCTTGCCTCTCCGCGAAAGCCTCGGCAAAATTCTAGGGACGTACGAAGAATCCATGGCAAAAATGGAGGTTCCTAGAGAAAATGGGGAAGAAAGCTCGAAAATGGCCGCAAATGGGGAAATGAGGAAGAACTGCACCGGAAAGCATTTATGTCCTTCCCAAAAGCAAGGTTGGGTCCGCACGATCTCTTTGCATGCTAAGTATGTCCGTACGGACCTCCTTGCAAACAACCCATTTCCTCAAAGAAACAAGACAAAAACCACCGTCCTCAAGAAACTCTTGCTCCAAATCGCCCAAACACCGGCCAAAGCCATTCCCGCAAACAAACACTACCCACAAACACACTCTCACCACGTGGCATGCACAAAAATAAAAATAATAATAGCAACAATTTCTAGGACAAATCCCGGAATCACAAAAAATGACATTACATCTTAAAATAAAATACTCGTTTGCCATGCAAATACATGTGTTTTATTACAGTACCCATAAATGTCTGTTGCTAAACAAAAAAGAGGGATATGAAAAGAGGGAAAGCAAATGAATACTAATCGAATCCTCAAGATCATCATCCTCGCCAAGGTCCTCCAGAGAGAAGTCGGGCATCCCAAATAACTCGCCCGTCACATCCTCGTCGGCTAATACCGAGCACTCACGGAGGCTCCCACGAAAAGTACTCGAAGGATCAAATCCGGCGAAAGGATCAAAGAAAGAAGGCTCGAGGAACTCCTCACCCCGTGCGCCGTGCGGAGGCATGAACCGATAAAAGGGCCGCTCCTCGAAGGCTCCCGCAGCCTCCCGAAGATGTCCCGCATCCATGCTATGCCGCTCTCAAAGGTCCCTCCCGCTGCGTGCTCCGCCGGCCAAATTTCTAGGCGAGGAACGCCCACGTAATGCCTCAAGGCATAGCTCGTACGCCGGCACACGACGCGAAGACCGCAGACACCTTCGACGCCATCTTCTTAGCGAAGGAGCGCATCGCCACGTAACGGCGAGTCAAGATATCGTAGGCTCTCCCCGGACTCCGCACCAACAAGAAGCCAAGGAAACGCTCATCAAATGCGCTTATACTCAACAACAAAAAGAGAAAATGCGTAAAAGATGCCAAGATGGAAAAGAGTCGCACACTCACCGACCGTCTGATCCACTTCTGCAGATGCAAAGCAGAGCTCTGCTCAGAACGGCATGACACCCTCCTCCTCGATCCGTCCCTCGCGGACGCATGTGAAATCCGGTCCCGCACTGGAATCCTCTGGGAGCCTCGCGGCCAGCCTCTCTCTCCCGCGCCAAGCACTGCGGCGTCCCCGCCTTCCTCCTCACGAAGGCCCCGTACTCCTCTCCGTACAAATGAACTCCCCTGGCACCGACACCGCCAAGGTACCTCTCGAAGTCAAGCACATCCATCCCTGAGTCAAGCATCCCAGCAAAGTGGAGGGTCCTCTGAGCCACGCCTGGAAGCACACTGGGGCTACGCCGCTGCCAAGACCCGCCCTCCCCTGTGTACATGACATCACAAGTCAAGCCCCGCAAAGATCTTCCGCCGCGCTGTCACTCCTGGAGCCCTCAAACTCATCTCCTCATACCGAGTCCACGGAACAAGACAAACCCTCACGGCTATCTCTCTCCGTGACGCTCCCGCACATCCCCGTAGGCGATGGTGAGCTTCCCCGCTCGGGTCCTCCTCTTCTCGCCGTACGAGCCCATCCCAAAGATAGCAGGTACGCAAAGAATGCTCTTGATCTCTATCCCACGGAAGCACCGGAAAACCTCATAAAACCACACTGTGACAAAACAGAGAAAGGCTCAAGCAGTAAAAGACAACGGAGAAAAGACAAGTTGCTAAATCAAAAACAAAGAATAAACTCATACCTCCAAAGCAAAGTCAAAGCAGCCAACGAATCAAGCACCCCCTAGCTAAACCGGTCCAAGGAGAAGTAGAGCTCGCCCAAGCCTCGCTCGCCCCAAGCAATGTCGCACCCTATCCAGATCGGCCAAGCTCTCCAACAAAGCAAAGGGAGCCGCGGTCGCGTGGTTCGAGAACAAAGTCTCTGACAAAAAAGGATACCACAAGAAGGAGCGCGCCACCGCTCCGTCTGCCACCCGGCCGGTAATTCTGCATGATGAGCCCAATATCGGACGTGATCCTCATCTCCACGTCGCCGTACAAAGCATCCCTGTGCCTCGCGAGGACGAGGCTCAAAGCCCAAGAATGGCCAAGACATCATCGTGAGATCATGTCTCTCCACCACAGCCCTCCTTTTCAAGGAGAGCCCGTAATAGCAAAGAAAATCAACTGGCGGCCACCGTCACCTCGCCCCCAAATTTCTGTGGAAGGTGCGGGTGGTATCCACCACTGATACTCGGGATAAACCCTGTGAAGACACTCTTGTTCTTCCTCGTGTCGACACTCAAACTGTGTTCTCAACGAACACACCTAGCGTAAGCATAAACCACCTCTCCGGGGACTCGGCCTACCAGGCCCACGGAAATATCGGGCATCCGCCGCTATAGCTCCACAACACCTCGAGCGATCCCCGAGTCTCATCCTCTTCGCCTTCCCGGCCATAAGCCCCGTGATCCCGCAGTAAACACAAAGAAAGGTACGTCAATCACAATACTTAATATAAAGGCACATATAACCCGTCACAAAACACGGCACATATTGCACATAATTTTCACATACATTATACATATAATTTTTTCCATGTAACCCGTCACAAAACACGGCACACAATGCACATAATTTTCACATATATCATGCATATAATTTTTCCCATGTCCGTCACAAAAACACGGCACACACCGTACACATTTTCTCAAAAGAAAAAAAGGGGGGATTAAACCCTACACGACACATTTTCAAAAGAAAATCCGTCCTCAACACATGGCACATATTGCACATATTTTCCCCACAAAGTCCGTCACCCAAAACACACACGGCACGACACATATGCATAACACAAAAAAAAATCCGTCCCTACACGGCACACACTTTCACATATAACCCGTCACAAAACACGGCACGTGTCACATTTTTTCACAAAAATTATCACTACACGATAATTTTTCTCATAATGTACATACATAAATAGCATACGGTACAAAACACCAAAGCATGCAATTCACTAGATAGGCACTTTATTTTCACAAATAAGAGCTAATCTACACATTTCTGCACAAAATACACATACCCACAATTTTTACATGTCCATTTTCAACAATTCATCAAGAATTTCACAAAAAGGCATAAAATAATAACAAAAAAAAAATTCAAAAAATGCGAAAACTAAAACCTAGTTCTAGCATTCAAAAATTCGAGCAGTGGAATCAAAACGGAGCGGAGATTTCTTACCTCCCGACGTTCATGGAGCGACGATTGTGCACCCTCCGGATTCGGATACAAAACATCCGGGTTCTTCGAAGATGGAACGAACGAAATCCAATTCCTTTCGAGCTCCATCCGTTGCTCGACCACCTCTTTATCGCGTTGACGACGACTCCTTCGAGATCCTTCCCGCCTATGGCAAACAATTCAAGCTAAAAAAATCTTTGACTTTGGTTAACAATGGAGGTTTTTCCTCTCTCTCTCGCCCAGTTTACGCCTGGAAGAAGGAAAGGAAGAGGAAGGGCTCGAGTCATTTAAACTGGTACAAAAGCTCGGGAATAAAACCAAGATGGTCCGTACGGACCTCTTTGCAACCGAGGTTGGTCCGTACGGACCTCTTTGCTGAGGGGGCCAAATTACTTTCATGCCCTTATAATCTTTGCCCCTGGCAAGATCCAAGCCTTTTAGTAATGGTCCCCCTCAATTCAACCACCGCCCGTCAGCGTAAGACCGGTCCTCGCCCACTTCAACGGCAATTCAACCGGCCATCAAGCGTAAGACCGGTCCTCGCCCACTTCAACGGCACCAATCGGCGCAGTCGAGATGTAAGACCGAACCTACTCGCCACTTCACCGGCAAATCAACCACCGGAAAGCCGTCGGCCAAGACACGCCCACTCCAACGGCAATTCAACCACCGGCTATCAGAAGACCGGTCCTCGCCCAACTCAGCGGCAATCCAACCACCGCCCGCTCGGCCAATCCATCCAAAACGCCCGACGGCAATCTCCAAGAAGGGAGCCAACACCTCCGGCAAAGACGAATATCAAGGCACAAAACGCTCCAAACGGCTCAACGCACAACTCAACCACCGGAGGTCCGAAGTCATCTTCCCAATGTAAAAGTGGCCCTACAGGGTCATGCATCCTCAAGCAATTCAAGCACCGGCAATGATGTAAGCCCGAACCTCGCCCACTTCAACGGCAGCAACGCAAGCACCGGCCATCAAAGTAAGCCCGAGCTCCTCCTCAACAAGTCGAAAGGGAGGTCATACAAGGCCGCATATCCCTCAAAGACCGACCATCATCCTTGCCCACTCAACGGCAAAACAAGCACAAGAAGGAGCCAACACCTCCGAAGTACAAGTCCCAAGGCACGAAGCGCTCCAAAACGCCAAATGGTGAAGCAATCATCCCGTCATCCTTGCCCACTTCAACGGCAACGCAAACACCGCAGTCATCGTAAGTCCAATCTTTCTACTCAACAGTAAAAACACAAAGGCATCTACGCTCTCGAAGCACAAGGCAGCCACGCCTCCACAAATGCGGCTAGAAGACGATTCAAAGTCCTCGCGCATTACATCAAACTGCTAGAAGACGATTCAAAGTCTTCGCAAGATACATCAAATCATGAGAAGACGATTCAAAGTCCTCGCGCATCCATCATCAACCGCCGCCAGAAGACGATTCAAAGTCCTCGCGTGGCACCAACCGCAGCCAGAAGACGATTCAAAGTCCTCACGCATGGCACCAACCGCCGCCAGATGACGATTCAAAGTCCTCGCGCATTACACCAACCGCCGCCAGATGACGATTCAAAGTCCTCCAGCGTGGCACCAACCGCCGCCAGATGACGATTCAAAGTCCTCCCGCCGTGGCACCAACCGCCGCGATAGATGACGTATTCAAAGTCCTCTGGCCGTGGCACTAACCGCCGCTGGGATGATTTATCATTCAAAGTCCTCCAACGTGGCACCAACCGCCGCCAGATGACGATTCAAAGTCCTCCAGCCGTGGCACCAACCGCCGCCCGGATGACGATTCAAAGTCCTCTCCGCCTGGCCAAGTGGCACCAACCGCGCGTATGACGATTCAAAGTCCTCCGGGGCCAGTGGCACCAACCGCCAGATGACGATTCAAAGTCCTCCAACATGGGTGGCACCAACCGCCGCGATGACGATTCAAAGTCCTCCTGGCACCAACCGCCGCATGACGATTCAAAGTCCTCATGGCACCAACCGCAATCGAAGACGCTTTAAACCACTCGGTCAGGAGGCTTTAAACCACTATAAATCAGACCAAACTACAAACTCCCGGCCTCCAAGGCTTTAAATCACTCGGTTCGGAAGACCGTATAAACCTCCCAAATCATTATCCCCTACCTCCCGAAGGCCTTAAACCACCCGATTAGGAAAATCGTAAAATTTCCATCCTAGGACACCACCACGTCCTCACAATTGACCTCGGCGGTCACCACATCTTAGGACACCACCACGTCCTTACCACCGACCTCGGCGGTCACACAACACTTCGTGGCACCACCACGCCCGCACTCACGCATTCACGACCTCGAACTACGACTGTGCTTGATTCCCGCCCAGGATACGTAGGAATCCTATCACAGGTCCAGCCCATCGACCCATGCGGTCACCCAGACACCACCACGTCTCTCACCACCGACCTCGGCGGTCACACAACACTTCGTGGCACCACCACGCCCGCATTCACAAAACACTCACCCCACACCCGAACTACGACTGTGCTTGATTCCCCGCCGTGGATACGTAGGAATCCTATCACAGGGGTCCAGCCTTATTGACCTAAACGGTCACACAAAAGGACACCACCACGTCCTCACATTGACCCTCACTTGGTCACTTCCTCTCCCAAAGACGCGATCCATTAGGACCCTTATCTTATCGGCGACCCCACTTCTTTCATAAGTGACGTCGTCGAGGGGCTTACGTAAGTACCCCAATCTGGATCACCCCTTTCAAACACACGGGAAACACCGCACTCATCCACGCAGCCTCGTAGACCTCTCTCACTCAAAACCCTCTCAAAACCCTCTCAAACCCCCAACCAAACCAAGGGAGGAGCCTTTCTCGGGATAAAAAGGGACAAAGGACCTTTTGGGAATTTTCGGGGAAATCGTAAAGCAATTAAGGTCCGTACGGACCTCTTTGTTTCAATGATTACTAAATCCCCTTAAAGTCCACAATATTCCCTCAAATCCGGGAAAATGATTACTTCCCTGCGAGTTGGTCCGTACGGACCTCTTTGCATGCAAGATGGTCCGTACGGACCTTATTGCTCAGTGGAACACCATCATTCCGTAATATTCTCCATCATTGCGCATTCCTCAAATCGAGGAAATCCAAAATTCTGGATAACCAAGAAGGTCCGTACGGACCTCTTTGCTCCGAAATTTTTACTATAAATAGAGGGCTTCCCCTCCTCATTTTGACACACCTCCCTCTTCTCTCTTCCTCCCTTAGCCTTCTGGCTTCCCCTCTAAGTCCTCTCGAGGCACTCCCGGCCCCTTTCGGATCCTTCCGAGGCCTTCCGAGCTCCCTTGTGGTGCTCCGAAGCCTCTCCGAGCGCTCCCGAGACGCTCCCGCGCTGCCCCGAGGCACTCTCGAGGTACTCTGAGGCCCCTCGTGGTACTCCGAGGCCTTGCCTGGTCTTTCCACGGTGTCCCGGCTCTTTCCGAGTCAAACCGACGATCCCAAACCACGCCGAAGCTCTGCCCGAATGACTCCTGCCACCACAACACACGCCGAACCTCTGCCCGAGTGATCCCGACGATCCCCATGCACGCCGAAACTCTGCCCGAACGCAGCCTACAACCTCAACTCACGCCGAAACTCTGTCCGCAGACAACCGGTCCCTCCCGAAGCAATCCCGATCCATACCAGGAACGCTACTCCGACCTCAAACACTATTCCCAGCGGAAGACGAGGACCACGAACCAACATTGGTAAGGCTTCCTTCCTATACTATTTCAATACATTTCCATACATAGCATACAATGTAGACATCCGATACAGCATGCATTTTTAAAAAGCACACACACACACACACAACATTTAAAGGATATTAGGGGTATCCGAAAGACTCGTTTTACGAGGCTACTCGGGTGAGCTCTAATATTCTAATATTCTCTTTCCCTGGGGAGTCATCTGACCTCCGAACTCAAAATCTCATCACACAAAAACAGTTTAAAATTATCTTTAAACTGATGCCCTTTTTCAATGTTTTGGGCTTAATAAAAACGGCGTGGCGACTCTACAAATGCGAAAACAAAACGGCGAGACCGCTCCAACGCGAAAGATGCCAGATGCCGGGGCCGCGAGGCCTGCTCGGATCCGGGTAATTTCAACAAGGTTCATCTTCGTTCTTGATAAAACCAAACTCTTTGATTTTCTCATCGAACCGAAGATTCCAACTCCTAGAAGCTTGCTTCAATCCATAAATGGACCTTTGCAACTTGCACACCTTGTTAGAATTTTTTGGATCTACAAAACCTTCGGGTTGTGTCATATACACATCCTCTAGCAATTTCCATTAAGGAAAGAGGTTTTGACATTCATTTGCCATATCTCATAGTCATAATACGCAGCTATGGCAATCAAAATTCTAACATACTTAAGCATGGCAACAGGCGAGAAGGTTTCATCATAGTCAACACCATGAGTTTGCCTATATCCCTTTGCTACAAGCCTAGCCTTGTAAGTATGCACCTTCCCATCCATGTCAGTCTTTTTTTTGAAGACCCACTTGCACCCTATGGTTTTTACACCTTCAAGTGGCTCAATCAAGTTCCAAACTTGATTATCCGACATGGATTGCAATTCGGATTTCATGGCTTCTAACCATTTATCCGAATCGGGATCGGACATCACCTCTTGATAAGAAGTAGGTTCGTCATTCTCAATGACTTCTACTTCATTACTTTCCGACACAAGAAATCCATATCTCTCGGGTGCAGATCGTAACCTATCTGATCTACGATGGACTTGTGGATCTTGACTGGTTCCACAACTTCTTGTGGAGTTGATTCAGTCTCTACTATCGATTCCATGTTATTTTCGGGTTCTTGAATTTCTTCAAGATCAATTTTACTCCCACTAGATGCTTTATTAAGAAACTGTTTCTCAAGAAAAGTACCATATTGAGCAACAAACACTTTGTTCTCAATGCGGTTGTAAAAGTAATACCCTTTGGTTTCCTTAGGGTAACCAACGAAAATAACCTTGTCAGATTTAGGTGCTAACTTATCAGAGTCAAGTCTCTTCACATAAGCTTCGCAACCCCAAATCTTCATGAAAGACGAATTAGGTTTTCTTCCATGCCACATCTCATGTGGGATCTTAGGAGCCGATTTAGTAGGGACTCTGTTCAGTGTGAACGCAGCAGTCTCTAATGCATGTCCCCAAAAGGATATAGGAAGGTCTACTTGACTCATCATCGAACGAACCATATCTAATAGGGTTCTATTCCTCCTCTCGGAAACACCATTCCATTGTGGCGTTCCGGGTGGAGTCAACTCTGAAACAATTCCACAGTTTTTGAGATGATTGTCAAACTCTTGGCTCAAATACTCACCACCACGATCGGATCGAAGTGATTTAATTGTTTTGCCAAGTTGATTTTGTACTTCATTTTGAAATGTTCTAAACATCTCAAACGATTCACTCTTTGACTTCATTAGATAGACATAGCCATATCTAGATAAGTCATCGGTGAATGTAATGAAATACCGAAATCCTCCCCTAGCAATGCTGCTCATTAGTCCGTATACACCGGTATGTATTAGGCCCAATAAGTCACTAGCCCTTTCACTACTCTTAGTGTAGGGTGGTTTGGTCATTTTGCCCAATAAACAAGATTCGCATATCTCATATGATTCATAATCATGTGAGTCTAACATTCCATCTTTGTGGAGTTTAGAAATGCGTTTCTCGTTTATATGACCAAGCTGGCAATGCCGCATGAACGAGTTGTTCACGTCATTTGGTTTAGACTTCTTGTCTACATGATAAACATTTTCAACACTATTTTATTTCTCATCAACATCAAGAACATAAAGGCCATTAAATGAATTTGTAATACCATAAAGTATATCATTTAAATAAATATAAAACTTCTTATTCTTAATAAGAAAATTATACCCTTCATTATCCAAACAAGAAACAAAAATAATATTCCTACTCAAATCCGGAACATAGTAACAATTGTTCAAAACAAGTACTAAGCCACTAGGTAAAGTTACATCATATGTCCCTACGACTAATGCAGCAACTCTTGCTCCATTTCCCACACGTAGGTCAACTTCACCTTGTTTGAGTAGCTTTCTATTTCTCAGTCCCTGCACATTTAAAAAAATGTGAGATCCACATCCGGTATCTAATACCCATTAACTAGAAACAGAAAGGAAAATATCTATCATATAGATACCTGAATCAGCAGCAATCGTATTGCCCTTCTTCGCCTTTAGACCTTCCTTGTAAGCCTTGCAGTTGCGCTTCCAATGTCCAACCTCTTGGCAATGGTAGCAAACCGCATCCATTTGAGATGCCATGGGAGCCTCTCCGGCAACGGCAACCTTTGTCTTAGGTTTAGCAACACTTGCTTTACCTTTGCCAACTTTCTTGAACCCTTTTCCTTTGTTAACCATTAACACAGTATCGGTATTAGGCTTATTGATATTCATCTCTGCGGTCTTAAGAATCGCATGCAATTCCGAGAGATTTTTATCCATGCCACTCATGTGATAGTGCATAATAAAATGACTATAACTTTCAGGCAATGAATTCAATATCAAATCCATAGCGAGTTCCAAACTCATCAGATTTCCAAGCCTTTTGAGACGCTCAATGTGACCCTTCATCTTAAGGACATGAGCTCCCACTGATTGCCCTTCTTCCATCTTGCATGCAGTTAGGGACTTAACTACATCATACCTCTCGTTTCTTGCTTGCACTTGGAAAATTTCATTTAAGCGCTCAGCAAGATCAAATGCTGCATCTATATGCTCAAGGTCTTTCTGAAGAGCCTTAGACATAGTGGCAAGCATAAGGCATGCAACATATGTATAATCATCATTATATTTCTTATGTGCATTCCTATCTGTCCTAGAAGCATTTGGAGCAGGTTGAGGTGGAACGGGTTCATTGAGAACGTACAGTTTCTTCTCTTGCTTTAGAACAATTCTAAGGCTACTGATCCAATTAGAATAGTTTGTACCGCTCTCCTCAAGCTTGTCCTTCTCAAGGACTGATCGCAGTAATAGGGGATGATTATTGTGATTAGCCATTCTACAATAAAATATGCAAACAATGAAACACATAAGTATCAACACATTTATCATCTAAGAGCAAATAATGTATTTCATAAATACTCCCACTAAATTATACACCTTCAAATACAAGCATGTATCATATAATCATAGTAGGCTAAGATTCATATTTTACTTGATTTTGGTTTAACTGAGTCAATGCCCGAAATCAAGCTATTTAGGTAGAAACATCAATCATATCACTATATGACTCTTAGATCTTTTATGAGATTTCCTTAGAAATCATATGTCAAAAAACATGTTTTAAATCTCATCTATGCCTTGGGTCAAATCTCATTTGAAAGCACCAATTAAGTCAAAGCCTTTTTCAAACATGTGAGACATGGAACGATGCACCTAACTGAGTCAAAACTACATCAACCATTATCTCACCTTGATCACAAATTAAGATATAAGATGCACCCAACTGAGTCGAAACTACATCAAATACCCTAAAATATCACAAGTGTTCTAATCAAGGAATGACATAAGACTTAAATATTTAGAAGATTTTCATATTGTAACAAACATCGCATGGTTGTAACATAGATCTCATGTGAACATAATCATGAACATAGGGCTTCACAAAATTTCATACAAACAATTTGATTTTAATTTTGAGAAATTATAAATCTAATTAATCTTATTAATAGATCAATAACCTATGTGATAAACTAATCAAATTAATTTATCATGAATCATGAATATGGCATATCATATATATATACTTGTTTTTCATAAAAACAAAACACATGGAATCTAGATCTATTTCATATAACATGGTAGCAAATAATCCAATTAAATCTAGCATGTAATTTCAATCCTAATCATGGCAAGACAGGGCTCTGATACCACTGTTGGGTTTTGGGGTTACAAATGCAGCGGAAAATTAACAAATAACAACAAAACCCTAGCCCTATGATCCGTCTAGCATGAAGAGATTAGAAAAACCATGAAATAGAATTACATACCTCGAATGCGATGAAGTTTAACAAAGTAGATCTCCAAAATTCAAGTCTTGGAATTTTGATGTCGAAACGGATCTTCTTCTTCCTTGTTCAAAACCTTGGTGATGAAATCAACAATGGAGATCTTCAAGCTTTAGGAGATAAAGCAACCTCCCTCTAATGGTGATCCACACGCGAATGAACCAAGAACACCTTCTTGTTGGATTGCTAGATGATCCTCTTGATTATTGAATCTATATTCAATAATCAAAGCCAAAAACTATGGAATAATTTTGGGAGCCTTTGATTCAAAATCAAAAATCAAAATCTAGAGTTTCATAAACCTAGAACAATGATGGTAGAGATGGATTTTTGGCTGCAAAAAGGATTGTATTTATATCACATATAAATCCCTAACACTTAGGGAGAAACCTTTTTCAAACCAAAGACCTAATTGGCTAAGGAACCAGTTGTACGGACGAAAATTCGACGCTGGCACGAGTCGTGCCATAAGGCACGAGTCCTGCCCTTTGCAAACCATTCGTGCCCACGAGTCGTGCCTAACGCTTCAACTCGTTCTGATTGACAATCCCAAAATTTGCACAGTCGTTCACTATTGGCACGATTCGTGACCCAGGGCACGAGTCGTGCTCCTGGTCACGAGTCGTGCCAAAAACTGCAAATTCCAATTTTCAGCTCGAATCAAATTCGTTCTTTGTGTGTGACCCAAAATGAATTATATTATGTTGGTAGTGAGCCAAAACATGACCTCACAAGACATAAGTGGTTTCTAGCAAACCATTATATTCACCCAATTAATATAACATCAAAGCTTGATTTCTTGATAGATCAAATGTCATAATCCCTTTGTCCACGATGTTCAATTGAACATGAGTCATGGTCTAGGTCAACTCATCTCGTTCAATGCTTTCTCGATTCCGAATATATTGATAATCTAAATGCATTTGATATCTATCAAATCACTTGAGTGTGGCTACACATTTTATCAACATCATTCATCGAGGGGCCCAAGCAAACATCTCTCTTCATAAGAGGGACAAATTCCATCTTGACTTATCATTCTTCCCTACATGACTCCAATCATGCTAACATAGCCCTTATTGCTATCCGATTAAAGATAGTGTTAGACTATGTCAAACACGATCTTCATCATGTGGAAGACGATGATAATCTCAGGTACAAATGATTCAATAACACGACTATCATGAGATTTAATCATGACAACAGACCATGTCATAAATCTCATAAGTAGGTCATGTCTAATACTTATTCTCTAGCAAGTATCCATAAGTGTAATGTGCATCTCCATGCATATAATCATCTCTATGATTATCTATTACCAACTTATACTAGTTGTTCATAACAACTAGGGACACAGTTCAATATAATAAACATGCAAAACATATAATGAACAGAATAAACATGCTCTGTAATAAATGATAAAGATGATACATAACGGTTCAAGTTAAATATAACTATAGCCTAGGGCATTACACTAACAGTTTTTTCTAAGAAGAGTTAGTTTTTTATGATTTTATTATTAATGTTACAAGTTTTTATTCAAGTCATTCTCTATTTATTTAATATATGGAATCCCATAAAAGAGTTGAAAATGTATTTCATCCTTGTATAATATTGTTTGTGTTTTTTATTTTTTTAATTATTATGATGTGGCATATAGGGAACACAAAAGAAAAACTGACAAAAACTTTTGTGATACCGTCTCACGGTGCAACAGAGTTACATTTTTTCTTTAAAAGTGTTACATTTTAAAAATGTAGCACTTTTAAAAGTTTTACATTTTTAAAATGTAACACTTTCAAAGGAAAATGTAATACCGTTGCACCATAAAACGGTATCACAGGAGACCAACTAAAAAAAACTATCATACGAGTTTTATTGTTGTAGATGATTTTAAGTACCAACAAAACATGAGATAAGTAACTATTTCGTCCCTAACCTATAGTCACTTTTTCGTTCTAGTCCGGATTGTATTTTTTTCTTCGTTTCCCCCTTTTACCTCATTTTTTATGTTGATGTCATCCTTTCGTCAGTATTTCGTCAATTTGCCCATTAAAACTGCATATGTGACATGGTGTCATCATTAAAATGATGAGTTGGCTCTTATAGTTGATGAAATCGATTGAGGTGGAAGTACTAAGAGGTTAAAGTGTGACACTAAACTGTTTACCTCTTAAATTAACTTTTTGTATTATTTAAAAAATAATTAAAAAAAAATTATTTTCATTTATAAATTTCTTATTATTTAGGATTTATTATTTTATTGGTGAAAATTATTTATTAATTAGCCAAAAACTTATAAAAAACGCGTTTTTTGTTAACTTAACAAAAAACGTATTTTACCGTTCCTCTGTATACACCGTTTAACACACACACAACACGGAATTACTCTCTCTCTCCTCTCTCTCTCTATACGCAGACGCCAACGGTCCCTCCATTCGCCGGCCCAAGCTTCTCCAACCTAAGCTCTCCCTCACCGGCGACCTCCAATCACCCAACCTGAACAACCGGCGACCTCATCCTTCTTCTCCGATCCCCAAACCAACCGGTGACCTTCTTCCCAGATCCAATCAATCGCCAATTCCACCCCATAAACAATCCTCACCGTCTACTCTCGATCTCTCCAACTTCTATTGCCGGAGACGGCGGACAATTTAGAAGACGGTGGAGGCGGCCGAAGGTGATCGCTAGCTTCAATGAAGCACGATGGC
The DNA here is from genome assembly GCA_022495995.1 of Adenophora triphylla var. japonica. Taxonomy (NCBI): domain Eukaryota; kingdom Viridiplantae; phylum Streptophyta; class Magnoliopsida; order Asterales; family Campanulaceae; genus Adenophora; species Adenophora triphylla. Next base: position 23,589 of record JAFEMH010004426.1, read on the forward strand.
TGTTCGAGCTCGAACAGAGGAATGATAAATTGGATTTTTGAGGATTGTTCGATTTTGAATGCCCAGTTTAATTGATTTTGAATGCCCGTTTTTGTTTTTTTGAGTGCCAATTCATGTATTTTGAAGTGTCAGTTCTTGTGTTTTGAAAGCCAGTTTGATTTTGAATTGCCAGTTCTTGTGTTTTGAATGCCAGTTGGGTAGAAATTGAATGCCAGTTTGAGTTTGGGTAGAAATTGAATGCCAGTTTAATTGATTTTTAATGCCGGTTCATATTTTTTTGAGTGCCAGTACATGTTATTTTGAGTGCCAGTTGATGATTAATCAAGTGCCCGTTAGTGTATAATCAAGTGCCCGTTGGTGTATATTTGAGTGCCCGTTAGTGTATAAACAAGTGCCCGTTAGTGTATAATCAAATGCCACCCATGTATTTTTGAATGCCGTGCTTGTATTTTTGAGAGCCAAAGAAAATATTAGTGTAACAAAGTGCCGGTGTTAGTGTAACGAGTGCCACAAATGTGAAGAGTGCCGCTCATGTATTTAAAAGTGCCGTGTAAAAGTGCCGCTTTCGCTTAACAAAGTGCCGCACGCTTACACCGGCACTTTGTTAAACCGGCATCGACACTTTTTTACCTGGCACTTTGTTACATATGAACCGGGCACTTTGTCACACTGGCAGTTTGTTAAACACGCACTGGCATAAACGGGGGAACCATTAATTACGAAAATGCCACCGTTTATTTTGAACATGGTTGCCAGTAATTACAAAATTGCCACCGTTTATTTTGAAAACACGTTTTTCCTTAGCTTAAGAAAAAACTAGTTTTTTATAAGACCAACTCTATTAATTATTAGTATAACTATATATTTAATTTTATCATTTTTTTCTCTCTTTTTTTTTCTCCATAAATTATTGCTTGATATTGTACTAATTTTATTTAAAAATTCCACTTTCATCATTATTATTTATATGTATTTCAACACCACCATAACCACTATCAAACACCACTTTGTAACCACCTAACCACCCTCCTGCAACCACCATCATTGACACTATCAAATGTCCATCGCCATCACCATCATCCACAATCACCCTTCAAACTGAACATCCAGCACCACCAAACACCCGTCACCACCACCACCCTTCAAACCAAACACTTGCCACCACCACCATCTTTCAAACCGAACACCTAACACCACCAACAATCGTCACCCCACCATCTAACAACCACCATTGTCCATTAAAAACACCACCAAATCTAAATGAAAATGAAAATTATTTTTTTAATTAAAATCAACACAAACTTTCAAACACCAAATCTATACAAATAGAAAACAGATCTGAAAAATAACAAAGCACCTCAATTTGAAAAAAAAAATCAAATTCAAATACTGGAAATATTGAAATAAAATCTCAGATTTGAAAAGAAATTGAAGCAGATTTCAAGCGGGTTATTAGGGACGAGTCTTTAGTGTGCAGATTGAGAGAGAGGCGACATGTGAGAGGAGGGAGAAAGGAGGCGGTGAGGCAAGAGAGAGGGAGAGGCAGAGAAGCAAGCGGAAAGAATATGGGGGGGGTTGGATAGTGGGAATGTCGACGATCCTGAGAGAGAGAGAGAGAGAGAGAGAGAGAGAGAGAGAGAGAGAGAGAGAGAGAGAGAGAGAGAGAGAGAGAGAGAGAGCTACCGAAGTGATGAACGACGGCGGCGTGGTGTGTCGTGGCATAAGAAGAATAGAAAGAAAGGCTGTCTTGGGGACGGTGGCATTGCTCTAGTCGTGGGCCTAGAGGCGAAAGGGTGGGGTGCTAGTGGTGGTGGATCTGGAAGAATCAAGGTGAATGAAGATAGTAGGAAGGGGTGAAGGCAGAAAGTAAAGAGGGTGAGAAAAGGGTCTGGTCGAGGCTAGCCGGAAGTGAAGAGGTTGGGGAAGAAAGGTAGGCGGCTGAGAGAGAAAAGAGATAAAGATTTTTAATTTTTTTTTTTTTAGGGTTTCAGATAGATCTAGGTTGCAAGAGGGTGAGGGTAAGTTATTAGATTTAAAATTTAATGTGTCTTTGAATTATTTATATTTCAGAGTATAAAGTTTAGTTTATTACATTTAAGTCCCTATACTTTTATGTCAGATTTTGATTTATGTTAATTGAGCCAACATTGTTACATCTAAGTAAATTGATGATGTGAGCATGCCATGTCATCATTTTTAACAGAGAAATCGACGGAGTACTTATGTAAGGACGAAATCAACCAAAGAATATGAGGTTAAGGGGGAAAAAGGAAAAAAAATACAATTCGAATTAGAACAAAAAATTGACTATAGATTCGGGACTAAATAAGTAACTATCTCAACAAAACATTGTTTAGAGACCTTTCTTGTGGCTAGTTAATACAAGTGGTTCATGAAAAATAAAATATTGAAAAAAAATTACCAAGTACACTTACAGTTTGTTATTACAAAAATGCCCTTGTTTAAACCCCACCTACCGTGACCTTGGCTGAACCCTGAAACCATTTCCGCCCCAGCCCCATTTCACTCGAAAAAAAAAAACAACTTCCCCCAAGACTCAACAGCGTAATTGAACAAGCAGTTGGTGTGCACGGCTGTATCTCTCGGAGAAAGATGAAAGCAAGTAAAACTACAGTCTTAACAGTCGCTGAGAAATGCAAGGTATTCCCCTCTTTCCATTGATACGCCAAGTTAAGTTTCTCAGTTGAATCACGAATGAGATGGTTGAGCTTCCAGCTATTGTTTTGTAGAATATATTGGCTTCAAATTGGCAAGGAAGTCTTAATACCATCAAGGCCGATGCCAATGGAAGGTATCGTTTTCTCAAACTCAATCTTTAAAGGATTTGTGGGTTTACTAATGTCTTGTGTGATGCATCTGTTGCTGGTTTTCGTTTCAGTAAACAAGGAATCCACACTTCGAAAGTTAAGTTTTTTGTGAAGAAAGGGAAGCCTTACATATGGGTACCTGAAAATGACCTGCATAATGTGGTATGCTTTCTTTATGCAAGGAATTTAATGACTAACGTTATTGCAAATTTGTAAGGTATCCTAAAATATTTGTCCCATTTATGACCTCTATCCTGATAGTCAAAATCTTGCAAAAAAACTAGTTTTTTCATTACATAAGAAAAAACTAGTTTTTAAATACTAAGTCTAACAAATAACAGTGATGAACAGTGCTAAATACTAGTTTTTCCATAACATTTTGAGAAAACTAGTTTTTCACAAGACATACTCAGTTACGCAATTTTATGGCGAATCAGATTTTTGTGTGTAGGTGTATCTTATTTAATACCCCCCTGTTTCCTATTTGTCATTTTTGTTGTCCTTAAAGATAGTCCCATTTCCAAAATTGTTAGGTTAAAATAATTGAACTTCCAAAATTGCCACCAAGGAAGAAGAGGAAGAGATGAGAGTTAGAGAGTCAGCCAAGGAAGAAGGGGGAGTAATTGAGTAATAAGTAAACCTCATTAAGGTTAGTAATGTTAATGAAAATAGGTTGTTAAAATGTTTGAATAGTCAATTATGGGACGGAGGGAGTACTTGATCCTTGTGTCTCACTTGTATATGTCGGAATGATTGTAGAAGTGCCCAGGAAAATTAAAGTTAGCTTATTATGTTTTACATGGGCTTTAACTTTATTTTCTGGGCTATATGAAGAATTGATAACTTCATTTTCTGGGCTATATGAAGAATTGATATGCTAATCATATGCCCTAATACTTCAGTGCTATTATATTAATCGCTGATTCTGTATTTGTTGTTCATTTCATGGTAAATTTGCATGGGAAGTTCTAATGCTTGTAAATTCGTATGGGAGGGAGTAGTTCTTATGATTTATGAGGAGGATTAGAAGAGGGTTGTTAAGTTGATACCAGATATGGGTCTCATAGATAAATAACCAATGAGGCTGTTCATTGTCCCATGTTTACTGAAATATATGTCTAAAGAAACTTATGAACTAATATGTTGCTCCTTGTGCTGCCCAAGTGACGTGATATCTAATGCTCTGTTGCTTGATTATTAAGGCCCCTTCTCAAAGACTGCTCAGATTGTTATTCCACTTACATTTAACTAGTCATACACATTAGTAACTGTTCAGGTCTCTAATTTGCTGATATTCTGCTGTTGCGCATGCAGAACACGATTATTGATGACCGTTGTTCTTTTGCTGTCTCCAGTCCCACACCAGGCTCTCTAGGAAGCTTACTGAGATATTTAAAAAAGGTTGGTGCAAAAGTTGATTTATTTGTTATCTCTTAGCTACTTGCTCAGAGGTGGGACCCTATGCATAACACCACTATGTTACCTGAAATTGGGTAAGGGTGTGGGTGCTTTTATGTGTCCAAGTGTTGGAATCATCACCGATTTCAACAAGCGGATATACCCATATTTTATGTATATGAAGGGGGGAAATTAGTGGTTTTCTGTATCTAAATTAACTTTTTGTGCTAAATCGAGTATTGTTGCTTGTGGCATTTCCAATTTTGAGTGTCCAGCCCAACTTCTCTTGTTCGAGGTTGTCGGAACAAAGACTTGAGAGACATTTTGGAAAGTTGGGGTGAAACAAGTAAAGGCATTACCAGTTTGTAAATTTACTAGTAATGCCAGAATCTTACTATGGGTTGTAAACTTATTTTGCAGCCTCCAGCTCGTATTGCTCTTGTTGGAGACCTTGTGGCTCTTCAAGATAAAAAGGTATACTTTAACGAGACGTAAAGCATAAAATTGGCGATTACTACAGGTCTCTGAATTTACTACTACCTCCGTCCCAAAATGAATGTCCAAATTAACAAGCAGTTTGAATTTTTTTTGGACATTTATTTTGAGACGGAGGGAGTAGTTTGTAGCTTTTCTGCTCAGCCTCTTCACTCTTTCATATACTGGCTCAACAACAAAAAAGTAATTCTTGTTGGCTTATTAGAATTGCTTGATATGGATTCGTAGTTGGTTTTGTTTCTTTTTATTCATATTTGCTTGATATAGATTCATATTTGGTTTTCTTTCTTCACATGGGAAATGTCCAACTTTCAACACATCATGATACCTTGTTGTTTGGGGAAAGTCTTATCTGTTTTCATAACATAATGAAGGCACAGTAACTTAGCATACAATTCTATATCCACAGTCCACACTATTGATTTACGCACACCACCTCTTGTTACAGTTGAAGTTAGCTGCAGAAAGCCTCAAAGAATCCATATTGTCAGAACAGAAGGTCATCAAAGACTTCACTTATTCAGTTTCTGGTGTAATAAGCTCGTCCAATACCAGCTCTACATTACGAAGTGAAAGCCTCCAGGACTTATTAGATGACAATAAACAATTTGTGGTGTATAAATTCAATTCAAGGTAAGAAGCTTCCTTGTGCTATTCTTACCGAGTTGCTTCACTTTTTAACATAATCATGGATGTTTCCTTGAATATTGGCCGTACCACTAAGCCTGAATGCCTGTTTAGGACACAAAAAAAATCACAAGATGCATGTGATAGTTTGCATAGGGCCAAATGCTTTTATGCACTTCATGATAATAGTTAACTTTGAAGAATGCCTTTCTAATGCAGGTTTGTAGCGTTACGCGCTCCTTTCCTCAATCTTCACCGTGGCATAATGTCACAATCTAGGTTGTGCTACTTGTGTCTAGACTACCATTTTGTTCCCCAAGCATTACTCTTCACCATCTATATCTCTTCCTAATAACAAATATCTAAGTTCTATAATGAATCTTCTTTGCTTTAAAATTTTTGTCTACCCTTGTATGTTATGTCCATTATAATTTGCTTCGCCGTTAACAAGTTTCTGTTTTGATCTGAGATAATCCATACAGACATTTGCAAATAGAGCGGTCACATTTGCATATACTGAACCAGAGAATACGTGGTAATTAGGTTATCATCACGGGTAGAACTAGTTTCTGTATTGGCATGTGGAAATCCTTGGTTTGCCATTTGGCACAAGTGCTGGTTAGGAGATCTTAGAGGGAAACTTGATTGGTATACTTTATGTTACTTTTGGTGCGACTTGTTCATATGGTTGATAACCAATCAAATTATGAAATAAAGATCAAATTGTAGAATCTAGTTCTTAAATATCAACAATGTGAACTTACAACTGGTACAATGTCTCTCATCAGTTCGATCAGTTACATAGATAACAATGGACGGACTCATGAAGTAGAGTTGCAAAATGCTGAAGCGTGTAAGGCTGACTCTTTATGTAAGTGTCCCTCTTCAAGTGTATATTGATGATGCTTATCTGCACATATATTGTTTGGCATGTATTCTTATTATGTACTCATATTTATATGCTATTGGTGTAGCGCTCTTTTGTGCGAGTTTGATTGATGGGATTAATCAAAGTGAAGTTAGGCGTAGAGCGTTGATGCTTTTCTGTGCCACCTTCTTTGAGAACAATGTTAAGGTAAAATAATACCAATCTGTGTAAAATTGGTAAACACTGACGAATCTGCTAGCTGATATGCATGCATAAAGAAACTGTATCCAGTACATATATTCAGCTTCATGTTGTAATACTCCCTCTGCCCCAATTTTATTTTAATATCCCTCATCCCATATGAGAACTTCTATTGTGATAGATAAGTATCCACCCACTACTACCGGGAACCAACTTCATTATGGACTTTTGGGTGGGTCTGTTTGAAGCCTAGTTGACCCAAGATCCTTGTGCTCAGTGGCCTAGTATGTGATGCTTATGTAACGGACCTGGTTTTCGGGCACGAATCGTTACAAAATTAGTCACATTTTACAAAAACTTTTTAAGAATGCAGCTTTACTTGTACCTTTCTTGAATTTGCTCTATAATTTTACATTCTTTTTTTTTTTGGAGGGGGGGGGTGCACTTCTTTTGGGAGTGGGGGAATATAGTCTTTGAATATAATCCCGTGCTGGAAACACAAAAGGAGTCAATTGAAGCCTTTTTCTCTGAATAGTAGCATATCCTTCTAAATCAGAAACTCATCCTGGTGTTCGCTGACTTATTCAACTATATGTAATTTCTGTATTGTTAATTCTCTATCATCAAACTGTAATAATCTGAGCCTGAATACCTGGTCCGCTATATAAGCACGCACTCACTCACTCACTCACTCACTCACTCACTCACTCACTCACTCACTCACTGGTCCAATGAACACAAGCACTTTGAGTGAACGCCACATGACCACCCAAAAGTACATGGATGATGTTGGTGCCCAGCAGGAGTGGGTGGACACTTATCTATCCCAATCAAAGAGCACATCTTACCGTTGTGGGAATGAGGGATATCATAAGAACCTTTAACTGCTGAATGCTATTGGATAACTGTTCTCTACCTCAATCTCAATAGTTGCCCCTTTTTTTCTTCTGTTTTTTTGTTTGTGTGTGTGTGTGTAGGATGCATATGTTGTCTCAGTTGATCACAAAGGCTTTGATGTGTTGGGGAAAGTACTGGGCCCGATAATGAACGATGGATCTCGGGAATACCAGTGGAAGGATTACAGGTTTACATTCAAGGAAGAAGCTCATGATGTTGAAGCATTCTGTAGTCAACTTGTTAAGATGGAAGAGGAAGCAGTAAATAAAGTGAAAATTTCCAGTGGCCTGTGATGGAAGAAACTCGAAAGCAGTAATTAGTGTATTCTTAGTTGGAAATATTCTTTGTATTTTATGTTGGCGCGCCACCATGTCACTTCCTAATGTGAGGACTATGCTGGTAATTATGTTTTTAAGGATATTCTCTAGAAACTACAATCTCATTAAAATATACCTCTTAGGCTCCGTTTGTTTAGCGTAAAACATTTTCTGGAAAATGATTTCCGGCAAAATGTTTTCCGGAAAATGAAAATGTTTTCCGGAAAATAAAATAAAAATGAAGTTTACCCCATTTTCTGGTGGGAAACAAACACCAGAAAATGAGGAAAATGTTTTCCGGAAAACATTTTCCCCCAAACAAACGGAGCCTTAGTCGGTTATGGAATTTCTGTATTGTCCATTTCCTGTTCAGCGATTGGAGGGTGAGATGTGTTTAAAATTTTGTGGGGCCCACCAAGCACCAAGCAAATTAATCTTAACCAAGTTACATGACCAAAACAGGTGGTTCATGAACATAAATTCCGGACTCCTTTTAGTCCAAAACAAAAGGCTTACTGCCTAAGATATAGTGCACAGAGCTGTTTAACAACCTAGAATAACTAACAAATCACATGAAACTGTTAGTTTAAGGACACTGCAACCAACCAACTTCTAGACATAAACCAAAACAAGCTTTCATACCACCATTTGCCACCCTTTCCCCCCACTAAAGCCCTGATAAAAAAAAAAAAAAAAAAAACCACAGCAGCATAATTTAATCGACTTCTTCAAATCGTAGGTCCAGCACCACTTTATACCACCGGTAGGAGGAGTATCTGCTGGTCTAGCACCACCCACATTAGGACCACCAGCGCCTTGATACATCTTGGCAATTATAGGGTTGCAAACGCTCTCCAACTCTTTCAACTTATCCTCAAACTCATCCGCCTCTGCAAGTTGTTTCACATCCAACCATTGAATCGCTTTGTCAATGGCATCTTCAATCTTCTTCTTATCATCGGTGATACAGTATGGTATGATATGGGCTTCGAGGCAGCATCAACCGAGCAGCAGCAACCGAGCAGAGGAGGTGTCTGAGCTTGAGGCGGGCGCCTCATGTTATCCCAGGCGGGCGCCTGGCCAGCAGACGGGAACTTCAGCAAAGGCTGTTTCGGGCTTAGCATTGGCTTGGGTTTGGGCTTAATTTGTTTTATGGGTTTTAGGGTTTTAGCTTATTATTAAATTAGGGTTTTATTTTATATTTCTAGAATCTTCTTATTATTAGTATAAATAACAAGCTAGGGTTATTGTATTAGGAGAGAGTTTTTGATTATTGAATAAAGAAAATAAAGAAAAAGCTGAGGCTTTCTTTATCTAGGGTCTGTAACCCAATGTTTCTGGTTCTTTCCGTTTGGTATCAATCTCAAGGTTTCTTTCGACATCAATCGGCCTGAAGCTTATACCTAACGATTCCAAACTTGATAGTGTTGCTCATTAGATTAGTATAATTCTCAAGTGTTTTCTTGGACTCCACTTTCTTCTTGTGCTCTTCATCTTCCGCCTGGTACTTTTCAGCTTCCTGCACCATCTTCTCAATATCTTCCTTGGACAGCCTTCCCTTGTCATTTGTAATCGTAATCTTGTTCTTCTGTCCTCCAACTTTATCCTCAGCAGTCACATTTAGAATCCCATTCGCATCAATGGTGAAGCAGAGATTGATTTGTGGAATACTTCTTGGAGCAGGAGGAATGCCCGAAAGCTCAAATTTTCCTAACAAGTTGTTATGTCTTGTTCTCGTTCTTTCGCCCTCGTACACTTGGATTAGAACACCTTGCTGGTTATCAAAATAGGTGGAGAACACCTTCTCCTTCTTGATGGGAATAGTTGTGTTCCTTGGGATCAATACGGTCATGACCTTGCCAGCTGTCTCCAATCCAAGGGACAATGGAGTAACTGTTGGAATATTTGTATTTGAGGTATGGAAGTTCATAGCTAATGACCTTGGGGTATATTGGTTTGAACTGAATTGGAAAAGGGAAGGTAAATGACGTCGGAATTTCAGCTAGGAGCGCGACCGCGCTTATGCCGAGAGCGGCCGCGCTTAAGAGCCGAGAGGACGCCTGTAATTCCTGGAGCTTAGCGCGGTCGCGCTCCTTGCTAGGGCGGCCGCGCTTGTGACGGGATTTGACTTTTCCTGGGCCGATTTGGAGCAGGTTTTTAGGCTTAATTAAACCTAAAACCTAATATTTACCACAAGTATAAATACTCTTTTCCCTCAGCCGTTTTTGTTACTTGAATATTGAAGAGAAACACAATTCTCTTGCTTTGATTCAAAGATCAAACACTCCCGTTCATAGAGATTCGTTCGTGAGATTCAAGGCGACTGAGATAGGACCGCCGGTGACTACCTACCTGTGTGCTATTTTGTGAGGTACGTAGTTCGTGATCGTTTTATCCTCGGAGAAATTTGCCTCGTACCTCGAGCCGCACCAATTGGGGGCAATATTTTCTTTTAGGACAGCCTTCCCTAAGGCGACTCGATCAAATCACGATAAGTTTTCTAACCGTTTGTTTTATTGTTTCGTCTGTTTTCCACGATCCTGTTCCTTGGTTTTTCGGTTTTGCTATTGGCATCTTAATTGGTACGTTTTGACTTGATCAATAAAATCCCTCTACCGTTGATTAAATTGTTGTTTAATCAAGGTGCTTATTAATTTAATTTCCAACGATCTAAAAGAAAATAGTATTTTATTTGATCATGTCCGGTGGTTCCTCTAGCTCTCCCTTTAAGTCCCTAGTTGACACCTCCGATCTTCCTGAGAAGTTTGGTGGTAAGAACTTCAAGCGTTGGTCCGAACGCACGAAGATCCGGGCCGTCAATTAAGGGCATGTTCGGTATGCCGACATCCAAATGTCCTACTACAATGGTGATGATCCTGTTAGTGTGGCCGCGGTTAAACCGTGGAAGGAGCAGACGATGTTGTTCGAGGATGCATTCCGTCGCCTTTGTCGAATGCACTCTTTGATGTTTATTGCTCTGCTCCTCTCACTACCGCGTCACCGTGGGACTCTCTTCCAAGAAGTACAAAGACCGACGAATCCGGTGTGGAAAAGTACCAAGTGGGAAGGTTCCCGAATTATCAGCATGAGTGAGGGCAAGTCGGTTACACGACGAGTGCACGAACTCCAAATCGTTTTGCGGTCACTCAAGGATGCCGACATGGGACTTCCCGATAAGTTCGTTGTCATGGCTATCATTGAGAAGTTTCCTCGATCTTGGGGGAATTCGGTATGACTCTCAAGCATCGTATCGAAACTTGTCACTCAATGAGTTGATGAATGCAATTGCGATTCAGAGGTGCATAACGGTAACCAACCGAGTGTATTCGCTGGAGGCCGCCGCTAATATGATAACCAGTAAAAGCAAGTTTAAAGGAAAAGGTGTGAAAACTTCTAAGGATAAAGAAAACCATGATAAGCTTAAAGTTAAGAAAAATAACTTTAGGAAGCCAAAAGCAAAACAGGCTAATCCGCTGGAATTGTGGAGAAGGTGGACACTTTTCTAGGGACCGCCCGTCCAAGAAAGGAAAAGGACCACAAGGCTCTGCGATGACCATCCTGGCATCAACATGGTGTTGGGTCCGAAGGATTATGATGATCCCGACTCGACGCACCCGGGAGTTGACGCTCGACCTCGCAATGTTACAAAGTATGTAACTTCTTGTCCTGAACTCTTTATCGTCTATGAACCCAACGAGTGGCTAGTTGACACCGGGGCAAATGTGCACGTTTGTGCCGATAAATTGCTATTTGTGTCTTACCACTGACCGTGGTAGATCGCTGACGATGGGGAATTCTAGTGCCGCAAAGGTGCTTGGGACTGGACGCGTGGACTGAGGTTTCCCAATGGGCGCATTCTTACCTTGCATCGAGTGTATCACGTTCCCGACATTCGTCGCAACATTATTAGTGGTTCTAGTCTAGTTAGGGAAGGATTTGAGATTTCATTTAAGTGTAATAAGGTTATTATTTTGGATTCTCGTAGTTTTGTGGGGAAAGGTTATTCCTCGGATGGTTTATTTAAAATTAGAGTTGAAACCGATGTTTGTTCGCACAACAATAATTTTAGTTCTATTGATTATCCTGCTTTCTTATTCCATTGAATCTTCAAATGTTTGGCATGGTCGTTTAGGACATATTAATTATGATTACGTGAAAAGAATGATGAATTTAGATATTATTCCTAAACATGCTATTGATAAAAGTTCTAAATGTCATGTATGTGTTGAAGCTAAATCTACAAAAGGTCCGTTTAAAACGGTTGTGAGAAATTCGAAATTCTAGATTTAGTTCATACCGATATTTGTGAATTTAATGGTGTGTCGACCAAAGACAAAAAGAAATACTTTCTCACCTTTTATTGATGATGCTAGTAGATACGTTATGTGTTCTTGCTTAATTCTAAGGATGAAGCATTAGATAAATTCATTATATTTAAGAACGAAGCGAAACACAAACCGGCAAGAAACTTAAACGGTTAAGGTCTCGATAGAGGAGGTGAATATGAGTCTAACCCCTTCATGTATTATTGCCAAGAAAACGGAATAGTACATGAAGAGACTCCTCCCTATACTCCTCAATCAAATGGTATTCTTGAACGTAAGAATAGAACCCTTACCGATATGATTAACAGCTTTACTCATAAGTTCTGGATTGCCCCAAATATATGTGGGGAGAGGCTTTGAATACGGCTTGCCATATTCTCGAATAGAGTCCCTCCTAAGCATAGAAAGGAAAGTCCGTTTGAACTTTGGAGAGGTCGACAGCTAGCTTGAAACACTTAAAAGTGTGGGGTGCCTTGCAAAGGTACTTGTACCCGCACACAAAAGGAAGAAGCTTGGACCTAAAACTGTTGATGCTATCTTTTATAGGTTATTCTCAAACAAGTTATGCATTGAGATTTCTTATTATAAAATCTGAAATTTCTGGCATAGATGTGAACTCTATAGTTGAGTTACGTGAAGCAACATTTTTGAGGATGTGTTTCCTATGAAAGACGGACTTCCTAAAGAATCCAACCCGACCACTAATTCCATTCCCGCCAAGTAGAGGAGCTAACGAATGTGGGGGTTGATTCTAGTGCAACTCATTCTGACGATGAGATTGAACCAAGAAGGAGCAAACGGGCAAGGACCACCAAGGACTTTGGAAGTGATTTCATCACTTACAATGTCGAGGGTGATCCTCTAACCTTCAAAGCCGCTATGGCTACTTCGATGCCAAGCGGTGGAAGGATGCCGTTAAGAGTGAGATGGATTCTATTGTCTCTAATGGGACATGGGAATTGGTCGATCTCCCTCCCGGTCAGAAAGCACGATAGGATGTAAGTGGGTCTTCAAAAGGAAACTGAAACCGGATGGAACCGTTGACAAGTTTAAGGCTAGGTTAGTGGCTAAGGGATTCAAGCAAATGGAGGGAATAGACTATTTCGATACCTATTCACCAGTTGCTAGAATGACTACAATCCGAATGCTTATCGCATTGGCCTCTGTATATGATCTTCCTATCCATCAGATGGATGTTAAGACCGCCTTCTTGCATGGCGATCTAGAGGAAGAAATTTATATGGATCAACCTGAAGGTTTTGAGGCCTCTGGCAATGAGAGAAAGGTTTGTAAACTTGTTAAGTCCTTGTATGGACTGAAACAAGCCCCTAAGCAGTGGCATGAGAAATTTGATAAAATTGTCTCATCGTTTGGCTTTGTTACTAATGAGTTTGATAAGTGTGTCTATAGCAAGAGTATTGGTAATAGTAGTATTGTCTTATGTCTGTATGTCGATGATATTACGTTGTTTGGAACCGATATGAGGATCATTAATACTACTAACGAATTCTTGAAAAGTAAGTTTGAGATGAAGGATATGGGAGTAGCTAGTGTGATTCTTGGCCTTAAGTTGACTCGTTCAACTAGTGGCATAACCATATCGCACTCTCATTATACCGAAAGTGTAATTGAGAAATTTGGTTATAAGAATTGCAAAGTAGCTAAGACTCCATATGATCCTTCAAATTCGCACTTACTAAGAATGAAAGTGGAGTACCGATGGCTCGCTTGAGATATTCTCAAATTATTGGAAGTTTGATGTATCTTGCCAATTGTACTAGACCGGATATTTCATACTCGGTTACTAGGTTGGCTAGATATACTCTATGTCCAAATAAAGCACATTGGGAAGCTCTTGATAGAGTTCTCAAGTACTTGAAGGGAACGATTTCCCTTGGGCCGCATTACGGTAGATATCCTTCGTGCTTGAAGGGTATAGTGATGCAAGGAAATTTGGATTGCCTTTAACTCCGGGAGTTATGGGCGGTGCAGGTATGTTTTCACCTTAGGCGGAGGCTGCGGTCGCTTGGAGGTCGACCAAACAAACTCTGTTGTCTAGGTCTACTTTGAGGCCGAATTAGTTGCCCTCGACACTACCGGATTGGAAGCCGAATGGCTTCGAGGACTTATGTCTGAGTTGCCCATGGTCGCAAGCCCATGCCTCGTTATCTCTGTACATTGTGACAACACCGCCACAATTGAGAAACCGAAAAGTGTCAAGTACAACCGTAAAACTAGAAGACACATCCAAATTAGATTAAAATCTATAAGGGATCTTGTGTCTCTAAGGTGATAAGTTTGTTGATTATGTTGGTACCAAGGATAACACAATGATCCTTTAACCAAAGGGCTAGAATTTGCTCTTGTTCAAAAATCTAGGTTGGGGATGGGATCGAACCCCGTCCGACTCAAACGCAGAGCAACCCAATCTACCTGAGTGGAGATCCCACAAAGGAGATTCAATGTGGTAATAACAAGCCGTGGGGTGAGTCGGAGCACTAATAATAGATTGACATGTTACATGTCCGAGTCTATCCCCCGAATAGCCTAGAGGTGCTCATTCTTTGCTAATTTAGTAAAAGTTTGGAACTTTGAATGGGATCAAGTCTTTTAGACAAGATGTTAGCAAGACATCTTCTGAGATGCCCAGCTAAGTGAGTGTTGTTGTTGGCCGCAACTAGAGGAATTTGGGTTATTCTTTGAAAGCACTCATGATAGAGGATCGGGACGTATGGCTTATAAGCGTCAAGTATTCGATAGAGGGCCTATCATAGCTTTTGTCGTGTTTGTTACCAAAGAAAGGCCTCTACATCCAAAGGCATCGGATTCAAGACACCCGTTCATCTGGTCCTGTGGAGGTTTGCGTTGGATAACATAGGTAGTGGTTCAAGCCGGAAGGTACCATTATTGAAAGCATGGCAATGGACAATCTGTACACGTCATATTTCTATGAACTTGTGGGGGATTGTTGGAATATTTGTATTTGAGGTATGGAAGTTCATAGCTAATGACCTTGGGGTATATTGGTTTGAACTGAATTGGAAAAGGGAAGGTAAATGACGTCGGAATTTCAGCTAGGAGCGCGACCGCGCTTATGCCGAGAGCGGCCGCGCTTAAGAGCCGAGAGGACGCCTGTAATTCCTGGAGCTTAGCGCGGTCGCGCTCCTTGCTAGGGCGGCCGCGCTTGTGACGGGATTTGACTTTTCCTGGGCCGATTTGGAGCAGGTTTTTAGGCTTAATTAAACCTAAAACCTAATATTTACCACAAGTATAAATACTCTTTTCCCTCAGCCGTTTTTGTTACTTGAATATTGAAGAGAAACACAATTCTCTTGCTTTGATTCAAAGATCAAACACTCCCGTTCATAGAGATTCGTTCGTGAGATTCAAGGCGACTGAGATAGGACCGCCGGTGACTACCTACCTGTGTGCTATTTTGTGGTACGTAGTTCGTGATCGTTTTATCCTCGGAGAAATTTGCCTGTACCTGAGTTGCACCAATTGGGGGCAATATTTTCTTTTAGGACAGTCTTCCTAAGGCGACTCGATCAAATCACGATAAGTTTTCTAACCGTTTGTTTTATTGTTTCTGTCTGTTTTCCTGATCCTGTTCCTTGGTTTTTCGGTTTTGCTATTGGCATCTTAATTGGTACGTTTTGACTTGATCAATAAAATCCCCTACTGTTGATTAAATTGTTGTTTAATCTGTGGTGCTTATTAATTTAATTTCCAACAGTAACATCCAAAAGCAACAGATCCTGAACCTCTTTACCCCCTTCACCACTCAAAATAGCAGCTTGAACAGCAGCACCATAGACAGCAGCTTCATCAGGGTTAATGCTCTTGCAAAGCTCTTTTCCATTGAACAAGTCTTTCAATAGCTGCCTGACCTTTGGAATTCTGCTGGAACCGCCAACCAACACAACATCATGGATATCGCTCTTCTTCATCTTAGCATCTTTCAAACACTTCTCCACGGTCTGCATACACTTGCTAAATAGATCCATGTTCAGCTCCTCAAACCTAGACCGGCTCATTTTTGACTCAAAATCAATACCCTCAAACAATGCTTTGATCTCAACTGTAGTTAAGGTAGTATAGGAGAGAGTCCTCTTTGCGCTTTCACAAGCACTCTTCAATCTCATAAGAGCTTTTGGATTTCCACTCATGTCCACATTATTCTTCCTATTGAATTCTTGAACAAAGTGATTGACCATCCTATTATCAAAGTCCTCTCCTCCCAAGTGAGTGTCACCAGCAGTAGCCTTCACTTCAAATATACCTTCCTCAATTGTAAGGACAGAAACATTGAAAGTCCCACCACCCAAATCAAAGATAAGCACATTCTTCATCTCAGAGCTAGTACAATTCATGTCAAGGCCATAAGCAACAGCTGCAGCGGTTGGTTCATTGATAATTCGCATGACATTGAGGCCAGCAATGAGAGCAGCATCTTTAGTGGCTTGGCGCTGCAAATCATTAAAGTAAGCTGGGACAGTGATAACAGCATTCTTTATCGTTGTTCCAAGAAACACCTCTGCAATCTCTTTCATCTTAACCAGGACCATAGATGAAATTTCCTCCGCTGTAAACTATTTTTCTTCGCCTTTGTAAGTGACCACAATCAATGGCTTATCAGCAGGACCTGGGATGACCTTGAATGGCCATAACATCATGTCATTCTGAACAAGGGAATCGCTGAATCTCCTTCCAATCAACCTTTTTGCAGCTATAAGTAAAATGAACCCATAACAAAAAATTATAGCTAGCAAGTAAAATCAAGTGATGCATGCAGTGTAGTAAGTAATATTAAAGACTTACCGAAGACAGTGTTTAAAGGATTGGTGAGGACTTGATTGAAAGCAGCATCTCCAATGAGACGGTGGGTATCGGTGAAAGCTACGTAAGATGGGGTGGTCCTGTTCCCCTGATCGTTGGTTATAATCTCAACTCCACCACCCTTCTGCCATACTCCAACACACAAGTAGGTCGTCCCTATATTTATCCCAATTGCAGTAACAAACCCTTCTGTTTGCACCTTTTCTCTTTTAGGCTCTTCACGTTTTGATTCCATAACTATTGACAGAGAGAGAGAGAGAGAGAGAGAGAGAGAGAGAGAGAGAGAGAGAGAGAGAGAGAGTTGAAAGTGAGTGTGTAAGAGATTTTGCGTATCTGAATTGCCAAAGCAACAAGTACTCTATTATCTGGGAAGGAAAGTTGTTCGGTACACCTCTTCTCGTTCCGTAGTAAAGTTTTTATTTTGACAAAAACTTGTGAGAACACTATAATCCGTCTCATCCATGAGACGAGTCATTTTTGACCCATGACCCAGCCCATTGAACCAGCTCCAACCACGTTAAGTTCCCTTTTTGTTTCAAATTATACTACTACTATGTCAGTATGTAGTTCCAATTAAGCCAAAAAAAAAGAAAAATTAAATTTTTTTTTTTGCTCACGTGGCAGTTTCTCATAGGCCAAAAAAAAATAATTAATTTTTTTTTGTTTTTTTTTTCGGTTTGTGAAAAGTAATAGTTACTATAACATAATGTAATGATTGTATGCATATAAAGTAATAGTTTGTATATATTAAAGTAATACATATATACAGAAAAATAATAGTGTTTTTCCCTATGTTTTCTTCATTTGGCAAAAGTAATACTTATTATAACTAAAATGTAACAAACGTGTTATTTATATGTAATAGTATTTGCACATAATTGTAACGCTGTATAGATATCTATATGTTTTCAAACAATAGGTTACAATGAGTTCAAATTTATCATGATACATGTAAAAGTATTACATTATCTATAGAAATATGTTACAATTTCATCTATCAAAGTGTTATATTTACTTGTATAAACTATTACATTCATATACATAAGTTATTACATTTCAAATGTAATACATATAGTTTGTATTATATTTGAAAAAATGGGTAAAAACGAGCTTTTATTTTTTTTAAACAGGTATTACGTTTACTTATGAACAATGTTACTTTATATGTATACAGTCATTACATTAAGAGATGATAACTATTACTTTTTCTAAACCACTGAAAAGCCGAAAAAATAATATAAAAACTAAAAAAAAAAAGCAAAAAAAAATAAAAAATAAAAAAAATGGATCTCACACACAGACACGGCTTCTCACTACCCTCTCTTTCTCTCTCTCTCTAGACGCAGACATCAGCTTCTCCTCCAACCAATTCGCCGGCCAACCATCACCGCCCTCTGCAATCCCCCAATCAATTCCCCTTCAATTCTCTTCAACGCTCTCTCCTTCAACCAAATCACTTCCTCACTAACTCTCTCTGTACCCAAACCACGAAGCCAATTTCTCCAATTCCAATTGCCATCACCGAGCTTCTTCTCTCCAATTCACCGACCTTTCCCCCATCTTCTCCGGCTACCCCAAAACAACCATTTCCCTCGTCCTCATTCTCTCCAAACCACAATCACCTTCTTCCCCTGTTTCCAGATCTAACACCGTTTACCACCACCGTCGCAGCCTCGCCAACAACGCCAGTCACAGCCCCTAAGCCGTGCACCACTGCCACTCCTCAACAACGCCAATCCCAGCCCCAAGCCGTTAACCACCGACGCTTCCCCTGTTCCAGAGCCCTGTCCGTTCAACACACACGCACGTACAAAAAAAAGAATTGGCCTATAAAAGGCTGCTACGTGGCGGGTCATGCCTCATGGGTCATGGGTCGACCTGTCTCATGCATGAGACGGATCCCCTTGTTCTCACGGGAGACCACCTCTTTTATTTTTGACTTTACAACACGTATATTAAAAAATTAAAAATATTGTGACTATAAAAAATAAACTAGGAGAGAGAAAGTGAGTAGAGAATTTTTATTATGAAATTGACAAATGAGTCACATTGTCCATTTTAAATAATAAATCAACTAAAACCTTACTATGAAACATATTAAAAATAAAAAATAAAATAAAAATCTTACTTTGGAACGAAGGGATTATATAGCAGGAGAATATAAGTGGTTTTTTTTTTCTTAAATCTGGGCCATAAATGATAGCCAGAGATGATTAGTGATTTTTTTCTTTAATCTAGGCAAGAAGTGGCAGATTAGGAGTATTTGGGAATTTCTATTCCTTCTATTACTAAAACATAAACATATATTACTAGTGATATTTCAAATTTCTACAAATAAAATAAAAATTTTGAGAAAATGGAGAACAGGAGAGAAGATCAATGGTTTAATGAGTCAAGTGATAAGGTATTTTTAATTTAATATTTTTTACAATTTGATGATGCCAAAATCGTCAAATCAGCCCAAATACAAGCGTTCGGATGCTCCGGAGATTGTAAGGCCTGAAAATAAGAGAAAACACGTAAACTAAGCGGGGGCGAGTCCGGCTAAAGGCCCTCCGGACTACAAGAAAACTGGTCTTTCGCGACGGTTAAAAGCCGTCGCGTAAACCCTTAAAGCCGTCGCAAACGGCTAACACGACGGGAAAAACCGTCGCAATGGCAATAAATGCCGAGGAAGAGGAGGCCGAGGTGGAGGGAAACGCCGAGAGAGGCCCCCAAAGGCCGGGGATCCTATGCTGCTGAAGTTGTACTCCACGTACGGGGTGGACAAAGCTGAGTATAAGTTAACTTATATTGGCAAACCCGATTTTAAGACAGATAAGGAGGAGAGGAGCTTCTACTACAATGAAGATTACGTCCACTTCTACTTCAAACAATTTCAACAGGGGTTCCGTCTTCCTTTGGACCCCTTATTAATTAACGAATTTTTAGACGACGTGAGGGCAGTGCTGACCATGCTAGGAGCCAATGGTACCCGGGTCCTTGTTAGCTTTATAGTGCTCTGCCGGAGCTTAGGTTTTGAGCCGACCATGGGAGCATTCCACTATTTTTATCAAGTCAGCTTCGTCAAGGACAGTTGGCTCCTCGTCATCCGGAGTGCACCCAAGAAGCCAAAACTTCTTCTCCCCATGTCAAGCAAAGTTGCGGGTTGGGACAATCATGCAATTAGGGTTGAGAGCCGCCAAGGATGGGAGTTCCAATCCCCCTTCCATCCTCCAACTTCGTCAGGCCCCGTTCAGCAGTATGAATGGACCAAGGACCTGATCAAGCGCTTAGAGGAGTTTGCCGAGGTGGGACTCCTTGTCTGGTTGGCAATTGAAGCCTCAGATCATTATTATGTCCAGGCAGTACTGATGCCGGGACCAAAGGACGGGGTGGTTCCCCTCATCACTGTTAAGAGGGGGAGGCATTTCAATGATTGGACAACGCATCCCGGCCTCGTTTTTCATGAGGATTGCCCGAGGTGTAAGGTCCCTCCCCTTGACCAGTGTCTGGAAGAAGAAGACGTGGTTGGATGTAAATGTTTTATCCTTTTGACACTTGTAGTTTTTTACATTATTGTTGACTTTCCTTCTACTCGTATCTAACCATTTCGTCCTTGCCTTTGCAGATTTGACCCCCGAGCAGGAAGCAGAATTAGCCTTGAAGAGGTTAAGTCCCATGGAGCTCGTCAAGCAAAAGAGACGTCAGGTCAGGAAGTCTGGCTTGACGAATAGGAAGGAGGAAGCTAACGCCCGCAACCTCTTACTGAGTGCACAGGGTGACCATCCCCTTCCCCTCAAATTGCATGAGGAGGTGAATGCCGAGGATCTGGGATCCGAGGAACGAGTTACTCAATCAACTGTAGAGGGGCATAGCCTCCATGTTGATGCCGAGGAGGTGGGGGCCGAAGAGACCGACCTCATCACAAGGCGTTCTGGCTCCAAGAGGGCCCAAGCTGCTAGCACCGAGGAGCCTACCGCTAAGAGGGCAACTGTTGAGTCCTCCTATCTTGAGGCTCCTCCTCCCCTTACCATTCAGACCATCAAGTCTTATGACGATGAGATGGCTTGGCATATGGCTGCAAGTGTCCCACGTCTGAGGGGTATTCCTCTGCAGAATAGAAAGGGACCCTTACTGAGATTGGGTCGAGCTCCTGTCCAGAGAGCCATGGATGAGGAGGCTTATGAGGCTCTTATCAAAGAGAAGCCTAGCCAAGAGAACTTGCTATGCGGCAAGGGACTTTTAATTGCCGAGGTGACTGTCCTTTTCTTGGTCATATTGATTTTGAGACTTGTTAAGATTTTTAATATTGATTTCTCTTACAGTTGGCTTCTGTCACGGCTTACGAGAATGTACTAGCCAAGAATAATGCCAGGCACTTGAATGAGGCTAAGACCGCCTAAGAGAAGGGCGAGACCGAGAAGGCAGCTCTGGCCGCCCTGCTACAAGCCAAGGATGTTGAGCTGGAGGCGTCCAAAGCCAAGGTGGAAGCCGAGGTGATGAGGGCCGTGGAAGCCCGGAAGCAGGCAAAAGAAACTCGTGCTCAAGCCGAGGAGAGTCTCCGACTGAAGGAGGCTGAGCTGGCTGAGGCAAGGAAGGCCAAGGCCGAGGTCCAAGTGAGGGCCGAGGAAGCCGAAGCCAAGTGCCGAGGTTATGAAACTACCCTTGTCACCAGGGAGGAGGCGGTCGTGACCCGCTTCAAGGAGAGCCAAGCTTTCCAAGATGCCGTGGATGAGAAGATGGCGACAATGTTCGAGGACGGGTACCTTCATTTGACCCGTCGTCTGCTAGCTGATCCTTCTACAGGCTTAGACTTAAATAAGATTGCTCTGCTGATCTGCGGGGTTCAGTATGACCAGGAAGCAAGGGCTCTTCACCCTTTGATTCCCTTCTCTCAGTACAACATGGATGTGATGGCTGAGATGGATGCCCAAGCTGGCCGCGAAGTGTGGGTGCCCCCATCAGTTGTTCCTGGCAACCTTCAAGCCTTGGTGGGGGCCATCCAAGATGGGGAAGCTGCGACCGAGGAGGAAAACACCGAGGAAGCTAGGGCTCAAGCTGATCAAACTGTTCTTCCTCCCCCCGGTACTATCACAGAGGATTGGCTTGAAAAGCCTTTTAATGATGGCCAGCCGTCTTAGGATTTTTCTTTCCTTTTTTCTACTGTAATAGCCGGCAGGACTTGTATTTTCCTTTGAACATCAATGAAAAAGTCCTTTTCGTTTTAATTCATATTGTTTCAATGAATTGTTCGTGTTTGTTTGTATGCTAGGCATAGGCACCAGATTTGTACAGGGGAAGTCGAGGAGGGTCCCTCGTTCCGTTTATATGGTGATTTATAAGACCGAGGTAATTTCCCTTGGCTTTGATGGCGTTTTAAGTCGTATAGGCCGAGGAAGGACTCCTCGGATTTGACTGTTGATTTCTTCTTTTTCGTCTCCTTATGCCGAGGAAGATGACTCGTGCACAGGTTTTAGACGTGATGCCTTGTAGTCGTAGTGACAAGGTGTTTCCTTGTCTTGACGTGAGGCAAGTCATTAGGCCGAGGAGAGATCCTTGGTCTTGACTGTGATACTTGTAATCCTGGAATCAAGGCGGACCCTTGTCAGGATGTAAGGTAAGCCATTAGGCCGAGGAGGACCCTCGGTCTTGGCTGTTAGGAGCCTCTAGTCATTGAGTCAAGGCGGACCCTTGTCAAGACGTAAGGTGTATGTTTCGAAGAGTGATCCTCGTCTTCTGGTGTTTGTGTGGGGAGTTGATAGTTGCTTTGCATGTCGAAAGAAACTGCTTTCGTAAAACTGAAACTTGATTACATCGAACTGCAATCCTATCAACTAAAAAGTAAAAGACAGAAAACAAGAAACTAATCTACTGCAAAATAAACTAGACTAGTGATAATATTTTCGGAGATTGTCGAAATGCCATGGATGCTTGAGATCTTTCCCCTCCTTAGTCTTCAATCTGTAGGTCCCTTCTCGAATGACTTGAGTGATGATATAGGGACCTTCCCAATTTCGGGAGAGCTTGTTTTGTTCTGCCTTCCGACCAGTTGCCTCGATTTTTCTAAGTACCCAATCGCCTACTTGGAATACTCTTCTGATAACCCTGTCGTGATAGGCCTTGGTCCTTTGCTTGTAGTTTACCATCCTCATCTGTGCGGCTAGTCATTTCTCATCTACTAGGTCTAGGTCTAGGAGCCTATTAACCCTGTTGACTTGCTCATCGTAGTGGGAGTTTCTCACAGTAGGGATGGCCATTTCGGCTGGTGACATAGCCTCAGAACCGAAGGTTAGTGTGAATGGGGTTTCCCCGGTTGGCCCCCGGGTGGTTGTGCGAACAGCCCATAAGGCTAGGGGAAGTTCGTCCAACCCTCTACCCTCGCGTCCTTCAAGATACTTGGTAAGGGCTGTTAGGACCAGTTTATTGGCGGCTTCTGATTGGCCGTTGCCTTGAGGTCTGCTAACTGATGATTTTGCATGGCGGACCTTGACTCTTCCCAATTCTGTAGTGAATCCAGTAGAGAATTGGAGTCCATGATCAGAAACAATTGTGTGTGGAAGGCCAAATTTGGACCAGATGTTGTCGTGGACAAAGTTGATTGCGTTCTCTTCCGTTATCTTGGCTAATGCCTTGGCCTCTATCCACTTGGAGAAGTAATCAACAGCTACTATCACATACTTGCAATTACCACGGGCGGGAGGGATTCAATCCCCCACATATCAAATGGCCACGTGGGTATCACAAGTGTTTGCTCAACTGCCGGTTATCTAGGAATGTCAGAGAATCTTTGGCACTTGTCACATTTTCTAACATAGGCGTGCGCGTCCTCCCTCAGGTTTGGCCAATAGTAACCTAGTGATATGATCTTGTCAGCTAAGGTTCTGGCCCCCGGGTGTCCGCCGCAAACACCTTCATGCACTTCTGCCAAGAGGTTCTCAATTTCCTTTGGATAGACACACCTTAGCAGGGGCTTGGTGAAAGATCTTCGGTAGAGGATTCCGTTCATAACTGTGAACCTTGGGGACCTCTTCTTGATAAGTTTGGCTTGTGCTTCATCTTTTGGAAGTTGGCCTTTCTCGATGTAGTCCATGTAATTGTCGATCCAGCACCTCTCCTCTTCATCTAGGAGCATAATTTGTAATCTTTCGTACGCAGGTTCCTCAGCAAAAACTATGTATGGATTGGTCTTAGACTTAGACACATCCATGGTTGCTAGTTTAGATAGAACATCTGCGATTTGGTTGTCTTCTCTGCCTATTTGCTTGAGTTCGAAAAATTCCATCTTCTTTGTCATGTCCAGGACGAGGTCTCTATACATGGAAAGGGTGGGGTCTTGGGTGTTATACTCTCCCTTTACTTGTTTGACAATAAGTTGGGAGTCACAGAAAGCTGCCACTTTAGTCGCTCCGTAGAAGGAGGCCAACTCAATGCCAAATATTAGAGCTTCGTATTCAGCTTGATTGTTGGAGGCAGGAAACTTGAAACGGATGATGTCTTGCATGGTGTACTCTCCTTCCGGGCTTGCTAGTACAACTCCAGCTCCCCTTCTTTCTCTTGTAGCTGATCCGTCCGTATACAAGATCCAACAGTTGGATGGGAGTTCGATGGGAGACTTTTCTTCCTCCGATACATTTTTCTTATGGGAGGTGGGGAGGTGCTCACCCATGAAGGCAGTCTCAACCATGAAGTCAACCAAAGGCTGTGCCAGGAGGGTCTTCCTCGGTTGGTACGTGATATCAAACTCTGTAAGAGCGATGGACCAATTAAGGAGACGTCCGGAGCCGTCCAACTTATGTAATATCTTCTTCAGGGGCTCGTTCGTATACACGGTGATAGGATATGCAGAAAAATAGGCACGTAATTTCCTTGATGCAATAACTAGCGTACGCTATCTTCTCCACATTAAAGTATCTGCTTTCTATGTCGGATAATTCCTTTGACACGTAGTACACAGGTTTCTGAGTTCCTTCATCGTTCCTTACTAGGACAGCTGCGACAGCATGATCAGTCGCAGCTAGGAAGACATACAGCATCTCACCGGTAGTCGGACTGCTGAGCAAGGGAGGGGAACCCAAGTACTCCTTCAACCGGAGGAATGCCTCGGAGCATTCGGGAGTCCAGGAGAAGCTCTTGGTACCCTTCAATACCTTGAAGAAGGGCAGCGACTTTTCGGCGGATTTGGCGATGAATCTTCCAAGTGCCACTATTCTTCCATTTAGTCTTTGAACCTCCTTGATGGTGGTAGGTTCCTTCATGTCAATGAGCGCCTTAATTTTTTTAGGGTTGGCCTCTATTCCCCTTTGAGATACCATGAAGCCTAGGAACTTTCCCACCGTTACTCCAAATACGCACTTGCTTGGATTCAGCTTCATGTTATTAGCTCGGAGGTTGTTAATTGTCTCTTCCAGGTCAGGAGCGTGACTGCCCTCCTTGGTCTTAATTACCATATCATCAATGTAGGCCTCCATGTTTCGGCCTATTTGCGCACCAAATACTCAATTCACCATCCGTTGGTACGTGGCACCCGCATTCTTGAGCCCAAAAGGCATCATGATGTAACAGTAGTTTCCCCCAGGTGTTTGGAAGGCCGTCTTCTTGATGTCCTCTTCCGCCATTTTTATCTGATGATAGCCTGAATAGGCATCTAGGAAGCTGAGAGTTTGGTGTCCAGCAATGGAGTCAACCAATTTATCGATTCTGGGAAGAGGATAGTTGTCTTTGGGGCAGGCCTTGTTCAGATCGGTGAAGTCTATACACATATGCCACTTCCCATTTTGCTTCTTCACCATAACCACATTGGCCAACCAAATGGGGTACTCGACTTCACGAATTATTCCGGCGCTCAGTAACTTTTGCACCTCTTCCTTAATAGCTTCCTCCTTGTCTCTTGCGAAATTTCTCCTTGTCTGTGAGATAGTTTTCGCCAGTGGATCAACTTCTAAACGGTGGAGTGCTATTTCTTCATTGATCCCCCTCATGTCTTTGACTCTCCAGGCAAAGACGTCTAGACTGCTTTTTAGGAGGGAGATGATTTTTTCTTTCTCTTCCGGAGATAGCTGGCCCCCGAGTTTGATTTTTTGTTCAGGATAGTCGGGATTGATGACTACCTCTTCCAGCTCGTCTACAGGCTCCATTTCAGGACCGTCTCGAAATTCCAGAGATTCAATAATAATTTCTCTAATTCTTCTTCCTTCATTGTCATTGACGTTGAGGCCTTCTTCCTCCATTAGCCCATCAACGTCGGGCAGATCGACCTTCCTTAAGTCATGGTTGGCCCCCGAGTTCTGGCCGTTGACGAGAATGGGATCTTCCTCGGAGACGGACGGAACTATGCCTTGGTCATCTGCAATTTCTTGGACCATAGGCTCTTCCTCATCATCAAGTACCTCACGGATATAGCTCATTCTAGAGCTAGTTTTGGTGGTTTTTTGAGATTTAGAGACCTTGATGTTTTCTTCGGGGGTATCTATCTCCACGGTCTTGGATTTCTTCCTGCTTCTGACGACATGTTCCAAGAAGTCTTTGGGGGTCGCCCTCACACATCCAATTCCGGCGCGAGTGGGAAATTTAACTCGTTGGTGAGGAAGGGAGGCAACCAGCCCAAGTTTAGCTTGACTTGGAATGCCTATGATGGCATGATAATCACTCGTCAAATCCATGACTACAAAACTGACAGTAGCCTTGGATCTGTAGGGATGTTCGCCAATTTCAAACTCTAGCTCCACAATTCCCTTAGCTCCAACCTTATGGTTGGTGAATCCTTCCAGCCTTCCATGATAAGGTTCCAGCATGGTGTCTTTCAAGCCCATCTGTTGGAAAGCAGAATAGTACAGAATGTCACGGGAGGCCCCCGTGTCCACAAGTAATCTTTCCGATTCCACATTATCAATCCTACCCTTAATCACCAAGGGTTGTTCTCGGGCAGCATGGCTCCCTGCCAATTCATTGGGAGAAAAACTGATGACTTCTTCCGCCTTATGAATCCAAGCAGGCACGTGATATACTTTGCTTAGTTCATGGATCTGGTCTCTCAGTTTTCTGGTGGAGGTCACTTCTTCACGGATCACGTGTAATTTGGCTCTAGGAGGCCTACGTTCTCCGTCCTCACTTTTATCATCATCTTCACTTTCCTCTTCCTTCCGCTTTCGCTTGTTGTCTTTTTTCATGACATAACGGTCTAGCTTTCCCTCGTCAACCCATTTTTGGATTATTTTCTTGAGGGCCCAACAACCATCAGTGGTGTGCCCGTTGTCCTTGTGGAAATCACAGTATTTGGAAGTGTCACGGGGGTATTTTGGTTTATCACTTAGCAGACAAGGAGGTGGAAGATTTACCAATTGCATGATTTCTGAGATGGGTTTGGTTAGAGGGGTGAACACCTCAGGCTTCTCGGTGCTTCTTGTTCTGTTCTTCCCCTTGGATCCCTTGCCATTCCCATTGTCATTTTGGCGAGTGCCCGTCACCTCTGGTTCCGCCTTGTCGGATCCCCTTTTCTTGCTCTTGTCCTCAGCCATTGCAATGGCGTATGCTACATGGTATAATTCAGACTTGGACTTAGGTTCCCGGGCGGAGAGTTCATAGATGAGGGGACCAGATTTCAATCCAGAGTTGAAACAAACAATGACCTCCCTGTCAGTGAGACTCTCTTCCACCTGGTCTGCCATTTTGCAAAATCGGTTGTAATAACTGAGGGTGGTTTCCCCCTTTCCTTGCTCAATATTAGCAAGGTCGGTCAATTTCATCTTTCTCCTTCCAGCTGTGGCAAAGTGATTCAAGAACATTCTCCTCATGCCTCTCCAGCTATCGATGCAACCTTTTTTCAATTCACGGAACCAGGTCAGGGCTGTTCCGGAGAAGGTGCTCGCGAAAGCTTTACAGACATGTCATCAGCTACAGTGAGAAGGTTCATGGTTTGTTCATAACTTTGCACATGGTCCTTTGCGTCAGTGGTTCCGTTGTACTTTTCAAAATTCGGGACCTTAAAGTGAGGATTAGGTGGTGCAGCTGTTATCCTTAGGGAGAACGGACGAGTTGCCCAGTCAAAGTCATCATCATCAAACTTCTTTCCCATCTCCATGTCATCCAGTCTTTGTTTCAACAATTCCCATTGTCTGGTCTCCACTCCCTTGTAACTGCTAGAGCGGGTGCTTCGCTGGGAGCTACGGGTCAATTTATCTTTGGGATGACCATTCACCCTACTGTGCTCCCCGTCATTTCGATGGCTGTCACGCCGTTTAGATTGTGCTTTATCTCGTCTTGGTTCTAACTCTTGGCCACCAAGTATCATTCTGTATGGTTCTGGTGTCCTTGGCCGAGCAAACTCACGAGCACGGGGACGAGGAGAATCAGGACGAGGTCGACGTGGTCGAGGAGACCTGGGACGCCGAGGTGTCATGACGAGACGAGGGGGTGACATACGCTTGGTTAGACTAAGTCTCGTTCTCAGGTCCCGTGAGTTCACTTCCTCTTCCCTGGGAGTTAATTGGCTTCTCAGGTCAACTACCTGGTCTATCTTCTGGCTGATATGCCGAGGACGGGGAGGTTCTCGGAGGGCCTGCTTTGGTGGTTCAGCGGGTTCGAGGGGAGGACCTCGTCGCTCACCTCGTTGCTCACCTTGCTCCCTTCCACGAGAGTTTCCCATTGACGGCAGCATGAACTCAGCCATGGAATTGTCAGGATCCATTTGCAATAGGGCAGCCTGTGTCTCATACATCCTTTGCAACGTCTCCATTTGCCTATGCATCAAAGTGCGTCGGTCAACGGTCTGAGTACCTTCCGTGTGAGCACCCCAACCCGAGACCTAACACGTGTCCCGAGCTAAGGGAGCTCAAACTAAGAAAATCCATCTAAATTTTTAAAACATTTATTTTGCCTTTAAAAGAAAACCACTTTTCAAACTTCCAATAAAATCAATTCGAAATATCTCTACTTGGAGGAAATCCAACCACAACTTTTAATAAACCGAAATCTGATCAATTACATTGGAAACCTTAATTAACCTTGTTTAACAAAAGAGTTTTCCATACAAATTACAAAAGAAGACTACTTAATAAATACTCCTAACAACCGACTCCTATACTTAACTTGTCAAGCCCCAAAGCAAAAGTCCACAATGAAATCCCCGGCCTCACTGGTTCGGGTCACCTGTCTCGGAATCTAAAGCAAGAAGGGAGAGGGGTGAGAATAAATCTCAATGAGCTATTATGAATGCAGCAAGATGCCATACAAGATGCAACACGTAGCATGGTAACACTTAACACATTATGAAAGCGGTAAACACCTTACGTTACCTTATTTTACCTTTTCCCGTCTGAACAATAAGTCGTACAACGTGGGAGTAAAACTCCACTCTTTGGTGAATTGCCTCCAAAGACATTCACCTCTTATAAACCTCATTCCCAGGAGATCCATATAAGAAAGGATACCTATATTAGTGTATCCCCAAAAATAACATCTTCCCTCCGTACAACGATCGCAACAGTGCAGAAGGCTTCTTCATGCTCAATACGATCGTTAGCACGGCCCGCTCCGTGGCCACGGAGGGGAAGGGTCACCTGGTATGATGAACTTTCAATCAATTATAGAACAAATCAATAATTGATTGACTTCCATCATACCCACACGAACATTCAAGCACATACCAGATACTTGAATTATAATCCACAAAAGGGATAAACATATAGTAACATGGTAAAATATACTCACGTTACAACCATACTATAGTGCAACGAGTTCATGTAATACACTATGCATAATACCATTAACGAATTTAAATTCAAGTAAGGTATCCATATAACCACATAATCCACACCGGGATACAATATAACAATACCAAATAATCCACAAAGGGGATAACCATACAAACCACATAGTAAACATATCCACACATTAGGAATAATAACAACGTATCAAATATTCCACACTTGGGAAGCCACATAACACTTGCCAAATAATCCACAAGGAATAATTAACATAACAACAAGTCACATACGATTCATACGAAGTCATCACACAACCTCGGAAAATCTTAATAATAGTTCATGACCTACTTCCCAAGTTCTAACCACATTGGTGAAGTACGCAACAATCTTAATACCCAATTTCCGGACAATGTTATGTATTACAAGGTCTCTATAAGAATTCTGTTAAATTTATCAAATGGAATTACATTTATTTAAGTGGTCGAGGCTCCACTTTAATCTAGGTTGAAAGGAATTGATTCACATCCGAATTGGACTAGGTTCTATTAACTTGTAATGGTTAGGAATCATTCCCGAGGTTTTTGTAAAAATCAGCAAAGAGGAGAAATCTGGGAAGGATCGTGACAGCATGGGCGACCGCCCATGTCACTTGGGCGACCGCCCAAAGAAGTTTACAAAGGGAGCCGGTTTACGCGCCTTGGGCGGCCGCTCGGCCCCATGGGCGACCGCCCATGGCCCTTATTCGGCATTTTCGAATTTCCAATCCTTCTTACATAGTTTATTCCTTCTTTAATTTTCCTTAATCTCATGAACACTAAAAGGATTGTTTAACCTTACATACTTCAACTTAAATCATCCAAATTCAAGATCATATAGATTTAGATTATTTACCACCTAAATCTCACCCATTTCATTTTCTCAATTCAAGCTAACATCTTCTAACCTAACTTCACCCATTTCATAAATCAATTCAAGCTAAGATCTCCTAATCTATCTTCACCCATTTCATAAATCAATTCAAGCTAATATCTCCTAATCTATCTTCACCCATTCCATTCAATCCAAATCAATTCCTAAGAACAAGAGTATCCTTCTTTGCCATTTACCAATCTCCCAACTTCGAATAGGCTTCCAAAACATTTACAAAATTATCATCACAACAAGAACAACAAATAGAGTTCATGGACATTCATAAGAAGGGAAATCATAACAACTCACCTTAGGGTTTCAATATGGAAGGTTGATCTTTCTCACTTGATGGACTCTCCTAGATGATCCATCTTCAAAACTACCCTTGGACTTGAAAATGGTGGAAGAATAGCTTGGCTTCAAAGCTTGGGTTGAGAGCTTCCACTAGGGTTCTCCCATGGAGAATGATAAGAAAGAAAGATGAAGAAGAGTGAGGGAGGAGGTAAGAGGGAGTAGGGGAAAAGTGAGGAGAATGATTGAGGGGGCGGATGGAGGGAGTATGGGGGAGAGGAGAGGGGACACTTGGGGGAAATTGGAATGAAGGGGGAATTGGCCCCCCTCTTCTAAAGGCTTCCAACAATTAAATTAACCTTTACCCAAATAATTCATCCTACTCAATTAACCTCCTTGCACTATTTATCTTATTTCCATTTTTATTATTTCTTCAAGGTTCTTAATTAATGTCTAATAAATTCATAAAAGATTCTAAATTTATTTCTCACCCAAGTTATCTTAAATTAAGAATTTAAAGACATAATTGAACACATAAAATAAATATAAATATTAAAAGCATTTAATATAATATTAAAAATTGATGCCTAGGATTGGGGTCGTTACACTCACTCCCCCTTAAAGAGAATTCGTCCCGAATTCGATTGTCACTTACCCTAAGATTCAAACTAGCAAAGGTTACCTTTCACAAATTCTAACTTAATATTCCCAATTAGATTTCTCATCAATGCTAAGACTCTTTCCAAGATTTTAATTTCATTAATAATGCGATATTACAACTTAATATTCCGAGAATACCATACAGTCATCACTAACCCGAACTTTCACGACCTCAAAGAAAATATAGATAAATAAAAATACTACAACTTATGTCACCCAATACCTTACGATATTACATTTAAAACTTCCAACGCTCAATAAGCTACTCTAAGTCGGTCTATAAGTCAAATCACCAACCTTTTCTAAAACTTCAATGAATTAACAAAATTTGGCGCTAAATTACCTTAGGCCTAGCTTCACTAACCTCATCCCGACAAATTGGAGATCGATATTTTCTTCCCAAACTATGCCTCATACGGTTTTCTTTCAATGCTAGAATGATAACTACTATTATACGCACTCAACCACTGGTAACCATACGTACTAATGACTACTAACATCCATTGTTCATGCCCGTAGCATATCATCAACAACAAGTAATGATTCCTCAACTTTTTACATTGTTAAACTTAATAGCATTCCTACCTTCCCAAAAGGACCTTCCCGAACGATGTCTATCCAATCTATTTAATACTATGGGGTTTATACAACTAAACGATTCCCCTAACATATATGAGAACTTCATCAATAAACCTCTCATCAGGCTATATGTAACGAGGAGAAAATACAATTCAACTTTCTATTATCACCATTCAATATTCCAATTATGTTCATGCCTAGTGACAATTCAATATTCAAATTGAAGGGTTGGCCGCCCACAACGGAGCCGATCCAACTCCAAAACAAAACCGAGTCTATTGCGGCCAGAGCACAATAACAACCCCACATTTATCAAATCATTTCTACGATCAAAACTTGAATACGAGTTAATCATTCTAGGAAACTAAGTTGCCTTTCCACTAGCTTCTGCACAATTTACATCTTTAGGATACCAAGTCTTTCTGAAATTCACAACATCTTTCAAAATTCCAAAGGATAGATAAAAAGAGATCCAGTGAGACTCGAATGGTTTATTTATTTAAAACTGTCCCATACCAGTTTTAATTAACTAAACCACTCAAAATCTTTAAGAAATATTTAAAATTTTGATACGTTAACAAAATAACTCGAGTGATCTAATTATCTACAACCGTCCCATACCAGTGGTAGATAATTAAATTACTCACAGATTTTAATGCACACCAAAGACTGTTCATTGACCTTATTAAATCATACTATCCCCGAAGGGCACAAATACTCACACAGATGTCCAATATAAAATCCCAAGTTCTAAAACACATTTAAAACAATTTTTAACATGATATTCTTGTTCGACCTCTATTTATAGTATAGCCACCACTCATAATATTTATACTTAGTTAAATTCTTTATAAGAAAACAAAATCTTGCAATATTAATACTATCCCGATAAATAACACTAAAACAATCATTAAGATTATAAACTAGGTAAATCATCCTCAAATTGCGATTACACCTTAATAGTACTGTAACTAACTTACCTCTCGATAACCATAAACAACTCAAAATTCACATAACGCCCATACCTACCAAACATCACACTAATTCCCCATATGAGTCACGCAACTAAGTCGACCTATAGGGTGAAATCATCCTAAAGTATTCTTTCTCCCAATAAGATTCATCCTCATTTTATTTCCTCAACTAATGATAATCGTCTCTCAAAACAAACTATATATATATTACCAACTCCTGAAGTTGATCCTATAAGTCACCAATAACTACATC
The DNA here is from genome assembly GCA_022495995.1 of Adenophora triphylla var. japonica. NCBI lineage: Eukaryota > Viridiplantae > Streptophyta > Magnoliopsida > Asterales > Campanulaceae > Adenophora > Adenophora triphylla. Next base: position 56,733 of record JAFEMH010004426.1, read on the forward strand.
TATTATACTTCTTCACATTTACTCTATTTTCCTCTCCATAACTAATACACAATCCACAATTCAAAACGGTCATACTAGATAGAAATGTTTTCTTAAGTATATCCTTAAAGCAATTTTCCACGGAAATTGTAACACTCCGAAAAATTCAACTAATAACCATTGAGTATCCTACTAGTTTCTAAAATCAGTCATGCAAATTATCAACAAGTGATAACGAATACCTATTGCTTACAGTTACTAATTTGAGATCTCTATAACCTTATAATTAACCACCAAGTATCATCTTTTCTAATTATAGTAACAATTTACCCTTATGGAGATTCCCTAAGCTCATTATCTTCTTTATCAAATACTTTTCCAAGATGAATCATCAAGTCCATCATCCCAATTAGTGTCCTCTATCTAGGAATCCGAATGCCAAAATAATACCTTATAGTAATTCCAAATCTCAATATCCTGGTATGATACCTGATGAAAATCCATTTTTGAAACTCACTTGAAAATACCACTTAGTCAACTTATAGGGTGATATTACTTACAAAAATATCTCGATTTCCCATTCAATTTAGTAGCAAGAGTTCAATCAATCTCTCCTTAGAGAATACTTATAGCACCTAAGGCAAAGATATATTAGTCCCATAAGATCTCTTACTCGCGATATTTTATAACTCATATAATCTCACTTAGACTATCACTTTCAATACTAGTTTCATATATCTAGTCTCCCCCTTTGAGACACCAATGTAAGAATACTCACGCAAGTTACACAACCATAAATCACTCTTAATTAGACCATATACCTATCCTCAACTAAGAGTTCACAAATTCATTTACTACCGTACATGAGATAACTCAAGGTTCCTTTAAATCAAAGATAACACACAACCCAAATAATCTTCACATTCCTTAGGCCATACTTTCGACATTTATGCATATATGATAAAATAGCAAATAATGACTCATCCGCCTCTACCACACACGGAGGCAAATCAAACATAGATAAGGAGACTCGCTTCTTGCGACAGTCCTCCCAAATCACAATCACCATGATAAACAATAATGATTCAAGGTACTCTCCCGTAGGAATAGGACCTCCAACACATAAGGCAACTTTTAGGCCAATTTATGCAAATAAAAGATGAAATGTAATGCCACATGAGAACGAATGAACAGGGATTTATAAAAGTATGAACCCTAACTCCTGAGACAGGTAAAATACCTCAAGTGATGGTGGAGGAATCTATCTCTCCATAACTCACCTTTCCTTGATTCCTTGGTTGGTTAATATCATTTTCTGTCCTTGAACAATTCCTGCATCAAACTCTCGACGTAAGTTATCGCACACTCTCACTCAGCTAGACTCTACCCGAGAATTCTAACCGAGCTCTGATACCAACTGTGAGCACCCCAACCCGAGACCTAACACGTGTCCCGAGCTAAGGGAGCTCAAACTAAGAAAATCCATCTAAATTTTTAAAACATTTATTTTGCCTTTAAAAGAAAACCACTTTTCAAACTTCCAATAAAATCAATTCGAAATATCTCTACTTGGAGGAAATCCAACCACAACTTTTAATAAACCGAAATCTGATCAATTACATTGGAAACCTTAATTAACCTTGTTTAACAAAAGAGTTTTCCATACAAATTACAAAAGAAGACTACTTAATAAATACTCCTAACAACCGACTCCTATACTTAACTTGTCAAGCCCCAAAGCAAAAGTCCACAATGAAATCCCCGGCCTCACTGGTTCGGGTCACCTGTCTCGGAATCTAAAGCAGTAAAGGGAGAGGGGTGAGAATAAATCTCAATGAGCTATTATGAATACAGCAAGATGCCATACAAGATGCAACACGTAGCATGGTAACACTTAACACATTATGAAAGCGGTAAACACCTTACGTTACCTTATTTTACCTTTTCCCGTCTGAACAATAAGTCGTACAACGTGGGAGTAAAACTCCACTCTTTGGTGAATTGCCTCCAGCACATTCACCTCTTATAGGCCTCATTCCCCAGAGATCCATATAAGAAAGGATACCTATATTAGTGTATCCCAAAAATAACATCTTCCCTCCGTACAACGATCGCAACAGGTCTGTAAAGGCTTCTTCATGCTCAATACAGTCGTTAGCACAGCCCCACTCCGTAGCCACAGAGGGGGAAGGGTCACCGGTATGATGAACTTTCAATCAATTATAGAACAAATCAATAATTGATTGACTTCCATCATACCCACCCGAACATTCAAGCACATACCAGATACTTGAATTATAATCCACAAAAGGGATAAACATATAGTAACATGGTAAAATATACTCACGTTACAACCATACTATAGTGCAACAGTTCATGTAATACACTATGCATAATACCATTAACGAATTTAAATTCAAGTAAGGTATCCATATAACCACATAATCCACACCGGGATACAATATAACAATACCAAATAATCCACAAAGGGGATAACCATACAACCACATAGTAAACATATCCACACATTAGGAATCATAACAACGTATCAAATATTCCACACTTGGGAAGCCACATAACACTTGCCAAATAATCCACAAGGAATAATTAACATAACAACAAGTCACATACGATTCATACGAAGTCATCACACAACCTCGGAAAATCTTAATAATAGTTCATGACCTACTTCCCAAGTTCTAACCACATTGGTGAAGTACGCAACAATCTTAATACCCAATTTCCGGACAATGTTATGTATTACAAGGTCTCTATAAGAATTCCTGTTAAATTTATCAAATGGAATTACATTTATTTAAGTGGTCAGAGGCTCCACTTTAATCTAGGTTGAAAGGAATTGATTCACATCCGAATTGGACTAGGTTCTATTAACTTGTAATGGTTAGGAATCATTCCCGAGGTTTTTTGTAAAAATCAGCAAAAGAGAGGAGACTGGGGGAAGACTGGTGACATGGGCGACCGCCCATGTCACTTGGGCGACCGCCCAAAGAAGTTTACAAAGGGAGCCAGTTTCTGCCGCCTTGGGCGGCCGCTCAGCCCCCATGGGCGACCGCCCATGGCCCTTATTCAGCATTTTCGAATTTCCAATCCTTCTTACATAGTTTATTCCTTCTTTAATTTTCCTTAATCTCATGAACACTAAAAGGATTGTTTAACCTTACATACTTCAACTTAAATCATCCAAATTCAAGATCATATAGATTTAGATTATTTACCACCTAAATCTCACCCATTTCATTTTCTCAATTCAAGCTAACATCTTCTAACCTAACTTCACCCATTTCATAAATCAATTCAAGCTAAGATCTCCTAATCTATCTTCACCCATTTCATAAATCAATTCAAGCTCTCCTAATCTATCTTCACCCATTCCATTCAATCCAAATCAATTCCTAAGAACAAGAGTATCCTTCTTTGCCATTTACCAATCTCCCAACTTCGAATAGGCTTCCAAAACATTTACAAAATTATCATCACAACAAGAACAACAAATAGAGTTCATGGACATTCATAAGAAGGGAAATCATAACAACTCACCTTAGGGTTTCAATATGGAAGGTTGATCTTTCTCACTTGATGGACTCTCCTAGATGATCCATCTTCAAAACTACCCTTGGACTTGAAAATGGTGGAAGAATAGCTTGGCTTCAAAGCTTGGGTTGAGAGCTTCCACTAGGGTTCTCCCATGGAGAATGATAAGAAAGAAAGATGAAGAAGAGTGAGGGAGGAGGTAAGAGGGAGTAGGGGAAAAGTGAGGAGAATGATTGAGGGGGGGGGGGCCGGATGGAGGGAGTATGGGGGAGAGGAGAGGGGACACTTGGGGGAAATTGGAATGAAGGGGGAATTGGCCCCCCTCTTCTAAAGGCTTCCAACAATTAAATTAACCTTTACCCAAATAATTCATCCTACTCAATTAATCTCCTTGCACTATTTATCTTATTTCCATTTTTATTATTTCTTCAAGGTTCTTAATTAATGTCTAATAAATTCATAAAAGATTCTAAATTTATTTCTCACCCAAGTTATCTTAAATTAAGAATTTAAAGACATAATTGAACACATAAAATAAATATAAATATTAAAAGCATTTAATATAATATTAAAAATTGATGCCTAGGATTGGGGTCGTTACATTCCGCTTGGCCGTCATCGGCCTTCTTCGTCATCTTTCTTCCCACTCGTTTCTGACGAGGGCGAGTAGGACGAGGAAGGTTAGCTCCCTCTCCCTCGGCATTCGCCTGACCCCTGGAACGAAGAGTCATGGCGAGGGGAGGGGGGCCATCTGGCTGAGGTGGAGGTGGAGGAGGAGGTAGTACCTCAGCATCCTGGTTAACCCCATTCACTTGGGTTTGTTCCTCAGCAGTTACACTTGTGAATTGTCCGTCCATTGCAAATCAAGAATTGTAACAGAAACGAGGTTTTTCAACAGATCTCAATTTTAAGCAAAATTGGGGCAAATTCCAATGCTAATTGCGATTTTACCAAAACCAAAATTTCCGGCCAAAAAGATTGCTTCAGGCGTGAATTTGCAGATTCCGGCTGAATTTTCTGCAGAATCCGGCGAATCAAGAACAGAGCCAAAACGGACCAGAAATTTTCCGTTCAAATCTGGAAAATTTCTGGCAAACAAACTGACTTTTAGCGAGTTTTTTTCAGGCCAAACAAAGGGTGTTTGAATCGATTTCCCGGCAATGGAACCAATTAATGATGCCAAAATCGTCAAATCAGCCCAAATCCAAGCGTTCGGATGCTCCGGAGATTGCAAGGACTAAAAATAAGAGAAAACACGTAAACTAAGCCGAGGCGAGTCCGGCTAAAGGCCCTCCGGCGTGAGAGTAAGTTCACGGTTTGTGTATAAGAAACTAAATTGACAGAGTTTCTGTATTGTAAAAAGTAACGTACCAGATAATGAGCCATGCGACTTGTATTTATAGGGATGGATTGATAGAATCCATGTTGAAGTGAACTTGTCAAGAGATAAGACATAATCCTAAGAGAATTATATCTGTTAAGGAGTCATTATTTGACTTGAATTGGTGTTGGTGATTACAATCCTGATTGGATCATAACTGTTGAATCCTTGTTTGAATAGGATTGTACGATCTGCTAGCCGGAAAGCCGAGGAGCATGAATGTTTTACCTCGGCATTTGCATATAAGCCGAGATGCATGATTTTGCTTCCTCGTCGTTTGATGATTGGCCGACATAAGAATATGCCGGGGAGAATGATTCTGTCTCCTCGTCATTTGATAATATGCTGAGGTGAGAACTTTCTTCTCCTCGTCACTTTTGATGTCTTGGAGTATGATGAGCCAAGTATGAAGAGCCCGTTGTTGACGTAAGGCCGAGGAGATGCTCCTCGGCATACGAGGAAGGTACCTCGGCCTGTTACTTGAGCATTGATACTTGTATTTACTGGATTGTGTTTGGCCCAATCCCTTTGGGCCCAACTCAGGCAAACCTATGTTCGTATCTCGGTTTATACTGTTCACAATTTATTTTTTTTTATATTTGAAATAGTACATTTTATTTTATTTATTATTACTAATTTGGTTCTTATATGTTTTAACATGTGTTTGTTAAGGAGGATGACAAACTATCTCAAGGTGATAAAAATGAAAATGAGAATGAGTCGGATGTAAATGACACATGCAAATTTTCTATCGATATGGTATAATATTTATTTCGATTAATATATATATTTGAGTTATATAAATGTTTCTATTCTCCAAATGTAATTTTTTATGCGAATAATACTCAGTATAATATTTATCTCATATATATATATATATATATATATATATATATATATATATATATATATATATATATATATATATATATATATATATACACACTAAATATTTTGGTTGGATACATTTAGTTCTGATTTTCTATTAGTTCTTTATTTTTAGAGTAACTCTTGTGAAAAACTAGTTTTTTTTTCAAAATGTTATAAAAAAACTAGTTTTCAGAACAGTTCATCACTCTTATTAGTTAGACTTAGTGCTTTAAAACTAGTTTTTTCTTATGTTACGAAAAAACTAATTTTTTGCAAGATTTTGGCATATTTTTATCATTTCTTTAATTTGTTTATACTAAATATTTTCACCACCCAGTTTCAAAATACTACTTGTAAGTGTTAGGTTTTAGAAAACTCATTGTTTTAGGAAATTTATTTAATGTACTTGGCAATAAAGTTTGAACAATTAAGTGTTGAACCTCACAAAAATAAATAATCTTTTTATTTTAAATAAAATTATCTATCTCTAATCTATTAGTAGCTGTCCAAAAATAAATAATCATTTAATTTTAAATAAAATTAAAATTGTGACGAAACTATGTACATGTACATAATCTTTTTTTTTGCATGTTCAGAAATCCAAAATTAAATAATTTTTTATTTTAAATATAATTAAAATTTTCATTATTTCGAGACGAAAGAAAGAAGTAATACTATATTGGTTTTATTACAAAAAACTCACTCAAACAGATGGCATTTACAGAAAAAACTTGTAAGATGGGAAATTACAAAAAAAAAAAAAATTTTTTTAACAAAAACCTTTTTTTTTTTTTGGAATTTTTTTTGATTTTTTTTTATCAGTTTTGGTCAACAACTGATAATTTCAGTTATCAGTTGTTTAAACAACTGATAACTAAAATTATCAATTGTTGAAAAGTAATTGGTGCTTCAAACAACTGATAATTTCAGTTATCAGTTTTGGTCAACAACTGATAAAGAAATCCAAAAAAAAAAAGTTTTTTTTTTGTAATTTTGAACTTATGCGTTTTTTTTTTTTTTTTTGGAATTTCCATCTTTCTAAAGTAGTTTTTTGTAAATGCCTCTTTATTTTATTTAAAATTAAAATTGTCATTTATTTCGGGTCTAAAGAAGTAGTACTATATTAATCTATGTACATATACAAAATCTTTTTTTGCATGTACAGAAATCCAAAAGTAATAAAGAATTCTTTATATTTTTAGGTGTTCCAATATTTTAATTACAATTTATAATAAAACCATGGCGTAACATTCTATATATTTTTAGGTGTTCCATTCTCGAGAAGATTTGATTAATTGGGTACAAAGTATGAGATTTTCTCTTGGTATGGGAATGGAATTCTTAAGTTTATCATAAATCCATTTCCTATATATACCTACCTTCCCTGTATAGAGGAATTCGATCCAAAGGTATGGGAATGGGATTCTTAATACATTCTCACTTTCACATACACTAAATCAAGAATCATATATCTTCAAAACTCAGTTTAATTTCTTAGAGCACTGAATTGTATCAAGAAAAGTTGGAATCGAATATGAAGGACTGCGGGAAACAAACAAGATATATCTATATGAGTAGCATTTAGCTAGATATACTTAGTTAACCAATAACCTGTGTAGTACTAACTACCAAAGGCCACTTCACCTTGAAAAGCTTTGAAACATTGGGCATGTTAATAGCCATACTTGACTTGTCAAATGGGGCAGTATTTAAATCATATTTCAACTTCACAACTTCAGAGTTGGAGGATTCCTCGCGTTTCTCATTTACATGGTGACAATATTTGCTCTCTACTTTCCAGATTGGAGTTTTGGATCAACCGAGTCAATCTTTGACCATAATTTTATGAATATCTAGATATTTCTATGCAATTCTAAAAATTGTTATTGTTTCACCATTAGAAATACTATCAATAACAATTTTTAGAATCACATAGAGATATCTAGATATTCATAAGATTATGGTCAAAGATTGACTCAGTTGACAAAAAAAATCAAATTGTTACCGTTGTAGTGGGACGGAGGGAGTATGTGTGTATATATGTATATATATATTCTTATATTTTCATGTTAAGAAAGAATAAATTGATAGTGATTTTGGTTAGTGCAGGTAAAATGTGGTATGAGAGGGCACTTAGGACCAGCTTGCAATGCAGTTGGCTATGTGGATAGGGAAGTTTGGGGCATTAATCATCTTTACGGGCAACCCGTATGGAGCCGCTTAAAAGTAAGATGGCTAACTGAGGTTGACTTTAGGTGATTCAAGTCAATAACTTTCTTATTGATCTTTTTAGTTCTGGAAAAATACTAGGCTTGCACATTAAGTTATCCAAATTCTGGTCTGCTCCGTAAAGATGCTCCGGCTTGGTGTTGCGCCCCATTTGAACCGGAAGGCTTGTTGAGGTTTGCTGACTTTGTTATCATAAAACCAACGATATTATGAAAATAAAGTTTTCTTGAACTAAGAGGATTTTCTCGTATTCTCTTCAGTTCAATATCAGCTATACTTTCTGGCACCATCGGGATCCATAATGGACTCATTTTGATCCATTTCAAGGTTACAAATTTTATGCAATTTCATAGACGAACTTCATAAGATTAACAAACTGACGGAATTTTGTGCCTTATCTTCCTAACAGGGGCATGCTGAGAGACTTAAGCAATGGATGTCAATGGGTTTCAGCTTACTTATCTTAGCAATAGCTCTTCATTTTACTGATGGTAAGTAATAAAACTGGTTCAAGTTCGTTAAGTTTACATTAGATATTGCTTTAAGTATAAGCATTCTAATGAACTTATTTTCATTTCCTGCAGCTATCCCTATCAACAAGCAGCTCTATAGCTTCAGCTATGTTTGTTTCCTGGTGGTGCTGCTGGAATTGTATTTTCAGCCTTCTACATTCTGGTAAAAGCTTAAAAAAATGAAATAAACAAATGATCGATCTCTGACTTAATCGTTGACCATTTTTCTTGAAACAGATTGATGTTTGGGGACTACGAACGCGGCGCCTTTTCTAATATTTGAATGGATTGGTATGAACGCGATGCTAGTTTTTGTTCTGGGTGCACAAGGAATTCTTGCAGCATTCGTAAACGGATGGTATTATGGAAACCCAGATAATCTCTCTCCCTTTTTTTCAAGTCTTACCAAAAAATTAAAGAAATTCAAGTGTTCTTAATAAGTGTTCTATATATGTACAGGTAAATTGGATTCAAGATCATGTTTTTGACGAAGTTTGGCACTCTGAGAGGCTAGGGATTCTTTTGTATGTGATATTTAGTGAGATTGTGTTCTGGGGAGTTCTTTCTGGGATCTTGCACAAATTTCGTATATACTGGAAACTATAGAAGCAAATCACCTAAAAGTGTTTTTAATACTAGCAAGCAGTGAAAATCTACGATATACTCCGTAATAGGATATATGTACTCCATCAGTGTTCTTGTAAATAGAAATGGTATCTGTAACTTAGCTTGGAGAAGGGAAGTACAGTTTCCATAGTTATAAATCAAAAGGAGCTTAATACTTAAACATGCACTCATACCCACACACACACACACACAATGAGTTGAACAGACAGAGACAGCAAAATGATACGGAGTAATTACTAATTAGTATTCTTGTTCAAACAAATAAGACAATTGCGTGCATGAAAAAAAAAACTGTATTTTAGAAAACAAGGATGATGAGCCCGAACCTGCTGGATTGGGCCCACGCTTGGTCTGGTCCAAGAAACCTGGGATGTGGCATTCCCTAGATCGCTGGAGTCAAGATCGCGGGCAGATAGACCCTTGAGGTCAAGACCGCGATCTTCTCCACATCCTCCTAATCCAAGACCGGAGGGATCCTGACCGATAGATTGGTGCCCGCGGGAGGTATGATCGCTAGATCTGTGCCCGCAGGAGGTATGACCGCTTCATCTGTGCCCGCGTCGAATACCTTTGACCGCGCCCAAGATGTTGACCGCGGGCTCATACCTGCCTCCCGGTTATCTCACTTGCCTCCCGGTTAATGTCAAGCCTTACTGAGCACGTTAGCTGCGCTCGACATGCAAGTTGGCTCCCCATCACGCATTTAATGCGGCTCGGTCGGAACGCTTACTATTTCATTTAATGCGCCAAGCCATATACACGGCTCATGTCCCTTTCAGCCATGTCCCCTTTACAGTCAATGTTCCCTCCCTGCGAGGGCCAATTAGCTGCGGACACGTGTAGGTGGTCAAATACCAAAGTGCCCTCTAGGGCTGATCTCATTGCTTACATTAACAAGCACCTCTCCATTGCCTATAAATAGAAGACCTTTGTCCCCTTGGGCAAGGTAAGTTCCAAATATATTGAGTAAGCCATATTACTCTAAACCCTAAACACATACACACACTCCAAGACATTCAAACGTCTTATATATCTCAGTATTCTTACTCTCACACCCGAGGGCCTGAGTTGGAGTAACATCCAACTTTGACCTTAACGGTGCTTGTTTGTGTTGTGTTCTAGGTACATCAAACCACCAAACATATCAAGCCAGATATCCTTGAACCGCTCTTGACCCTGAAAAGCTTGGCGTCATCAGTGGTTCCATTGCCGGGAATAACGACTTTCATTTGTTTTCCCGTTCAAAAATCTTTGTTTTCAGGCACACTTTGTGTCCTAAACAGCTGACTGTCAAAAGACACCTCTTTTCACTCATTTTCTTCTTTTTAAAGCATGTCTAAAACTTTGCAAAATGCTGGTCATTTGACCATTGAGGAGGATAACCAGGCCTCACCTTCCAATGTCAATAAGGGTAAGGCTACAACCTCCGTTTTTAACAGAATGGGGGCCCGTTCTCAGCCACAACACAGCCTCTCCCCTGGTCAGAGGGCTATACAAAAACTAACCGACGAGATACGTGCAGAGAAAGCCCAAGCCTTACTAAACAACAGCCCAAAAACTCCCCAAGCTCCTATAAAAAACACCGCCCTAACTACTCCACTCTCCCTGGACCAAATCCTGAGAAGGCAAGAAATTCTGGCCTCCAAATCCAAGCTGATCGCTGAGGCCATGGCCGTCGCTGATGCTCAAATGGAGATGTTCAAGATAGAGGCCAACGGAGGGCTCCAGTTCCCCCAAGGGTCACAAAGGTTCTCCCAACGAGCTCCCCCTAAATCACTTGCTAGTCAAGCTAGGGGGGCAAACCGGGTTGAACCAACCCTTGATCGCGGACAGCCGGCCAGACGCAGTCACTACTAGAAACAGGGGCATTACCGACGGACTTTTACCGACGGACGAAGTCCGTCGGTAATACCGACGGACTTTTTTCATTTACCGACGGAAATTTATTTTATTTTTCCGGGAATTTATTTTTTTAAAATTTCGTTTTGTCCGTCGGTAAGTGATTAAATTCCGTCGGTATTTTCGTCGGTAAAGCCGGCGGACATAGTCCGTCGGTATTACCATCGAACTATGTCCGTCGGTAACAAATCCATATATATATACGCGTGCCTTCCCCATTTTTAATTACGTTTCATTTTTATTACGACTCCTCCGTTCCTTCCTCAGTGTTCGCGAACCCTAACGTCGCCAACGCCAAGCCGTCGCCGTCGCCGGTAAGTCTTCTTTCTCTCTCTCAATCGCTTTCTCTCTCTCACTCAATTTCTCTCTCTCACTTTCTCTCTCTCTCTCTCAGTAATTCGCCAAGAAGAACACGCCGTCGCCGTCGCCGCCGTTTCTTTCCATCGCCGTTGCCGTCGCCGGTACGTTATCTCTCTCTCTCGCTTTCTCTCTCTCAATCGTTCTCTCTCTCACTCGATTTCTCTCTCTCTCTCATCGGACGGTGTGAAATTGCGTTTTTGGTTTTTTATTTGTGCTATTTATTTTAAAAAGTCCAATTTTTATTCTGGGACTTGTTTGCAATTTTGGTTGAATTATTTGTGCTATTTATGTTGTTATAAAAATTTTGCAATTTTGGTTGAATGAAACACGCAGAGTGTTTTTTTTTTTTTTAACACACTTTGTTATAATGTAAGTTTGCTGTTCAACATGATTATTTAGAGGGGTGGAAATCAAATATGATAGTGCTGGTATTTGTAAGAACCCTAATCTGTTCAACATGGTTATTTGAGCAGGTGTTCTTTATTTTTTGATTGGTATTTGTAAGAACCCTAATTTGTTTTTGATTCTAATGTTCATGATTATTGATTGGTATTTGTGTGAATTTTCAAATATTTGAATGTTTGATGCTTGATTGGTCCTCCGATTTAGGTTGTTTGCATTTTCTAACTAGTTTATCAAAATTTGGGTTTTGGAAGTGGCTCTTCATTATACCTAATTGGTAGTTAATTAGGCTTTAAATAGATTGAGGTACAACTCTATTTAAAATATAAATAAGATGAGAGCCTTTTTCACCCACAGCTATCAAAATTCGTCTTCTTTGATCAAGGAAGACGGAGTAAACAAGTTCATTACCGTTTGAGTAAAGGATTTTCTGTTTAATAAGAGTTTTTTTTTCAGTTTCACTGTCCTCTTTCTCTCTAAGGATCTCAAACATCACTTGAGATCCTTAGAGAGGAGAACGATGGCTGAAAATTCTTATTAAACAGAAAATCGTTGACTCAAACGGCAATGAACTTGTTTGCTCTGTCTTTCTTGGTCTAAGATGAGATTGGGTTTTGATAGTTGTGGATGAGAACGACTCTTATCTTGTTTATAAATGTTAATTTAATTCATCATTGTAAAATTTCAAATTTTACAATAAAGAATTAATATTTCAAATTATTCACAATATTAATAATTTAAAAAATATGAGAGATGTGTGTGTTAATTCATTATTGTAAAATTATGCATTTTACGGTAATGAATAAAAATTAATGTTACGACGTGACGTTGTGACGGTTGAAACACAAAAGCTTAGAAACCCGTTTAAGAATCTTTAACTTATCATGTTGAGGTCAACATGTAGTCATCGATTCTTAAATTGTCCGTGTGGACAGTCTTGAAATGCACGATTATATGATTTGTAAATATTATCATTGTCTATTAAAATTGCTTGAATAGTCGATAGTTGAGATATTTTGGTTGCATTAATCCTATTGTTCTCTGACTGTATACTAGACATATATGGTTGATTACACTGTCGATTCTAATCGATAGTGTTTGATTGACCTAGTCTACGTCGTGCACTTGGAGACCATGGGGTTATGCTGCCGAAATTTCTTGATTTTCGATTATAAAGCAAGTAGACAAGGTGATATTTGCAATTCATATGTGTATTTCGGGATGGGATAGAAGCCAACCCAATTCTAAACTTAATGGACATGAATTGTCATTTCATCATAGGGAATGATATAATTTACAACAAAGAATTAAATATTAATATTTAAAATTATTCAAAATATTATGATAGATGTGTGTGTTAATTCATTATTGTAAAATTATGCATTTTACGGTAATGAATAAAAATTAATGTTACGACGTGACGTTGTGACGGTTGAAACACAAAAGCTTAGAAACCCGTTTAAGAATCTTTAACTTATCATGTTGAGGTCAACATGTAGTCATCGATTCTTAAATTGTACGTGTGGACAGTCTTGAAATGCACGATTATATGATTTGTAAATATCATCATTGTCTATTAAAATTGCTTGAATAGTCGATAGTTGAGATATTTCGGTTGCATTAATCCTATTGTTCTCTGAGTGTATACTAGACATATATGGTTGATTACACACTGTCGATTCTAATCGCTAGTGTTTGATTGACCTAGTCTACGTCGTGCGCTTGGAGACCGTGGGGTTATCTTTGCCGAAATTTCTTGATTTTCGATTATAAAGCAAGTAGACAAGGTGATATTTGCAATTCATACGTGTATTTCGGGATGGGATAGAAGCCAACCCAATTCTAAACCTAATGGACATGAATTGTCCTTTCATCATAGGGAATGATATACTTTACAACAAAGAATTAAATATTAATATTCAAAATATTAATAATTAAAAAAATGTGATAGATGTGTGCGATAGAAGCCAACCCCAATTCTAAACCTAAAGAAACATGTCTTGTTGCTTTTAAGTTTGTAATCCAAATTTAGGGAATTGTAATGCGTTAATTACATCTAAAGCTGTTAATACATTATGAAATGCATGAGTTAATTATGTCAGGAGAAGATCGTAGTTGGATGGATAATCGTAGTAATCCCGGTAGAAGGGGTGTCGAGACCTCGATTCTTAGAAGGTTTAGAACATTTCGTGGAGTTTGCTAGAGCGCATCCCCGGTGCATGCGTGGTGATAAGATTAGGTGTCCTTGTAAAAAGTGTAAGAATAGAAAATATCTCGAGTGTTGGATGGGTAAAGAAACATGTTTTAGAGAGCGGGGTTTGTTGATGGTTACAAGGTATGGGTAGCGCGCGGGGAGCGTTATGTGGTTGAAACAAGTGTTCGCAATCATCCTCTTTTGTATCAAGTGGTCCGCCAAGGGAACACAACATTTGATTGATGAAGAGGAGCCGTGCGTCGGTTTGGATGATATGGTTCGAAATGCGGGCGGCCCGAGTTTGATTGGAACCCTAATCCAACAGAGGCACCAAATCCCGTTGCAAAGAAGTTTATGGATTTAATGGACTCTTGCAAATGAGAAAATTCATCCCCGGGTGCAAAGGCTACGAGTGTTAGAGCAAGTGGTGAGCTTCTAACTATCAAGGCGATACAAATATGAGCCGGCATACTTACGATCGTATAATGTCATGGGGACAACGGATGCTACCCGAAGAAAATAATATGGTTCACAATTTTTATGAGACGAAAAAAAGTTGGTGGGGCGGATCGGTCTTGGGTATGTTAAAATTGATGCTTGCAAGAATCGGTGCATGCTTTTTATAAAGAAAATGAGGGCCTCGACACATGTTCAATATGTGGACTTAGTAGGTATAAGCCACAACGCCGTGGTAGTGCCAAGCACAAGAAAAACGTGCCTCGGGCGCAGCTACGTTATATGCCGCTAATTCCCAGGTTTTAACGAATTTACGCATTGAAAGAAAGCTCGAAGCCGGGCGTTGGCACAAAGAGTGTCCTCGTGAAGAGGGTGTGATGACTCATCCTTCTGACGGTGAAGCATGGAAACATTTTGATGCCACTTACCCTGATTTTCTTTGCGGATCCCATAGAATCATAAAGTGAGGATATGTACGGATGGGTTTTCTCCATTTGGACCGGGGGCAAAATCTTATTCATGTTGGCCTGTTATAGTCACAGTGTATAATCTTCCCCCGTGGTTATGTATGGCCGATCCTTATATGTATTTGAGTTTGTTCATTCCGGGCCTTCGAATCCGAGGCAAAAACATTGATGTGTATCTTCGACCTCGATGGATGAACTCAAAGCAATTGTGGAATGATGGTGTCCATACATGGGATGCTTTCAAGTTGCAAAATTTTAACATGAGGGCTGCGGTGATGTGGACAATTAATGACTTTCACTGCTTATGGTATGATGTCGGGATGGAGCACACATGGGAGATTGGCCTGTCCGTATTGTATGGAAAATACGGATGCATTCACACTTCGGCATTACAAGAAGCGGTGTTGGTTTGATTGCCACCGACGGTTTATTCCTAGTGACCATCCATTTCGTAAACGAGAGGAATGCTTTCACCAAAAATAGAGTTGAGCATCGGGGCCCCCTCGTCGTGCAGTGGGGAGGATATTTTTGAGCGAGTGTACGAGGTGTCTGATGTCGGGTGGGGAAAGATGTTTTCAAAGGATAGACCAGGCGGATTTGATAAAGACCATAACCGGATTAAAAAGAGTATATTTTGGGAGTTACCGTAATGGAAGACGAACTTGATAAGACATAACCTTGATGTCATGCATATTGAAAAAATGTGTTTGACAATATTTTCAATACGGTGATGGGTTTTAAGGCCTCAACGAAGGACACGGACAAGGGTCGGCTAGACCTTGAAGCGATTTGCAATCGTAAAGATCTCAACATTACTAAAGTTAATGGAAAAGATTTCAAACCATTTGCTCCCTTTGTTACGTCGGGAGAGGATAAGCAACGTGTTGCGGTGGTTGAAAGATTTGAAACTTTCTGATGGGTATGCATCTAATATTGGCAAGTGTGAATGTGGAAGAAGGGACGGTATATGGGTTGAAAAGTCATGATTGTCACGTATTATTGGATAGGTTGCTACCAATTGCATTTAGAGACATTCTCCCTAATGAAATATGGGTTGCCACTAACATAATTGAGTGAATTCTTGAGCATTGACTTCCGGCACTCTTCGTGTTGAGGATATGAAAAGACTCGAAGAGAGCATTGTGGTGACAATATGCAAGCTTGAAAAGATATTTCCGCCATCTTTCTTTGATTCAATGGAGCATTTACCAATTCACCTAGCATATGAAGCTAGAGTTGGAGGACTGTTCGGTATAGATGGATGTATCCATTTGAGCGATTTTGGGGAGTTTGAAAAAGAAAATGAGCAATAGAGCAAAAGTTGAGGCATCTATGTACGAATCGGTGATTGTCGACGAAATTGTGTCGTTTGTTTCAACATATTTTCACCCGAGACATTGAGACAAGGTTCAATAAAGTGGGACGCAATTATGATGGGAGTCATGATCACGATGGAAAAATTTCAGTTTTTCTTCTCTGGTCGATTCCTTGGCAATAGAAAGTGCATGCGCATGCTAAGCGAGAAAAAAGAATTAGAAGCGGCTAAACTCTATATTCTCCTAAGCTTGTCTTTGAGGTCGAGGACTACTTGAAGTAAGCATTCTTCATTTGTTATTAAGTAATGTTAATCCTAATAACTTTAATACGAACTAAGCAACTTTATGTTCTCCTTGAATGCGGTATGTTCGAAGAACAGTGGAGACATTGCGCTGAATTGATTTCAATAAGGACGGACAACGAATTTCCCTCCTGGTTTAATAATTATGTAAATGCCAATTCATTAATTCAATGTTTTTAATAGAATTTGAAGTATGAGTTTTTTACTATCTATGTGTTTTTATTTAGATTTTGAACAACCTTGGAGATGCAAAAGCTGCGAGATTACAAGCATTAGCACACGGTCCGTCCTTAAGAGTGAATGTATATAAGGGATATTTTGTCAATGGCTACGTATTCCACACCGAAGAATATGGCCAAACGAAATCAACTTGGAATAGCGGGGTCAATCTCAAGGGAATCTTGATTATTATGGCGTATTGAAAGAAGTTATTGAATTGGAGTACTTGCTTGGAAATTCTGTAGTTCTTTTCAATTGTGAGTGGCGGGACGCTGAGCGAGGCATTACAAAACATGGCACTTTTGATCTCGTTGACTTAAAGTATTCTTCTAGGCATAATGGTGATGATGTGTTCATTCTTGCATCTCAAGCACAACAGGTGTATATGACCCCCTACCCCTGTCGACGAAGAGAGTCTAGCGGATGGTGGGCCGTATGGAAAACCAAAGCAAGAAGCACTTTTGATATACCATTGCGTGCAAAAACGTCTACTTCAAATATTGATTCATCATTAAATGATTGTTATCAGGAAGAGGAAATGCCTATACCTCCGATTATTTCCTTGAATGATAATGTCGAGGATGAAGCATTAATGGCCGAAAACACCCGTCCACTAGGGGAGGAAGTCACTTTCAATGAAATCGATGATGACAATGTGGAGGATGAGGAAGGAGAAGGGTATATATCTGGGTCCGATGATGAAGATGAGGAAGAAGAAGACGACGAGGAAACTAGTGAAGAAGAAATTGAATTTTGTAGTGATAGTGATCAAGATTGTAGTGAATGAATCAGTTTAGTTTTAATTCAGATAATGTTTTGTATATAATGTTTACATTTTATATCACTTATCACTGTAATATTATATCTATCTCATGATTTTCAATTTTACTTGGTTACTCTTTACATGCTATGTAATATTACATCTATCTCATGATTTGGACAATAAATGATTCCTACTATTTAAATGCAAACTGCAAACATCTTACTCCATAATTTACTTGAACATGTAGTCATTAATTTGAATGTCATCGTGTGAAAAGGTTGTTGGAAAAAAATAAATAAATAAGTAAATAATAATAATAATAATAATAATAATAATAATAATAATAATAATAATAATAATAATAATAATAATAATAATAATAATAAATAATAATAATAATGGACATAAATATAATAATAATAAATAAAAAATAAAATAAAAAATAAAAATTAAAATAAAAATATACATATATGTATATATATAAATATCATTATTGTCTATTAAAATTGCTTGAATAGTCGATAGTTGAAATATTTCGGTTGCATTAATCCTATTTGTTCTCGAGTGTATACTAGACATGGTTGATTACACAGTGTCGATTCTAATCGATAGTGTTTGATTGACCTAGTCTACGTCGTGCACTTGGAGACCATGGGGTTATGCTGTCAAAATTTCTTGATTTTCGATTATAAAGCAAGTAGACAAAGTGATATTTGCAATTCATACGTGTATTTCGGGATGGGATAGAAGCCAAACCACTACTATCACGTACAACCACTACCATGGGGTTATGCTGGAGTGGAAAATCTCAAGTTTTTTGCACAAGCATTAGGCCCAAAGATTAAAACTTTGATTAATTATTATAATAGTAAATCTACTTTCAAAGTTTCAATCTTTGGGCCAAATGCTTGTGCAAACTTGATATTTTCCACTCCAGCTCATTATAAATGTAAACCCTCTCTCTCTCTACCCCTCTCTATTTTGTTAATTTTGTGGTGGTGGTGGTAGTGGTGGTATACGTAGTAGTATTAGTAATAGTAGTGGTAGTAGTGGTGGTAGTAGCGGTAGTAGTGGTAATAGTGGTGGTGGTAGTACGTAGTGGTGGTGGTAGTAGTAGTGATGGTGGTAGTGGGACTCTTTTCACATAGTGTATATTGGCTGCAAACATCTTACTCCATAATTTGCTTGGACATGTAGTCATTATTTTGAATGCTTCCTACTATTTAAATTTTGTTCTACTTGATAATATTTTACCTGTCTACATATATAATATACTAGTTTAGATATGTCGGAGTCGAGGTGGCAATCGTTCAAAGAGAGGGAAGGTTGCGGGTTTTGTCCATCGTCTTGTTTCACCAAGGACGGGAGGGAGGATCTACTTACGGTTACGGGACGTAGTGAACCATCCGGGCGGAGTTAATTTGGACGCAATTATTAATGAGGAAGGAAAAATGGAAATATCTATCTCTCCCAGTGGCCAGTAAGTATTATTTAATTGTAAATGTCATATATATAATGTTTACATTTTATTATTGTCTTTTTATTTGTATATATATTGATATATTGTTTTTTAATTAATATCTTAATAGGTTTATACATGCATGGTGGTGGTAGCGGTAGCAGCAGCGACAACGCTCGTGGTTGTTAAACATGATTTTTCATTGACATGTAATTAAACAAACAAACAAACATATGTAGTTTCTCTTTCCCTTTCCCCTTTTCCCCGGCTTTTCCCCGGCCGTTTCCCCTTCCCTTTTCCCCTTTCCCCTTTCCCCTTTCCCCTTTCCCTTTCCCCCTTTTCCCGGCCGTTTCCCCTTTCCCTTTCCCCCTTTTCCCGGCCGTTTCCCCTTTCCCCTTTCCCCGGCCGTTTCCCCTTTCCCCTTCCCCTGTCGCTTGATTTGGACAAACATATGTATTTTATTTGATGTACAAGCGAAACAGGTTGTTTGTGTGTGTTTGTAGTTTGTAATTGTATTTGTTTAAAACAGGTTGTTTGAACGAGTTTCTGACCTTTTACGAGGTGGTTTAATAATAAAACATAATTTTTTTTTTAAAATCCTGGCCAGATTACCGACGGAAATTTCCGTCGGTAAATTAATAAAAAAAATAAATAATACTAATTTCCGGCGGAAATATCCGTCGGAAAATAATAAAAATTAAAAAAATAAAACTCATTACCGACGGATATATTCGTCGGTTTATGGTTTAGATTTCCGACGAACATATCCGACGGTAAATTTTATGGATTCCGACGGTTATAACCGTCGGTAATGGTTTTATTTACTGACGGATATATCCGTCGGTTTATGGTTTAGATTTCCGACGGACATATCCGACGGTAAATTTTATGGATTCCGACGGTTATAACCGTCGGTAATGGTTTTATTTACCGACGGATATTTTCATCGGTAACCTCCGGCAATTGCTCCGGTTAACCGGCCGGCGTTACTCATTTCCGACGGACGGTTCCCGGCGGAATTTCAGATTTTCCGGCGGACAATCCGCCGGTTTTTCCGGCGGAATTAGTCCGTCGGTATTACCAACCAATTATTTCCGACGGAACCCGACGGACGAATTCCGTCGGTAATATCCATTTGCCGACGGAAATGTGGAATTACCGACGGAAATTTTCGTCGGTAAAAGGTCTTTTTCTAGTAGTGAGTGTGGTTCATGTGGAGGACAGCGAGGAGGTTGGAGAAGAGGCCCAATCAAATCTACGTGCGAAGTCCAAAGCCAGACCCTTGGCTCCGGCCAAGGAGAAGGCCGTGACTCCACGGGCTAAAAAGCAAAAGGTTGATAATCAGAGCCCGGAATTTATCAAGTTTATGAACGAGATGTGGGAGACCCACCAAAAGGCCGCCCAGAGGTGTGGCCGCACCATGGATGCCTTCAATGATAAGATCGCCCGGGCACCTATTCAGAAGGGCAAGCCCCCCAGATGGACACCTATGATGGCTCCAAAAATGCCAAGAGCCATATGGGACGATTCGAGGGACAAATGGATTTATTCTCCTCGGATGAGTCCGTGATGTGCAAAGCATTGGCTGCAACTTTCACGGGCAAGGCCTTATCTTGGATGTTAGCCCTCAAGCCCTGGACCATCCAATCATTCAGTCAGTTTAGAAGCATCTTCCTTAATGCCTTTGCTGGGGCAGCGGTGCCCGCTAGTCCAAAGACAGATCTTGTCCGTGTCAAGCAGGCCCCAAAAAAGCCTACAAAGGATTACATATCTCGATTCAGGAAGGTGAGCGAGGAGATTGTGGACCTAGAGGAAGGAGACATCAGACTCTGCTTTGAGGGCGGCCTCAGCTCCTCCTTCCTCAAGATGAATTTTGCCTCCAGCCGGCCTAAAATGGTGGAAGAGATGTATGAAAGGGCCTCGGCCATTGCATCCGCTGAAGAGCCCAATGTGCCCGCTCCCCGAGCTTCAGCAAAAGAAAGGATAAGCCAAGTTCAGGAAACCACCCCAGAGCCTGCCCGCACCAACAACCAGGGCAAAAATAGAGGCCGCGGGTCGGATAAACTCCGAAAGACAGTAGATGAAACAGTTTACACCGAGCTCACCGAGCCAAGAGTGGAAATCATGAGAGCCTCAGACTTTCCTCCTCCTCCCCCAATGCTCCGAAAACCAAATGAAAGGAGTAGGGCTAAGTTCTGTGAGTATCATAACGACCACGGGCACGGAACTGAGGAATGATTCCAGTTGAAGTGAATTATTCAACAAAAAATCAATGACGGGGAGCTGACAAAGTGGGTTAAAGGAAACAACAATGCCCCCAATAATAATAATCAGCAGCGGGCACGAGGCACGCGTGGCCCGAAGAGGAATGAAAGAGACCATTACGATGATGATTTGGGGGATTATGACATTAATTTCATCGGCAAGGAGCCTCCCTCCAGATTTGAACATTGGAGAAGGTTTTCCTAATCCCCCCAATGGCTCCTGAGGAAGAGCAGGAAATAGGGTTCAAAAAGAGTGAACTTGCCTCCTCCCTATTCCACTCTACTCAGCCCCTAACTCTCCCCATGAAAATTAACCGAGCCAACATATACCGAGTTTTGATAGATACAGGCGCGGCCAGGGATATTCTCTACTACCACACGTTGGTAAGCATGAGAATGACCGAGGCTAACCTGACTCCTTCTGCGGGCATGCTGGAGGGGTTCACCAACCACGCCGTGGGGGTAAAGGGGACGATTGTGTTTGAAGTAACTATTGAGGAAAAGCCCATGCAGAAGACGGCCAAAATAACATTCATGGTGGTCGATCTTCCTTCCCAATACAATGCCATTCTCGACGTAACTGCTCAGGCCGAATTGGGAATAGTTGCTTCCGTTCCCCACCAAAGGGTGAAATTTAACACCCCGGGCGGGGTTGCTACCATCAAGAAACAGCCCGAGAGATTCCTCCGAGCACTTGAGGAAAAGAGAAAAGCTAATAAAGGCCAGACATCCTGCCCGCAGATAGAGGGCGAGGACAAATCGAAAAAGGGAAAGGCCCTAGCACTTGTGCCGGCACCCATTCCAATTGGCATGCTTTCTTTCCATGCCACTAAGGTGGAGCTCAAGACGAGCAGAAAATCAAAACAGTTGGCCCCAGTTGAGGGAGGTTACATTGATCGAGGAATTGAAGGGACAACTGACCGTGAGATCATATATTCCATGGCAACGCTGACCAGAGCTCAGGTCAACCCCCCAACTATTATTATTGACTCCTTGCACAATCGTGAGATTAGCGACCTTCAACCTAACGACGAGCTCGAGGAGGTGGTAATCAACTTCCACTTCTCCGAGCAAACTGTTAAGGTTGGGCTGGAAATTCACTGCGAGGAAAGAAGGATCCTCATCGAGTTCCTTAGAGCAAATTGTGATGT
Organism: Adenophora triphylla var. japonica; assembly: GCA_022495995.1. Classification (NCBI taxonomy): domain Eukaryota; kingdom Viridiplantae; phylum Streptophyta; class Magnoliopsida; order Asterales; family Campanulaceae; genus Adenophora; species Adenophora triphylla. The sequence goes on from JAFEMH010004426.1 coordinate 79,135, forward strand.
GTTCGCTTGGAGGGTAGAGGATATGCAGGGAATCAGCGAGGACGTGATCCTCCATAAAATCAATGATAACCCATCCTTCAAGAACATTCACCAAAAGTCAAGGCACTTCTCCCCGGAGAAAGAGATCGCGATCAAGGAAGAGGTGGAAAAATTGCTAAAAGCAGGGATAATAAAAGAGATTTCCTACCCCCAAATGGCTGGCAAATGTGGTAATGGTCAAAAAATCCAACGACAGGTGGAGAATGTGTGTTGATTTCACGGATCTCAACAAGGCATGCCCCAAAGACTGCTTCCCTCTTCCTCGCATAGATAGATTGGTGGATTCAATAGCCGGCCACAGAGTATTGAGCTTCATTGATGCATACTCCAGCTACCATCAGATCTAGATGGCTCCTGAAGATGTCCGCTCCGTAGCTTTCATCGCTGCGGGCAAGACTTACTGTTACACAATGATGCCCTTTAGGCTAAAAAACGCAGGAGCCACCTATCAGCGAATGGTCAATCTGGTCTTCAAAAACCAACTAGGCAGAAACCTTGAGGCCTATATTGATGACATGGTTATAAAGACAAAGGAAAACTCCTACGAGCTCGACGTGGAGGAAACCTTCCAAAACTTGCGCCGCAATAACATGAAACTAAACCCCTCTGAAATGTGCTTTTGGGGTAAAGGCGGGCAAGTTCCTTGGATTCATGGTCAACCAGCGAGGAATAGAGGCTAATCCTGAAAAAATCCAAGCGCTGTTGGACATGAAACCTCCTGCTTGCATGAAAGATGTACAGAAACTCAATGGTCGCATCACCGCACTTGGCCGCTTCATCTCGCGGTCAGCAGAGAGATGCCTCCCCTTCTTCAAAACTCTAAAAGGGGGGAAGAAGCATGATGAATTTGCATGGAGCAATGAGTGCCATCAAGTTTTTGAAGAAGTCAAGACATACCTCGGGCAGCCACCTCTTCTCAGCAGCCCGGTGCCCGGGGAAGAACTTTTTCTGTTTTTAGCAAGCATCGATCCGGCGTCAGCTGTTCTTGTAAGGAAGGAGAATAACTCCCAAAACCCAGTTTATTATGTATCTAAGGCACTGTCCGCCGTAGAAGGGCGTTATCTTAATATAGAGAAGTTAGCTTACGCCTTGCTTGTATCTGCTCGAAAATCTAATTCCATCTATAGGATTTAATGTTTGGTCTAGGATCATTTGAGGGATCGTATTTGTAAAAAACCATCAACACAAACACAATTTCCAACTAGAAGAACCTTTTTTTTTATAGAAACTAATTGCAAGCTAAAAAAATGAAAGAACACATATCTGCAAAAACAATATATATTCAATAAATTTATAGTAGACATGCCTGGATGAGTTTTAATTAGAACTTCATCGAAGACTTGTCGCTATGAATCATTGCTTCTGACAATAACAAAGCATAACTGAAACGCTTGATTATTCTCTACAAAACTCAATGTAATATCCAAAAAATATTAGAAGAAGGGTTTAATGCCTTTCATTTCTATAATAGAGGTATGTAAAGGGATAGGGGCCCGTAGTTGGTGCTCACCGGAGAAGAAAAATGGGTGCAGTGGTCATTGATTCCTTAGCTATAGTATGATTGTATGGGAAGACGAACGGGAGTGTTACCTCTGAGAAATGAGGCAAAGGGAAGTTCATCGAAGAAGAAGAGAGGAGGGAGATAGCCAGAGAGAGAGAGAGAGAGAGAGAGAGAGAGAGAAATTATCGGAGGAGAAAATGTATAGCGTTTGGGGAGGGTTAGAGAGAGGAAGTTTGTATTGATAAGGGGAAAATTTTGAATGAGGTAGAAGGGGGTGTTGGTGTGTTTTACGGTAGATAGGGTAGATATCATTTAGGTTTTGCATCATTTCATTAAAGGACTTGGAGCTCTAGGAAAATAAACATTCCTCAAGTGAATTTGAGGGAAATAAATGGAAATAATTTGTCCTTATAAAGGATTATATTGATTTTGAGGGCCTTTTGGGGAAATTATACCTGATATGTATATATGTATATGTATATGTATATATATATATATATATATATATATATATATATATATATATATACTCCCTCCGTCCCAATAGTAGCTTCCCATTTTGCCATTTTAGGTGTCCTGTTAATAGCTTCCACTTTCCTTTTTTGGCAAAAGAATCTTTACTATTCCCTCCACTCATTCTCTCTCTTACATTATTTTAATACTCACAACACCATTATAATTTACTATTCTCTCCACTCATTCTCTCTCCTATTTTCAAATTACACACACAACATTTTTTCTTCCCCCCCATTTTCTTAATTTGCGTGCTTGGCAAAAAATGAGAAGCAATTGTTGGGACGGAGGGAGTATATATATATATATATATATATATATATATATATATATATATATATATATATATATATATATATATATATATATATATGTGCTTATCAATCTCCGTCCAATCAGCAGGACCGATCACTTGGCTTCTTGACCTGAAACAAGGAATCCACGACTAGCCGGATGGTCTCCGGCTTAGATCCTCGGGCGTGAGAGTAAGTATGGTGATATGTAGAGTTCAAATATTATAATGAACAAGATGTATTCAATATAACAAAAGGCAATTACCTTGGAACAGTTGATGTTGCCTTGTATTTATAGTTGTTGAAGAGAGTTGTATTTGTGGTAGGATTGCATGAAATCCCTTAAATTATGGAACATATATGCATTAGAGATCTTATCCATAAATAACTCCTGTTTTGTATGGAGTCTTGTTACGTGTGGATACGCCAGGACTATGTAGATCGACGTAATGATGTAGGTCGAGGTCGCCTGTTGGGTCTAGGTCGACCTGACTGATGGATAGGGCTGAACCGTACCCGAATAGCATCTGGATCGTAATGTCGGACCAAGCTAGGTCGACTGATCTTGTTGATGGGCCTAGTAATAATTGGTTTTAGCCCACTGAGAACGTGGTGGCAATAATAGGTAGATGATTGGGCTTACTCGTTGGGCCTAACTCGTCACTTTTATTCTGTTCAGTGGCCCCCAACTTTCTGAGTTGACTTTGGCGACCAGAAAGTTAAAAGAATTTCTGATGAAGCTCGAAGTAGATCGTAAGTCGATGCTCGAGTTGATGTTGGGTCGACCAAAGGTGACGTGGCTCAATCCTGGCCGTTCGCTGTTGGATGGTTGGATCATTGAAAGTGCCATATTTTTGTAATCATTACTGCCTCGAAAACCGCCTGGGATTTAATTGTGAATTAACCGTTTGAAAACCCTTCACTTTCCGTTTTCAGTAAGGATTTGGAGAAAGAAAACCTTTTCCCTCTTGGATTTGACGAAGCTTCCCTACTTAGGCATATAATTTCCCCAGCACATAAGGCAAAGTTATTGATTTTCGGTGCCCTTTGCTCTTTATTTCATTCGCACGACCTTTGTCCCCAACTCAATTTAAGGTATTCTTCGTTTTCCTTGATTTTCCGTCTACTTTCAAAATTTTCCTTTGATTTTTACCATGGCTAGAACCTTTAGTTACGAACCTGGGGTCTAGTATGGATATTGCACCGTTAACCACTGAGTGTATAAGCACATAGACGACCCAAATGTTGTATCTTTTCATCTCTTCCACGAGTTACTCGACCACATATCACTGTTTTATGTGAAGGATCCCAATAAACCTTCCTTCCTTAGGAATAGAAAGGGTTTCCCAGGGGAATCTAGGTCGTCCTTAGGTAGGTCGCCTGAATACGAGCATATGTCTGATTCCCCTGTTTCCTCTTCTTCTTGTAGAGATATGGCAGCTCAAGGGGGAGCTACAGCTTCTACTTCTTCGAGCCCACATATTGTGGACGCGTTCGAATCCTCCATTTCACCTGGGAGGAATGAAAGAGGCTATGTACCTCCTAAGCCACTTCGAGGGAAGAGGAACTCAGATCTCGGGTAGACATGGTGTACAACATTTGTGAGGTGGATAGTAAGGAGTTCAACGTGACTCACTTCAGCAAGAAATAATTCATGTCTCTGTTTGGTGATACGTTCAGTAAAGATACCACAAGGGTGGCCTTCTTCTATGACCAATTTGAGGCTGGCTTGAGACTGCCATTGGATCCCTTTATTAATGAGTTCTTGGAGTGTATGAATGCCCTACCTCTCCAACTGGGAGCTAACACTTGTAGAGTTTTGGTGTGTTTTGCCATGGTTTGTCGCTTCCTTGGATACGAGCCTTATGAGAGTTTTTAGGGAGTTCTTTAGTGTCAAAACTGATAAGACCGACCTGGGAATTAGCACCCCTTCCAAACCAAATGCCCCTAAACTGTTTGTCAGCCTTCCCAGCAAGGTGAGTGGTTGGAATTCCCACGTGATGGTGGTGGAGAGTAGGAGAGGATGGGAGTTCCCCTTGCCCAACACTGAATCCAAGGTAGTAAAGGAGGAGGATTATTGGGAGCCTGACTGGTGCACCGAACTATATAAGAAGTTGGTCGAGGTATCAAACAAGGGACCCATTAGCTGGGACGTTTTAGGAACCACCAAGTACAACTATATGGGATGATGCTGGGTAAGGGAGATGTAGTGCCCTTGGTCCCCGTTGATAGATGCTTGAGGTATCATGATTGGGTCACCCATGAGGGGGGTCGATTTAGATTTGAAAGCCAATGTCACTATTGCAAAGGAGAGCCAGACCATTGTAGGTTCAAAGTGGACCATTTTGGTGGTAAGTTTTTACTCGTCCTTATCTCTTAACTCGTCCATTGATTGCTCGTATGCAAAACTTTTAGCTCGTACATAGAATTTGTTTGTATGACTTTTAGCTCGTAGATAGTTTAATCGTATGTAGATCTTGTAGCTCGTACATATCTTGCTCGTACGTAGAACTTTCAGCTCATATGTAGAAGTTTATTTATCGAGCTAACACTTTGTTATCGTGGTCTTGTGCAGTTCTGACTCCTGAACAAGAGGCTAACGTGGGCCGGGTTATTGATATAAGGAAGAGTAAGAAGAGCTGCGGGGCTGCCAATGCCCGAGAGAGCTGTGAGAGAGAGGCCGTAGAGCGCCAGAGGCTTTTGAAGTTGGTTGATCAAGAGACTGACAAGTTCATTCCTGTAGAAGATGAGATTGAGCAGTTGGAGGTGGAGATGAATGATGGTGATGCCCAGGAGGTTGCTGCTGCTGAAAACGAGGGGACTGAGCAAACTCTGGAGCCAACGAGAGAGGTTCCACAAACTAGGTCCCGAGCTCAGACTAGGGCCAGGACTCCGATAATTGATATTGATGAAGAGGAAGAAGACGAAGATGCCCCCCTCAGCAAGAAAAGCAAGAAGAAGAAGTCCAAATTCAACCCACCATCTGAATAGGTGGATGCATCTGCTAGCGGTTCTCTCTCTCCCTCTCTCCAAGTTTCATACTCCGACCTTGTTCAAGCTCGAGTAGACAAGCTGAGCAATGTTCCTTCGCTCACAAGAGTAGACAGCTCCATAAGGGAGTATCCTGAGCTCGAATATGGTCAAGTAATTGTGAGGAGAGCTGCTGACCAGGACTTGGTCAAGAAATTTACGGACAAAGGTTTGACTGCTGAAACGTTCAGGGCTAGGTCGGGGCTAGTTCACTCCGAGGTAACACTTGAGATCTTTTATATCATCATTGCTTTTCTCTTTTGCTCGTCTAATCCCCTTAACCCGATCTTAGTTGATTTGATCCTTTTGTTTACTCGGCGTTGCAGTCTCTTGCTATAATAGAGCTAGCCACGAGCTATTGGAAGGCTGCTGAGGAGCAAGAAAAGCTGGCTAAGTCCATGCTGGCTTGTAAATCTGATGAGTTAAAGAAACTGGAGGGTGGAGCATGCAAATTTGAAGGAAGAACACTCTGATTTAGACTCGGCCTATGAGTCTCTGAAGCTTGTGAAAGATGACGCTCTGAAGGCCAAGGTGGATGCTTGGGGGGAGCTGGGAAGTGTTAAGAAGGAGCTTGCTGCAACCAAAGTTGATAAGGAGAAGGTGGATCAAAATCTTGAAGTGGCGACCAAGACGCTGGAGGAGAGCACTGCCACGTTATCTAAGCAAATTGATGACTTCAAGGCTGCTCGCTAGCAATGGGAAAAGGAGATGAAGATTGCGTTGGAGGCTGCCAAGGAAGATGCTAGCAAGGCTGCAGTGAAGGCTTACAAAGAAAGCGATGAGTGCCACGACTATGTCACAGAGAAGGCTAGGTCGTTCTTTGACGTAGGTCGGAGCCATATGGCTCGACTTATAGTAGTGGACACCTCCGTCAACATATCAATCGAACAACTGGCTAAGTGGGCTTCTGAGGATCCATACGATGTGGCAGCTTGTCAAGGTCACCATCTAGTACCTTATAATGAGAATGACTTGGCTACTATTGCCCAAGATGATGCAGATTTGGCAGCATAACCTTGGTCCTCCTCCTGTTGAGAACGTCAATTTCAATACTGTTTTGAAGGAGCTTGAGGAACCTGACGAGTTGGCTTTTGAAGAAGACACTCCCAAATACACGTTTAGTGAATCTGACAAGCTCGATGACCCCCAGCAACAGGAGAAAGACTTAGGTGATCTCACTACTGCAAGCGACCAAGCTGATGTCGATCCAGCTACTTGATTCTTCTTTAAACATTTGAATGGTTATGTAATGACACAAGTCCCAAACAATCTTTATTTTTTGCTTTGTGTATGTTGATGCCTTGGCCCAGTTTTTGGGAGGCATTTTAAGTTGTAATTTTTTGCTAGCTCTAGTCCTGGCCCATTTTGGGGGACTGGGCTTTTATTTAATCGTAGCTGACCTTTGACACTTTGAATCTTATGCTTTTGATTTTAGCATGAGCATATGTCGAGCTAGATTTAATAGGACAAGTGAGTCGCCATAAGCTTTTGATTGGACTGGTATTTTTATTTTAATAACATAGTCGACCTTATACTTGCATAGTTTTGAAAACGAGATTGACTAAGAGTCGAATCTGTTAAGGGAACGAAGCTGACCAAGGGTCGAGCTCGTTAGAACGAGGTCAACTTAGATGTCGGACCTGTTAAAGGAACGAAGCTGATTAAGAATCGATCTTGTTAGAACGAGGTCGACTTAGATGTCAGACCTGTTAAAGAAACGAAGCAGATTAAGGATCGAGCTTGTTAGAATGAGGTCGACTTAGATGTCAGACCTGTTAAAGGAACGAAGCTGATTAAGGATCGAGCTTGTTAGAATGAGGTCGACTTAGATGTCGGACCTGTTAAAGGAACGAAGCTGATTAAGAATCGAGCTTGTTAGAACGAGGTCGACTTAGATGTCAGACCTGTTAAAGGAACGAAGCTGATTAAGAATCGAGATTGTTAGAATGATGTAAAAACGTAACACAATGTTTGGTTGAATAGAACTGCAACTTTTATTGAAGTAGAAGCATGTTTACATCGAAAATGGAGAGCTAGAACTATAACAAACTCAAACTTGAAAACTGAACTAACTTTGAAGCTGAATTAGAAAACTGAACTAGAAGTAATATTTGATAAGGTGAGTAGCATGCCACGGGTGCTTTAATTCCTCACCACCTGGATGGGCGATCATGTAAGTTCCTTCCTTGATAATTCGAGTGACAATGTAGGGACCTTCCCAGTTGGGAGATAACTTGTTCTGCTGAGTTCTCCTTCCCGTTGCCTCGATTTTCCTTAGCACGTGGTCGCCTACTTGGAATGATCTTGTCTTTACTTTCTTATCATGATAACTCTTGGTCTTCTGCTTGTAATTGACCATCCGTAAATAAGTTGTGTCTCGCTTCTCGTCAATCAAATCTAAGTCGTTCAATCTTTTGGTGTCATTCTGCTCTTGGTCGAAGAAAACTACTCTGGATGTAGGAAATCGTAGCTCAGCCGGTGCCATGGCCTCTGATCCATATGTAAGAGCGAATGGGGTTTCCCCTGTAGGCCCCTGAATGGTTGTGCGGACTGCCCACAGAGCAAGGGGGAGTTCATCCAACCATTTGCTACGTCGACCAACCAGACCTGTCTTAAGTGCAGATAGGACGAGCTTGTTCGCAGCTTCAGCTTGCCCATTACCTTGAGGATAGGCGATAGACGATTGTCAATGCTTGACCCCTACTCGATTCATTTCTTCTTCGAAAGCCCGGGAGAATTGTAGCCCGTTGTCCGACACTATAGCTCGAGGAATCCCAAATCGGCACCAGATGAAGTCGTGGATGAAATTGATGGCGTTTTCCTCTGTAATTCTAGCTAACGGCTTGGCTTCGATCCACTTGGTGAAGTAATCTATCGCAACGATCACATACTTGCAGTTTCCACGGGCGGCTGGGAAGGGTCCAATCAAATCGACGCCCCACATATCAAAAGGCCAAGTAGCGATCACCGGAGTTTGCTCGGTCGTAGGCAAGTGAGGTAGGTTGGCAAATCTCTGACACTGGTCGCATTGCTGAACGAAGTCGTGAGCATCAGCCCTCATGTGTGGCCAGTAATAACCCAATGTAATCAACTTGTCAGCCAAAGTTCTGGCCCCCGGGTGTCCACCACAAACCCCACTATGCACCTCGTGCATTTATTGAGTAACCTCTTGGGGGTGAACGCATCTTAATAATGGCTTGGTGTAGGACCTTCCGAATAGCATATTTCCTTGAATAACGTATCTCAGAGCCTTCTTCTTGATAGCTCGAGCTGCTTTCTCGTCCTCAGGGAGCTCGCCAGTCTCCAAGTATGCTCTCATTTCCTCGATCCAACACTTGGTATAAACCCAATCTCTAGTAGTATCTTCCAGGCACTGGATTTGAACCCTTTCATAAGCTGGACCCTCGAGGTAAGAGATAGGTTCCTCGTGCGGTTCGTCTGAAGTAGCCAGCTTTGAGAGTAGGTCGGCCAATTCGTTGTCCTCTCGACCAATCCTCTGAATTTTCCAGAATTCCAAGTCCTTTATCAGTTCCTTCACCAGGTCACAGTATTTGATCAAAGTGAGGTTCAATACTTAATACTTTCCTCTAACCTGGTTGACTATTAGCTGGGAGTCACAATAAGCCACAATTTTAGTTGTCCCAAAACATTTGGCGTACTCGATGGCTACGACCAAAGCTTCGTACTCTGCCTGGTTGTTAGAAGCTTTGAACTTGAATCTCAATGCCTCCTCGTAGACCGTCCCTAATTCTGGCTCGATCAATACAATCCCAGCTCTGCTAACGGTGTTTTTTGCCGACCCATCGGAGTACTTTCCAGCAATCAACGGGCAAACTTGTGGCGGGCTGAGCCTCTGGCTCCTTTCCTTTAGCTTTCTCTTTCTGAGCTCGTACCTCGCTATCTTCCTTGGTGAACGTTAGCTCGACCAAGAAGTCTGCCAAAGCTTGAGCTTTCAATGCCTTTCGAGGCCGATACTCGATGTCAAATTTTGTGAGAGCAATTGACCAGTTGAGTAAGTGGCCTGAACTTTCTAGCTTTTGAAGGATCTTCCTTAGGGGTGTGTTAGTAAGCACGATAATCGGGTGAGCCAGAAAATAAGCTCGCAACTTCCTAGAGGCTACGACCAAGGCATATGCTACCTTCTCCGCATTATAGTATCTGCCTTCTACGTCAGACAAAGCCTTGCTAACATAATATAAGGGCTTCTGAAGCCCTTCTTCTTCTCGAACTAGAACAGCAGCCACGGATTGGTCGCCCACAGACAAATATACAAACAAAGTTTCCCTGACAGTCGGGCTGCTCAATAAGGGTGGAGTAGCGAGATACTCCTTAAGCTGTTGGAATGACGAATGACATTCAGCCATCCACTCAAATTTTTTTGTCCCCCTCAATGAGAGATCTTTTCGCCGACTTGGCTATAAAGCGACCTAGGGCAGCCACCCTACCATTAAGTCGCTGCATCTCCTTGATACTTGTGGGCTCCTGCATGTCGACCAAAGCCTTGATCTTCTCAGGATTTACCTCAATACCTCGTTGTGAAACCATAAAACCAAGAAATTTTCCAGCTGCTACTCCAAATACACACTTGCTCGGGTTAAGCTTCATGTCGTTTGCTCGTAAATTGGCGAACGTTTCCTTTAGGACGACCATGTGACGTCCGACCTTTGTTTTGATGACCATATCTTCGACGTAGGCCACCATGTTTCGGCCAATTTGTGAAGCAAAGACCTTGTTGACCATCCTCTGGTAGGTCTCTCCTGCATTCTTCAACCCGAACGGCATCATGTTGTAGCAGTAAATGCCCCAAGCAGCTTGGAAAGCTGTCTTCACAACATCATCCTCGTGCATCTTGATCTGATGATAACCTGAATAGGCATCGAGGAAACTCAGGGTGGTATGCCCAGCTATAGAGTCTACGAGCTTGTCAATCCCAGGCAGGGGGTAGCTATCCTTTGGGCAGGCCAAATTTAAGTTGGTGAAGTCGACACACATCCTTCACTTGCCATTAGATTTATTTACCATGACCACATTAGCTAGCTAGGTGGTGTGAGTAGCTTCCTTGATGATACCTGCACTTAAAAGTTTTTTTACCTCAAGTTTTATCGCCTCCTCTTTGTCACGAGCGAAGCTTCTCAGTTTCTGTGCTTTGTACGTCATGGTCGGGTTGACTTCCACATGTGAACAATTACCTCTTCCTTGATCCCTTTCATATCCTCTACTCGCCAAGCAAAGAAATCATTGCTCTCCTTTAATAGCTCGACGATCTCTACTCTTTCCTCAGCTGACAGCTGCTTACCAATCTGAATTTTTTGTTCGGGATAGGAAGGATTTGTTACCACTGCTTCTAGCTCGTCCACAGCTTCTAGCTCCGAACCATCTCTAAATTGTAGGGTCTCGATAATGATCTCTCAAACCCTCTATCTTTCCTCAGCCCCCAAGTGTGGAGCTTCTTCAATGATCATGTCATCTAGCCTAGCTGCGATCTCACTGGTGGTGACCCCCGAGTTATTGTCGATCTGTAGGCATAGCTCGCCTATGAAGACTTGGTCGACCATAACTGCATCTGAATCGACCATGGTGATTTGGGAGGGACGTGTCGGCTCAGTCATGACCTCGTCATGTGAGTGATAGGTCGCCTCTTCCACGCAGGTGATCGTAGATAGTCGAGAAGTTGTGGTGACAAACATTGACATCTTCAAGTATCCCTCAACAGTTTCAATCTCTAGTTCCCTCTTCTTTCTCATTCAAAGGACATGATCAAGGTATGCTCAAGCTGTACTTTGCACACAGCTGATTCCAGCTAGCGTGGGAAACTTAACTCGTTGATGGGGGATTGAGGCCACCATTCCAAGTGCGACCTGGCCAGGGATACCCAAAATAGCAGCATAATCACTATTTACATCAATGACAATAAATGTTACCTTGGAGACTACCCTCTAAGGATGTTGGCCTATGTCGACGTCCAACTTGATATGTCCCTTGACATCGACCCTGTGGTTGGTGAAGCCTTCCAGTCTACCATCATAACGTGAGAGCTGCTCCTTTGAGAGTCCCATCTCTTTGAACGTCTTGTAAAACATAATGTCTTTGCAGGCCCTCGTGTCTATCAAGAATCTGCTCGTCGTACACCCATCAATTAATGCTGGGATAACGAGAACTTGCTCTCTAGTCGCTGCATTAGTAGCTAGCTCGTCCGGGTAGAAATTGATTATCTCGTCTCTGATGTAGCTTCTAGGTGGCACATGAGGGGCCTTGTTAAGCTGGAATATCTTGTGTTTCAGGGCGGTGTTGCTAGCTTGCTCAGTAATAACCCCTAAATTCAATCTAGTCTGTCTTGGCTCTTGTGGTCCACCAGTAGCTCGTTCACCACCGCCAGGCTGAGCTCTTTTCACATACATGTCGAGCCTCCCACTGTCGACCCACTTTTGAATGATGCGTTTCAGGCTCATACAATCTTCCGTAGTGTGGCCTGTATCTTTGTGATAGTCGCAATACTTGCTGTTATCCCTTCTGAACTTGTTTCCAGGATTCATAGGGGTAGGTGGGCCTAGCTCGACAGTATTCAGGATTTCAGTATGACTTACCATCAAAGGGGTGAAAGCTTCGGGCACTTTCTCAGCCCCCCTTGTTTTGTTCTTACCATTCTTGTTATTACCCCCACTCTTGGCTAGGTCCTTCTTTTCAGTATCAACGACCTCAGACTTGGGGCCTTTTCCACTCTTCTTTTCTTTTCTTTTCTTTCTTCATCCAGTGCCACGTTGTAGGCCTTTTCGAACAGTTCTTGTCGGGTAGTCACGGTCAGGACTGTCAGCTTGTAATCTAAGTCTGCAGAGGCTATCCCATTCCTGAAACAATTTATTACTTCCCTGTCTGTCAGGTCCTCTTCAATCTGGTTGACCATCTCCTTGAACTTGGTATAATATCTCATCGAGCTTTCGTTTTTTCCCTGTACCAAATTATTCAAGTCGGTGACAGTCATCTTCCGAGCTCCAGCTGTCGAGAAGCGATCTAGAAACTTTTTTCTCATATAATGCCACATCAAAATGCAGCCTGGTGCCAAGCCGTTAAACCAAGAGCTGCCCCGGTGAGAGTGCTAGTTAGTGCCTTGCTCATCATGTCGTCCTCGTTGGAGACGAAGCACATAATAGCTTCCAAATGCTGTATATGACTCTGGGCATTGGTCGCACCTGAATATTTTTCTAGAGTGGACAACCTAAAACCGTGGGGAGGTTGTCTGTCGAGCAACTCCTTGGACAAGGGTCGAAGAGTAAAGTCGATTCGTTCGCCCTTTCCAGCATCCTCTTTCTTGTCGTTCTCCCATTGTTCAAACTTTTTCTTCCATTGCAACCATTCCCTAGCATCTGGCTTGTCGTCCCTTGCCTGGGAGACGTCATTGGATTTCTGCCGCTCCTCGCAGTGAGGCTCCCTCCTTGAGTTGGCCCTATGCTTGTCACTCCTAGGGGGAGTTACCTCTCTACCCCTTCGATCCCTGTGAGAGGGTGATCTTACTGAATTAATCGGCGACCTGCGTCTTTCCTCTCTGACTGGCGTCCTGCACCCATTCCTATCTCTGTGGGACTGCGACCTCTCAGTTCTGGCGGGTGACCTACGCATGCTTCGGCTGGCCTCCAGGTGTCGTCTCAGATCTGACTCGGCCTCCTGTTCTCTATTTCTTTTGAGGCTAGCCCTCAGGTCGTCACTAGGAACGAGAATCTGGGATTGAACACGCTGCACTATCCTCTGCTCGCCATTTTACCTGGCACTCCTGCTCTGCCTAGCACTTCCTTCGGGCTGCCTATGAGAAACCTGGGAGGGGGCTGCCCTTTCTGACCATCTGTCGTTTTGCTCAGGCTCCTCCTCCATCGCTATCAGTTCTGCCAACAGTCTAGGCCGCTCCAGCATCATCTCCTTCTTACTGAGGGGATTGGTTGAGGGACCTGGTCTATCACCTGGAGCCATTTGCCCTGCTTGGGGACGCTTTGGAGGAGGCTGTGCTCCTTGGTCGGCCATGTGCCTTTTCTCCCTCCTATCAGGCTATTCTCTGCCATCAGCGATGCTATTAGACCGTGTCGCCCTTCTGTGCGGACGAGGTGGAGGAGGAGAAGGCATGTTCATATTACGGTTTCCAGCACCGGCGTCCGTGTTAGCGCTGTGTTTCCCTCATTGTGCTCGTCTGAGGCTTCAGAAACGTGTCCATCAGAAGTTACCCTGATTATGGGTTGTAAGAAATTTCGAGGTCAAGTACGCACGATTCCCGGCAATGGAACCAAACTGATGCTGCAAGAATCGTGCTTATCAATCTCCGTCCAATCAGCAGGACCGATCACTTGGCTTCTTGACCTGAAACAAGGAATCCACGACGCCGGATGGTCTCCGGCTTAGACCCTCAGGCGTGAGAGTAAGTATGGTGATATGGAGAGTTCAAATATTATAATGAACAAGATGTATTCAATATAACAAAAGGCAATTACCTTGGAACGGTTGATGTTGCCTTGTATTTATAGTTGTTGAAGAGAGTTGTATTTGTGGTAGGATTGCATGAAATCCCTTAAATTGTGGAACAGATATGCATTAGATATCTTATCCATAAATAACTCCTGATTTGTAGGGAGTCTTGTTACGTAAAGAATTGTGGATACGCCAGGACTCTGTAGATCGACGTAATGATGTAGGTCGAGGTCGCCTGTTGGGTCTAGGTCGACCTGACTGATGGATAGGGCTGAACCGTACCCGAATAGCATCTGGATCGTAATGTCGGATCAAGCTAGGTCGACTGATCTTGTTGATGGGCCTTGGGCCTAGTAATAATTGGGCCTAGCCTACTGAGAACGTGGAGGCAATAATAGGTAGATGATTGGGCTTGCTCGCTGAGCCTATCTCGTCACTTTTATTCTCTGTTCATATATATATATATATATATATATATATATATATATATATATATATATATATATATATATATATATATAAAGATTAATTTATTCTCTTTTTCTTTTGAACCTTCTACTTTATTTTATTTTATTTTGTTATATTTTATTTTATTTTATTTTTTGGGCTGAAAACTAGTTTGAGAATCATGTCTCGAAGCTAAAAATTGGTCTAAATAATAACTCTTCGAGTTTTTTTTTTCTATTTTCATTTCCCCCTCGACTATCATTTATTTTTCCTTTAACAGACAATTATAAAAAGAGTTCTTTTTACTCCCAGAGTTGAATATCAGGATTAAAAGTAAGACATGACTCTCACAGCTCATTCTTGGAGAACTGAAATTTAACAGAGCGCGTGCTGAAATTTAGTTGGTAAAATTGCATCAAAGGTCACCAACAATTCGTGATGTGTGGTTTTGATCACCAGGCTCATTTTTATTGCATCAAGTATTCTAAACTAATTTTTACGTGCAGTATTTTAAGAAGTGTCGGATATGGAAAAAAGTGTCTGAATAACTATTTCGGGCACTTTCGTAAGTGCCGAGAAAAGTGGTGCCGCTAAATTTCTGGCACTTTAAAAGTGCCAAATTTTTTAAATAAAAATTAAAATGTATTTACCTGGGTTGGAACTCATAACCTTTTAAATATGAAATAAATATGAAACAAGTACTTTACCACTATGCTAAAGTGTTATTTGATTTGATATTCACTCATAAGTATTTATTGGTACACATAAGTTTATACAATGCACTTTTTATGATTGTTATCATAATATAAACTCAATAAAAGAATTAAATTAATTAACAACATGTTGCATAAAAAATATAAGCATATGATTGAAATAAAAAATTAAAACAAAATGTAAGATTAATTCTCTTATTATTAGGGGCATTTTACAAAAAAAATGTCGAAAATTAGCGGCACTTTTCAAAAAGTGCCGAAAATTAGCGGTACTTTCTAAACAGTCGAAAATTAGCGGCACTTTATAAAGAGCCAAAAATTAACGGCATTTACCAAAAAGTCCTGAAAATATAGAGGAGCTTATTATTAAAAAGTGTCGGACATTAGCAGTACTAAATTAAAAACTGTCGGAAATTAACGGTACTTATTAAAAAGTGTTGAAAATTTAGCGACGCTTTTTAAAAAGTGATGGAAATTAGCGATACTTAGTAAAAACAACTGAAAATTAACGACACTTGTTGGGTATACTTATTATAAATCTCTTATATTACTTGATTTGATTGATACTATCACCTATTTTGTTTTATATGAACTATAGGCTATTATGTATTAGGTTTTACACTTCAATTTTTTAGTTAAGTCCATTTTTATTGTATAGTTAATTAGACTTTAGAATGATAAAATTTCTAAGTACTTTGGCTAAATAAGGACTGAAGATTTGAATCATGCGGTCGACCACACGGCTGACCGCACAGCTCAAAGCAAGACTCAGAGAATCTGAATTACTTCATGCGATCAACCGCATATCCATGGCTGATCGCACCCTCTCAAGTTATTAGCCAAATTGAATATTGAAGATTTGATATTAATATAATTGACTCTGAACACAACTCAAAGTTAACTCAAATAATTATTCCGTTACAGTGTTAACTCAGAGAAATTCAAAAAGATGATAGCTGTTGTCTTTCGTACAAAGGACACACCATCTTTCCACTAACTCTGCAACATGAAAACAAAAAGAAAATGTGCTTCAATCATACATCAACAGCACATTGTCCTTGAAGCTTGTCCATCAAGAAATTTCAACGGCTACTTTATTTCTAATGCTATAAACAGACCTTGTTATCAAACCATGAAGAAGTGAGAGAGACGTTAAAATCCTCAAAAATGTGTTGAAGCTCAGAATCTCCAGAATCATTTGAATATTCAAACACTTCATCTTCAAAGCCTTCAAGAAATATTATTACCCATAAATCTCTTAAGCCTTGTAACCACAACACGATTCATCAATCTCTAATACTTCTATTATAAAGAGCTCTTGCATCTTGAAAACACACTGGTTATAGTATATGATTAGCATTCATAGAAAAGATAGTTAGATTTGAGATTGATTCTCAACTTTGTAATCTTTGTAACATGCTCAATATCTAAATATGCTATCACCATTAGAAAATTCAAGACTAACTATCTTGTTAGAGGACGTAGATTATTTACGATTGAACCTCTCCAAATACTTTGTCAAACACTTTCTGCACTTTACTTTATTTACTATTAGGTTTTCTTATTGCTTCTTGTGTTTGATCTTCATTGTTATTCAACCACACTTTGAATTGTGTTTATAGTAGAAATCTGCCTTAGCATATTTTTCAACCTTGCAGTCGAATATTCTTTCTCATTTGCGGTCGAACACACTCATTTTCACTACTTCACTTTATACTAAGAAACTTCCACTGTGCATTTTACTATCTTGATAGTTGGTTTTTACTTGACCACACTTTCAGCATAGTAAGCCAAGGTTGATTTTCGAAAATGGTTAGAAATTTTTATACAGATATTCACCCCCCCTTCTAGCTGTTTTTCATACCCTTGTTGCACCTTTGGGATTAACAAGTGGTATCAGAGCTAACACCTTTATAAAACTATTCTTTATTTTTCAAGCTTAACAGCTTGGGTGCCGATTCGTCATGGCAACTTAAAAAGCTATGACAACGATTAAACATTCACACATTCCTATGTTGGATGAAGATTCCTTCGATATCTGGAAAGCTCACATGCTTATTCATTTGGAGTCTATAGATAAGAGGCTGGTTGATTGCGTAACCAATGGACCTTTTGTACCAATGAAAGTCAATCCAGATGCAACTACCAATACTGAAATTCCTGGAGTTAAAAAGCTTAAATCAGAATGGACTGACGAAGAAAGAAATTATGTTTCATTGGATAGAAAAGCCAGACACATCATTTCCGGAACCTTATCAGTATCCACCTATCCATAAGGTCATCAAATGCACGACCGCTATTGAAAGCTATCTCGAAGGTGTAAGTACCCAAATCTGGCTCATGCCTTCCGGTTAATTTTCCCGGCAATTCCGGTAATTTTTCCGGTAATTCCCCGGATTTTCCTAAAGTTCCGGAGCAATTCCGGAACTGTTCCAAGCCTTTTAAGGGCTGAAGGGAATGCTTGGTGATTAAGAAACACGTTTTTCTTAAATCCCAAAACCCTTCTAGAAGGCTGCCACCTTGCACGTTTCTAGAAGAAGCCAGATCTGGCTACTTATGTCGTGCGACATAATCAGCCAGAAAAACCTTCTAGAAACCTGCCACCTGACGAGTGTCGAAACGTCAAAAGAAAATTTCCGACTCAAACTACCTACAATTGATTTGTAGATAGGGTAAGTAGGGTCGAACCACCGAGACACGAAGTTTAAAGTGTATAAAATTACCGCTAGAACAAAAAGTTGTAACGTGAAGAAGTTGTTTGGTTTGGTTTTGAACTAATTTGTTTGCAAAAATTAAGTAAATTTGATTGTGGAAGATTTCAATATTAAGGAGACTAATTCCTGGAATTGGCTTCACAAGTTATGCTCAAGGTTCATAATTCATCAATCAAAGTACACTTGGGGTTTTGTTCTTACGAAAATATGATTGGGACACTTTGGCGGGTGATTTGCAATCAAGTGTTTCTAACTAATCTACTCCCTTGGCCCGTTCATAGATTAGCTAGAAACCCATTGTAGATCTTAAGAACATAAAATAAACCACAATTCTTATGAATCTTTTGGCGAGGATTCAACAAGTTGTGAAAATCAAGCCAAGACTAATTTCAATTGTAAATTTGGCGGTTCACAATTGAAGTTCTAAACAATTCAAGAACAATTATTTGATCAAGACAAAAGTTCTGAAATTTCATTAAAAACAACTTGATTATCCCAAGTAATACTAAGATAAAGATGAACAATAAAACTTAAGACATAAAATGTTACCTCCAATTCCAAGAACTAAAAGGTTTAGCTAGCCATTAGAAAGCAAGAACACCAAGAAGAAAATATTCTGCAGAAACTAACTCTAGCTCTAGAAAGAAAAATGACAAAAACTACTTATATAAGTTCTCTAAAGAAACAATAAAAATAAACTAATTAACTAAATAATAATTGTCTTCTTCTAAAAAAAAACCCCCAGCTGCAATAAAAAGCCTTAATAAAAACCCATGATCATCCATAATTAATAACCATTACTTAATTCCCATCACTGCTCCATCCGGCTGTTACAGTCTTCCAAACGCCTCGTGGGCGGTCGCCCACAACACCCCTGGGCGGTCGCCCAGTCCAACAGAAACATTTTGTCTTCACCTTTTATGCTTGTGAGCGGTCGCCCACTCCTACCTGGGCGGTCGCCCAGCTCAACAGAAGATTCAAGCTTCACAGTTTTTTTCTCCTGAGCGGCCGCCCACCTCAACCTGAGCGACCGCCCACAATGACGGACTGTTGGGCCATTTCTTTCCTTTGGCCCAGCTGCAAATTGCCTTTAGCCCACTCAATACTCACCATTGGCCTGCCACTCCTTGCTTGCATTGGCCCCTTCTTCCCTTTGTTAATGCCCATTTGTACTCAGTCCGTTCCACAATTTCCACATTGCATTTTCTCCTTGATTTTTCCACAAATTGTTCCCAAATTCCAATTTGAACCACTGAAACTAAAAACACTAAAAACAACCATTAAACACCCAAAACTCAAGGATTAAGCAAATAATAAGTTCAAGAAGTAGTCAATGGATGAGTGTAAAACTCACTCATCAAATACCCCCAAACTTAGACATTTGCTAGTCCTCGAGCAAACGCTAAAACAAACTAAGCAAACAAAATTAGAAACACACTACTCTAACAAACAATTAACTATGTCCCTCCATTCTCGCATTCCACAATTTCCACATTGCATTTTCTCCTTCTAGACATTTTTTAATAAACACCCACAAATTTCACACTAGGCACTAAGAGAATGGAATTAAAAACCTTACTTGCCCTGAGAAACTCGCCGGAAAAGTCACCGGAATCTTGCCGGAATTCCGCCGGAAAAGATGAAGATGAACTTGGAAGAGCAATACCTTCTCTGAACAATGATTTCCACAAGAACCCCCTTCACCTTGGACTTCAAAATCGGATCTTTTGCAACCTTTTCACCCTTGCTATCTTTTCCAAATCTCTTCAAGTTCTTGCTCAATCAATGGTGAAATGGGTTGAAACTTTGGCTTAGAAGGGTTAAATATGGTAGTATAAGGCAAAATAGGAAGGAAATATGGAAGATTTGAGTGATTTTGGAGAGAATTTTTAGAGAGAGGAAGAGGGATGGCCGGAATATTTAGAGAGATAAAGAGGGAGTAATTGGTGTTTTTTTAAGAGAGGGAGAGAAATAAGGGACAGTTTTAGGGATTTGAAATTTGAAACGCCTGATTCCCTTCGTGGGCGGTCGCTCACATGTTCCTGGGCGGTCGCCCACATGCACAGAAAGTTCAACCCTTTTCAAATTCCAATGTGGGCGGTCGCCCACTCCTACCTAGGCGGTCGCCCACCAGCACAGCAACTTCATTTCAATTTCCCAACAGCACTGGGCGGTCGCCCACTTGACCCTAGGCGGTCGCCCACACGTCCAGTGGCTTCAACCATTTTGCAAATCAAACATGGGCGGTCGCCCTCATCTACATGGGCGGTCGCCCACACGTCCAGTGGGATTTTTGCTGTCTCAAAATCTGCACAGCACCACAAAAACAAACAACAAGCATAATATCCATTGAAACATTACAATTCGACCCATATTTTGACCGCACTTTCGCTGCCTACGTCCCCATTGATGTGGGCGGACTACCCACAACAATAGGCTCAGGTCACCGTAGTTCGACACGTTCCAGAAATACAAGAAAACAAAGCTTTTTTCTTTTTTTTTTCAAATTTAGATGACAAGCAACCCATAAAATGAAAACCAAAATGAAAACTAAAACTCTCCACCCCCAAACTTAATGATTACTTTGTCCTCAAAGTGATGAAAACAAAGAAAAAATTAAATTTAAGGGTACTACAATACACTACTTACCTTGGGTTGCCTCCCAAGCAGCGCTTTTGTTTAACGTCGTTAGCTCGACGGAATGACTTTCTCAACGCCTACGGATCCTTCAACTCGATCCTCTCCACATCCTTCAATCCCAAAGCTCCATCAAAATAAGGCTTCACTCTTTGTCCATTGACCTTGAACCGATTCTTCGTAACCGGATTCACCAACTCCACGGCTCCATGAGAGTATACATTCACCACCTCAAACGGACCACTCCAACGAGAACGTAACTTTCCCGGGAAAAGCTTCAATCTTGAATTGAACAACAACACCTTGCTTCCCGGAATAAGTTCCTTATGCAAAATCTTTTTGTCATGGTACCTTTTTGTTCTTTCCTTGTACAACCGGGAGTTCTCATATGCCTCCAACCGATGCTCTTCAAGCTCATTCAAATGAAGTAACCTTTGCTCACCGGCTAGTTGCAAATCCATATTCAACTCCTTGATTGCCCAAAATGCCTTGTGCTCAATCTCCACCGGCAAATGACAAGCTTTCCCAAAGACTAGCCGGTAAGGACTCATTCCAATTGGCGTTTTGTAGGCGGTACGGTACGCCCACAATGCATCATTTAACCTCAAGGCCCAATCCTTCCTGTTTGGCTTTACCGTCTTTTCAAGAATGGCCTTTATTTGCTTGTTACTCACTTCTACTTGCCCGGAAGTTTGGGGATGGTACGCAGTTGCAACCTTGTGCTTCACCCCATACTTCTTCATTAGTGCTCCAAAAATTTTGTTGCAAAAGTGAGAACCACCATCACTTATGATCGCCCTTGGAACGCCAAACCTACTAAAAATCACATCTTTGACAAACTTGACAACAACATTAGCATCGTTAGTCCGGGTAGGAATTGCTTCCACCCACTTTGACACATAATCCACCGACACTAAAATGTACTCAAACCCACAAGAAACAACAAAAGGACCCATAAAATCAATGCCCCATACGTCAAACAAATCCACAACCAAGTTATTCGTGAGAGGCATTTCATCCCGCTTACCAATGTTACCGGTTCTTTGGCACTTGTCACAACTTTTACTAAAAATGTATGCATCTTTAAAAAGACTTGGCCAAAAGAAACCCGATTGTAACACCTTTTGAGCGGTTTTCTTTCCACTAAAATGACCTCCACAATGCAATTCATGACAAAAAGAAAGAACATTTTGTTGCTCATTTTCATGAATGCATCTACGAATAATCATATCGGGACCATGTTTAAACAAATATGGGTCATCCCAATAATATTGCTTAACCATTGACAAAAATCTTTTCCTCTCTTGACTTGAAAAATCTGGATTTAGAACCCCCGTAGCCAAAAAATTTACAATGTCGGCATACCAAGGTTCACAATCCTTAACACCAAATAACTGCTCATCGGGGAAATTTTCATTCAAAGGAATTTCACTCACACACCCCTTTTCAAGTCTAGACAAGTGATCCGCCACAACATTCTCACAACCCTTTTTGTCTTTGATGGAAATATCAAATTCTTGTAAAAGTAACATCCATCTTAACAATCGGGGTTTGGCGTCTTGTTTGGACAATAAATAACGTAATGCAGCATGGTCCGAATAAATAATCACTTTAGATCCAAGCAAGTAAGAACGGAATTTTTCTAAAGCAAATACCACCGCCAAGAATTCTTTCTCGGTTGTAGTATAATTCAATTGAGCATCATTCAACATTCTACTTGCATATTGGATCACATGTGACTTTTTATCGATTTTCTGTCCCAAAACTGCACCCACCGCAAAATCGGATGCATCACACATTATTTCAAAAGGTTGAGTCCAATCCGGACCCACAAGAATAGGGGCTGAAGTCAATTTCTCCTTCAACAAATTAAAAGAATTAAGACATTCTTGGTCAAAGACAAATTCCGTCTCTTTAGCAAGCAAGTTTGTTAACGGCTTACAAATTTTAGAAAAATCTTTTATAAAACGCCGATAAAAACCCGCATGACCAAGAAAGCTACGAATTCCCTTCACATTTGTTGGCGGAGGCAATTTAGATATTATCTCAATTTTTGCCTTGTCAACTTCAATCCCTTTTCTTGAGACCAAATGACCCAACACAATTCCATGCTTAACCATAAAATGACTTTTTTCCCAACTTAAAGTTAAATTGGTATCACAACATCTTTTGAGAACCAAAGTCAAATTATCTAAGCATGCATCAAATGAATTACCATACAATGAAAAATCGTCCATAAAGACCTCAACAAACTTACCAATCATCTCGGAAAAGATCGACATCATGCACCTTTGGAATGTAGCAGGAGCATTGCATAAACCGAAGGGCATCCTCCGATATGCAAATGTTCCAAAAGGGCATGTAAATGTGGTCTTTTCCTGATCTTCCGGAGCAATGGGAATCTGATTATAGCCTGAAAAACCATCTAAGAAACAATAATACTCTTGACCAGCTAGCCTCTCTAGAATTTGGTCAATAAATGGCAAAGGAAAGTGATCCTTTCTAGTCGCCGCATTAAGTTTTCGGTAATCGATAACCATGCGTTGACCAAAGGACCATTCTAGTAGGCAAAAGCTCATTATCCTCATTCTTAACGACAGTAATTCCGGATTTTTTAGCAACCACATGAACAGGACTTACCCACTTACTATCGGAAATAGGATAGATAATACCCGCATCCAACAGTTTCAAAACTTCCTTTCTTACCGCTTCAAGCATGTGCGGATTCATCCTCCTTTGATTCTGCCGGACTGGCTTGGCATCATCCTCCATATGAATTTTATGCATACACATGGTTGGGCTTATTCCTTTTATGTCCGTAATGCTCCAACCAAGTGCGGACTTGTGTCGCTTCAACACATCTAACAACCTTCTTTCCCGCAATTACGTTAAGTCCGAAGCAATAATAATGTGCAAAGAATCATTTGCACCAAGAAAAGCATACTTTAAGCTAGATGGAAGTTGTTTAAGATCCAATTCGGGAGGAGAGACAATAGATGGCAAATGCTTAGGATTAAAATTACCTAAAGATTCTAAAGGAACCTTTTCAGTAATTTCCTCCATAACATCCATCTCCGCAAGAATGGCCCTCGCCTCATTTTTATCAAAAACACCTTCCATAACTAACTCATCCACATACTCGGAAACAAAAGAGCCCTCAACATCCGGCTCAAGAAACAAAGGATTTTCAGCAACATCACAAAATAAACACTCATTAACCTCATATGGCTTTTTCATGGAATCAAAGATAGAGAAATTGACAATTTCATCCATGACAGTCAAAGACAAACTTCCATCTTTCACATTAATCACCGCATCCGCGGTAGCCATAAAAGGTCTCCCCAACAAAATAGGGACCTCATTCACATCATTAGAATCTCTTTCCATATCAAGAACCACAAAATCAACCGGGATAATTAATTTATCAACTTGAACTAAAACATCTTCTACTATTCCCTTTGGATATTTGACCGAACGGTCCGCAAGTTGTAAGGTCATAGTAGTAGGTTTTAGTTCACCCAACCCAAGTTCCACAAACAAAGAATAAGGCAACAAGTTAATGCTAGCTCCTAAATCCAACATTGCCCTTACTTTCTTAGAGTCCCCCAAAGAAATCATCACATTAAAACTACCGGGGTCTTTAAGTTTAGGAGGCAAATTCTTTTCAAAAACAGCACTAACTTGATCCGAAACCACAATTTTTTCGTTCGGGGCATACTTTCTTTTATTGGTGCTCAATTCCTTGAAAAATTTAGCATAAGAAGGAATATTTTTAATTACATTGAGCAAAGGCAAATTTACATTTACCTTAGAAAGCATGTCGTACAACTCTTTAAATTGTGTTTCGACCTTATTCTTTACCAATCTCCCGGGAAAAGGAACAGGAGGCACATAAGGTTTAAGAGGTGGAGTTGGAAGTTTCTCCTCGGGAGTCACTTCAACTCGTTCCTCAACCACCACTTCACTCTCATGCATTTTGTTATTATCTATAGGAGAAGGAGAAGAGTGTACCTCCTGAAGAGTCTTACCACTCCTCAGGGTGACGGCCTTTGCTTGTTCCGGTTGACTCGGTAGTGTACCCGGATTGTGCTTTTGGAGTGCCTCGGCAATTTGACCCATTTGATTTTCAAGCTTTTTCAGGGAAGCTTCTTGGTTCCCCATTCGTTGTTCCATGATCACTTGATTCTGTTGAGCGGCTTGAATGAATTTCTGCAACGTTTCCTCCACACTTGGCCTTGCAGGCCCTTGTTGCTGCGACTGTTGCATTTGCGGTTGGTATTGTTGCTGAAATTGACCCTGCCCTTGATTTCCTCCCCAAGAGAAATTGGGATGATTCCGCCAACCCGGATTGTAAGAATTGGAAAACGGATCATTCCTCACTCTTGGTTGAAAAGTGTTCATTGCATTTGCTTGCTCTAGAAATTCCGGGAATTGGTCTCTCAATGGGCATCCCATAATATCATGGGAGTTCACGTTACAAATTACACAACTCGTGCCCGAACTTCCCTCTCCTTGATTTCGCCCTTGGTTTTGACCTTGACTTTGAGCCGTCATCATTCCCATGAAATTCTTCATTTGAGTAGTCAATGCTGAAACTTGTTGCGCTAGAACATCATTGGACTCAACTTCATAGACACCTTTTCTTCCTCCTCTAACACTTTTCTGCTGCGAATTCATGCCAAGTCTCTCATATAAGGCTCTAGTTTCATCCGCAGTTTTCTCACCCATAGCACCCCCGGCTGCGTTATCCACTTGGGCTTGACCTTGTTGAGTCAACCCATCATAAAAAGCCTGATTTAAGAGGGCTAAAGGGAACCCATGATGAGGACATTGGACTAGCAACATCTTGAATCGATCCCAAGCTTCATGAAAAGCTTCACCCGGCTCTTGATTGAAAGACATTATCTTGGACCTCAAGTCGGACGTCTTTTGATGAGAATAAAACTTTGCCATGAACTTGTTGTAGACTTCCGTCCAAGTGTTAAGAGAGGCCGGAGCAAGTGCCATAAACCATGTCTTGGCAGCATCCTTCAACGTGTAAGCAAAACACCTCATTCTCAACTGCTCTTCGGTTAGTTGCCCTAAAGGAAAACCTTGCACCGTGCTATAGAACTCTCTCATGAATGTAATTGGATCTTCCGTTGCCATCCCATGGAATGAAGGGAGCATGTTGAAATGGAGGTTCTTCAACTCGTAACTCCTTGCTGCTTGTGGGAGTACAATGCATGATGGAGATGGTTCAATCACCGGGCGTGCAAAATCACCCATCATTTGTGGTTCCGCCATTTTCACTTCTTCTTCAGAATCGGAAATCTCGGACTGTTGAGAGTAAACCGAATCACTTTCCGAATCACTTGGTTCCGGGTGCTTCCTCTTGTTGACGCGATGAATGTTGTGGTCAATTGGTAACAAATCGGGTTGTAGTGACCTACGACCAAACATTCAAATCTGCGACACCAAGTTAAAACACTAAACAAAAAAAAAAAAAATATATATACACAAAATATTATTCACAATAGCAAATAATTAAAACAACTTTAAATTTCAAGTCCCCGGCAACGGCGCCAAATTTTGACGAGTGTCGAAACGTCAAAAGAAAATTTCCGACTCAAACTACCTACAATTGATTTGTAGATAGGGTAAGTAGGGTCGAACCACCGAGACACGAAGTTTAAAGTGTATAAAATTACCGCTAGAACAAAAAGTTGTAACGTGAAGAAGTTGTTTGGTTTGGTTTTGAACTAATTTGTTTGCAAAAATTAAGTAAATTTGATTGTGGAAGATTTCAATATTAAGGAGACTAATTCCTGGAATTGGCTTCACAAGTTATGCTCAAGGTTCATAATTCATCAATCAAAGTACACTTGGGGTTTTGTTCTTACGAAAATATGATTGGGACACTTTGGCGGGTGATTTGCAATCAAGTGTTTCTAACTAATCTACTCCCTTGGCCCGTTCATAGATTAGCTAGAAACCCATTGTAGATCTTAAGAACATAAAATAAACCACAATTCTTATGAATCTTTTGGCGAGGATTCAACAAGTTGTGAAAATCAAGCCAAGACTAATTTCAATTGTAAATTTGGCGGTTCACAATTGAAGTTCTAAACAATTCAAGAACAATTATTTGATCAAGACAAAAGTTCTGAAATTTCATTAAAAACAACTTGATTATCCCAAGTAATACTAAGATAAAGATGAACAATAAAACTTAAGACATAAAATGTTACCTCCAATTCCAAGAACTAAAAGGTTTAGCTAGCCATTAGAAAGCAAGAACACCAAGAAGAAAATATTCTGCAGAAACTAACTCTAGCTCTAGAAAGAAAAATGACAAAAACTACTTATATAAGTTCTCTAAAGAAACAATAAAAATAAACTAATTAACTAAATAATAATTGTCTTCTTCTAAAAAAAAACCCCCAGCTGCAATAAAAAGCCTTAATAAAAACCCATGATCATCCATAATTAATAACCATTACTTAATTCCCATCAACCGCTCCATCCGCCATGCTCTTCCAAACGCCTCGTGGGCGGTCGCCCACAACACCCCTGGGCGGTCGCCCAGTCCAACAGAAACATTTTGTCTTCACCTTTTATGCTTGTGAGCGGTCGCCCACTCCTACCTGGGCGGTCGCCCAGCTCAACAGAAGATTCAAGCTTCACAGTTTTTTTCTCCTGAGCGGCCGCCCACCTCAACCTGAGCGACCGCCCACAATGACGGACTGTTGGGCCATTTCTTTCCTTTGGCCCAGCTGCAAATTGCCTTTAGCCCACTCAATACTCACCATTGGCCTGCCACTCCTTGCTTGCATTGGCCCCTTCTTCCCTTTGTTAATGCCCATTTGTACTCAGTCCGTTCCACAATTTCCACATTGCATTTTCTCCTTGATTTTTCCACAAATTGTTCCCAAATTCCAATTTGAACCACTGAAACTAAAAACACTAAAAACAACCATTAAACACCCAAAACTCAAGGATTAAGCAAATAATAAGTTCAAGAAGTAGTCAATGGATGAGTGTAAAACTCACTCATCACCACCTTGCATGTTTCTAGAAGAATCCAGAAGTGGCTACTTATGTCGTGCGACATAACCAGCCAGAGAGAGTTCTAGAACCATGCCACCTTGCATGTTTCTAGAAGGAAAGCAGTTATGGCTTGTTATGTCGTGCGACATAACAAGCCCATGCAGGCAGCCTATAAATAGAGGCATTCACCTCTCATTTTAAACACACCTCTTCCACCCCTCAGTCCCCCTCTATAGGGAATACGCTCCAGAAGCCTCCTCTCTCCTCACATACCCCTCAAATCAACCTAATCCTCCCAAATCCATCCCACACACACTTCCCACACACACACTTCCCACATACATCAAGAAATCAAGGAGTTCCCAAGGATCCAAGGCCTGAACTCAGTCTCCGGAGGAGGACGCTAGAAGGCTCCTATATCTAACTTGATATAGGAGTTGTGGATCTTCAAGGGTAACGAGTTTCTACCCCTTTTCCACTCTCTATTTTCCTTTGAATATAAAATCTATGTGTTACATGCATTGATAATATAGTATTCTGATTAAAGTTGCATGCTTTAGCTTCATATTACCCAGATCCACATTTTATTTCATTACATTTCATATAAAATCTTCGTTTTGACTTGGTTTTTGCATGAACACTCAAGATGAGTGTGGATCCCTCATATCCACACCCTCTTGAAGTGTTCATTATTGTTAAACATGCTCCCTGAGATTTGTTTGTGAAGTAACTTGACCATTTTGGTGCCTTGTTACCTCTGCAAATCTCGGTTGTAAAGCCTTCGCAAAATGGCTAGTTATGTCACGCGACATAGGCGCCTATGTCACGCGACATAAGTAGCCGCTTGCGTAAGCTTCACGCTTCAAGCCGTAATCCGATGTTAAACCCCTTTAAGCTATAACCTGATGTCTATCTGCAATTTAGATAGTATCTATGTACATACTATGTCATCTTTTCATTAAAATATCATTCTCATACATAAAGGTGCATCCTTTACACCTAAATCCCACTTTTCATGCATTAAAATCATTCCTTTTCCATTTTAAATCCCTTTTCACATTAAAGATGCACTCTTTGCACAAAGATCATTTCTTTACATAAAAAACATCCATTTGCAATCAAATGCATCATTTTCAAACCAAAATGCCATCTTTTTGCTAAAATATCATTTTTACATGCATTTCCCCCTTTTCCCCAACCTTGGAATGGACCGGTGTAAAAGTTCTCATCTTTGCATCATTCCTTCCATTAAAGGTTCCATATCTCTTTAGAAAGGGACACCTTGAACCCTATATCTCCGATTATCGCTTAAGAAAGAGTATGAAGCCTCTATACGAGCTCGACCGTCTTAAAGCGTAGGATTGATGGGCTAAGGACATTCCTTCCTAAAGAACCTCATCTTTGACCAAAAGAGAGTCATTCTCTCGATCACGCAAGTCCCGAGGGTCCCGAGGTTAAAATGCGATGATCACAAGTCACAAGATGAGGACGGGATCATAATCCCAAATACATAAATTCCAAGGAATCCCGAGCGACAACCAACAAATGGTTTGTACGTCCGGAAGACAACTTGGGACATTCCCCCCCTTATTTTCAAACACATGCACACAAAGAAAGCACGCAAGCAAACATGATTAATGAAATCTAGGGAGACTTGCTCCGGCAAGGCACTTTGGGTGAACGCCAAACGTTCTTCCCAAGGGGTAACTTAACCTCCGAACCCATAAAAACCTTTTTTTCAAAGTTTTGAGGTAATTAAAATGGCGTGGCGACTCCGTTTTTCAAATAACTCGGATGTCTTCAAACTCGTGTGAATTCCAATGAAACAAAATTTTGGGCACACATTCACAGAAGGTGATGATATGTGCAAGGAGAACAAGAAGTTTGAAGTAGAAAGAAGATATAACACCTTTACAAGATGACCGAATGAAACTCTACGTCAAACCTACGACCGCTATGTTGAGGTAGTAAATGCTTGCTTATCTCTTGGTAAAGTGTTAACTGATAATGAAATTAACATGAAATTCCTTGCTGCTCTGGGATCTGGGATCCAAATGGATGCACAAAAAAATTTCCCTCAAAGATTCAAAACATTTGAATACTCGGACTCTCAGTAACTTGTATGCAAATCTTAAAGTTTATGAGCTAAAATTACAACATATTGAAGAGGTTGAAGGGAAGGGAATATCACTTTTTATGTCTGTTGTTGATCATGTGGAGAAACCCTCAAAGCCTACCTCAGATTCTAGTATTTCAACTTCTTCTCTCATCGATATGGATGACGGAATTTTGCCATGTTTCTAAAAAGTTTCCAAAATTTTTGTAAAAATTCAAAATCGTTTTCAAAAGGTAAACCTTCAGCAACATCTTCTAGGGTGAGTGACCCAAAGAAAAATAGTGACCTTGTTTGCTACAATTGTAGAAAGCTCGGTCAATTTGCTTTGGAGTGTCCTCAACCTAAATATGAATATTTGAAAAAGAAACTTCTCATTCGAAATTTTCTCGACGAAAGGGGATGGTTGATGAACAAGAAGAGAACTCAAAAGAACTTGATACTTGTATCGAAACCGATTCAGATGAAGATAGCGATGAGAATATTGAAGAGGTAAATCTCTGCCTTTTTGCTAATGATGCTTCTAGTGATTCAGAAAATAAAGTTTCTGTTCAGTCGTCCAAAAAGAAGAATGAGGTGGTTTCTAAGAAAACCAAGACTGTGGCTAGTAGTGTGTACTATAGCAACTTTGAACTTGATCCAAGCTACAAAATTGGTAATTGCTCATTTTCTCGCCCCATCTTTCCACCCAAAAATGAAACACCTTCAAAAGTTGAGTTAACCATAAGTGTTTCAAAAAGGGTCAATGAGATTTCTTCCATAAAACATGAAGAGATATTCAAAAAGGCTGAAGTGATAATCCAAAGGTTTGAAAATGTTAAGAAATATCTATCACTATCAACTAATGAGATTTCTCAGCTAACACGGAGAAAAGCGTGCTAAAATATGAAATCAAACTTTTGAAAGAAAAAGTCAAAAGCATGAATCCTTTTGATGAATCAAATATCGAAACTAAAATTGCTGCACTTAAAATTAGAAATGATGACTTGGTTGCTCAAAACACTGATCTCCAAAAGGTGATTGATGAGTGAACCAAATCGCGTGTCACTATGGATCAAAGAATAGAATCCCAAAAGTCTAGTGGAGATAAAGAAGGCTTGGGATTCCAAACTAGTGATAATTTTAAGTGTGCCTCTTGCTGTGAAAAGAGTGAAAAATTTTCTGATCAAACTCATGAAAATTCTAAGGTGAAGCAATCTTATTCAAAGGGTAAAGGACATGAATCAAAGGCTAAAATTAACTTTCATTATGTCTACCCTAAGAATCAAACTGGCAATAATTCCAAGATGAAAGAAAAGGAAAAAGAGGAAAAAGGCCATGATGTAAATCATCATGTGGTCGACCATACCACACCTTCGACCACATACCAAGCTTCCACAAGCAAGGAAGTGCTCCTAGGAAATATGTGGCCAATCACAAAAAGACAATTTTCGTCAATGCCAAAACTTCTTGCCCAGCTAAAGATGTGAAACCTAAGATGATTAAAGAGTTTATCAAAACTCAGTTTGGTAGTGTCTTTCATCATTGTTCTGTGTGTGATGAATATGGTCACTCGGCTGCAGAATGCCTTTTGAGATTTACACCTAATGCTCGAAGACATAACCCGCCTTCGGTCAAATAGATGTGGGTTTCCATAAAATTCTAACCTCAGGACCCAAAAGAATAAAGGGGACCTCGTGCTTAAATGTCTATTTTACAGGTCCTTTGCTTCATGGATGGAACTTACAAGGCAAACTAAAATGAATGGTATCTTGATAGTTGCTGCTCAAGACACATGACAGGAGATATCACCTTGTTGTAAGATATCCATGAAGAAAGTGGTCCATCAGTAACTTTTGGGGATAACAATAAAGGAAAGACAATTGGATATAGATTCATTCGAAAAAGAAATATCACAATAAAAGAAGTCTCTCTAGTCAAAGGACTCAAGCATAATCTTCTCTCCATATCTCAATTTTGTGACAAAGGATTGCATTGCAACTTCACTTCAACAAATTGCTTTATTCAAGATGGCACATCCGAAGTCACTTTGCTCAAAGGGATTCGTAAGAGTAATGTTTATATTATCGATTTTAATTCTGCTTGAAACATTACTAATCTCTATTTTGTAGCAAAAAGTGTGAGTGAAAATAGTTGGCTATGGCACAAAAGACTTAGTCACCTGAACTTCAAGTATCTATCAAAGATTGGAAGAGAAAGTCTAGTTCGTGGTTTACCCAAAGTAGCTAATCACCACGACAAGAAGTGCACCGCATGTCAACTTGGCAAACAACCTAAGGCATCTTTCTCCAGCAAGACCGTGCTTTCAGCTTCAAGATGTTTACAACTACTACACATCGATATGTTTAGATCTGTTACCATCACAAGCATTGTAGGAAGTAGATATACTCTAGTTGTAGTGGATGATTACTCAAGATATAAGTGGGTTGAGATGATGATCTCTAAATATGATTGCTATAACATCTTAACCTCACTGTTTAGACAGCTTCAAACTCTAAAAGAAAATGACATCGTTAGTGTTAGATCGGATCATAGAACATAATTTAAGAACAACAATTTAGCTCAATATTGTGATGAGCATGGTATTGACCATAACTTCTCTGCTGCTGGAGTTCCACAACAAAATAGGGTTATGGAAAGAAAGAATAGAACGTTGATTGAGGCTGGAAAGACAATGCTCGTTGAAGCCAAGCTGCCACAATATTTTTGGACTGAAGCAACCAACACAGCGTGCTTCACTTAAAATCGATCCCTCATCAACAAGACCTACAACAAAACTACATATAAACTTTGGAAAGGAAGAACTCCCAACATTGCTTTCTTCAAGATTTTTGGATGCAAATGCTTTATTCTATACAATGGAACAGAGCATCGAGGTAAATTCGCTTCTAAAGCGGATGAAGGTATTTTTGTTGGGTATGCCGAACATTCCAAAGCTTTTCATGTTTTCAATAAAAATAATTTAAAAATATTAGAATCTATCCATGTTACTTTTAATAAACATTCTCTACTTGAGCCACATTTGGCTCCAAATGTTGCTGATGATTTTGTTGAGCCTAATGAGACATGTGTTCCCCCACAAACTACACCTAGATCAGAAAATCACTCAATGCAAGGAAATCCATCAACTTAGATTGCACCAAGTTTTTCAGAACCAACATCAGAAGTTCCTACTGAAGTTGTTCATACAGAAGATGAAGCAGTCGAATCTACTCCCATACATTCATAGAGCAAGTACCTCAACTCGCTTACAATGATAGCTCAAATGATATACCTATAGAAGACCTTCAACAACAATCAACTAAACCAGATTTACCTCTAGAAATTCAAGAGGTTAGAAATCACCCAATCAATAACATCATTGGTGATTTATTCTCTGGTGTTCAAACAAGAAGCTCTCACTATGATGTGCACACTTCACTCTTATCTCAAATTGAACCAAAGAAAGTTGATGAAGCACTACAAGATTCAAGTTGGGTTGTAGCTATGCAAGAAGAGCTCAACCAATTCGAAAGATGTAAAGTTTGGACTCTAGTTCCAAGACTAAAGAATCAAGGAGTGATTGGTACAAAATGGGTATTTAGAAATAAGATGGATGAGAATGGAAGCATTACCAGAAACAAAGCAAGGTTGGTTGCACAAGGATATAGACAAGAAGAAGGAATTGATTAAGATGAAACTTTTTCCCCCGTTGCAAGACTTGAAGCTATAAGAATTTTCTTAGCTTATGCCTCTTTAAAAAGATTCAAGCTTTATCAAATGGATGTGAAGAGCGCATTTCTCAATGGTAAACTTCAAGAAATAGTCTATGTTGCACAACCCCTGGATTTGAAGACAACAAACAGCCTGATCATGTCTATAAACTCCAAAAAGCTTTGTACGGACTCAAACAACTCCAATAGCATGTTATGATACTCTATCTAAATTTCTTTTAGAAAAGGGTTTCAAACGAAGTAAAATTGACACAACTCTTTTCATTGTCAAATATAATGATCATTGTTTACTTGTTCAAATATATGTTGATGAAATCATTTTTTGGGTCTACTAATGAATTCTTGTGTAAGCGTTTCGAGAAGCTCATGAATAGCAAGTTTTAGATGAGCATGATGGGAGAACTCACATTCTTCCTTGGGCTCCAATCAAACAATGTAATGAAGGTAT
Source organism: Adenophora triphylla var. japonica (assembly GCA_022495995.1). NCBI lineage: Eukaryota > Viridiplantae > Streptophyta > Magnoliopsida > Asterales > Campanulaceae > Adenophora > Adenophora triphylla. Next base: position 112,773 of record JAFEMH010004426.1, read on the forward strand.
CTTCCTTATCCAAGCAAAATACACTAAAGATTTAATCAAGAAATTTGTACTTGAAAATGCAAAAGCTTACGACACTCCTATGGCCACTGGTAACAAGTTAGACAAAGACTTGAAAGGTAAGAAAGTTGATCAGACTTTATATCGAGGTATGATTGGCTCCTTACTATATTTAACTGCTAGTATGCCAGATATCATGTTTAGTGTTTGTGTTTGTGCTCTCTATCAAGCAGATCCTAGAGAAGCACATCTTATAGCTGTAAAACGTATCATTCGTTATCTATCTGGTACTATTAACCTTGGATTTTGGTATTCCAAAGAATCATATTTGATCTTATAGGTTACTCAGATGCAGACTATGCAGCTTGCATAATTGACAGGAAAAACACTAGTTGAACTTGTCATTTCCTTGGAAATCAACTTGTTGCATGGGCCAGCAAGAAACAAGCTTCAGTTTCTGTTTCAACAACGGAGGCTGAGTATATTGCTACTGGGAGTTGCTGTTGTTAGATAATGTGGATGAAGTAACAACTAGTTGATTATGGTATCCATGAAGGAAATTGTCCAATCTATTGTGACAATACATAAACTATTGTTGTATCAAACAACACTGTCATGCATTCCAAAACCAAGCACATTGATATCAAGTATCATTTTCTCAAGGGTCATGTTGAAAAAGGTAACATTCATTTAGAGCATGTTGGTACTGAAAATTAAATTGCAGATATTCTCACTAAAGCTCTACACACCAAGAGATTCATATAATTAAGAGGAGAAATGAGTATGCTTGAACTTAAATAAACATGTCCATATTTTTTAAAACTAACAAACATTGTGTATTTTGAGTTCATGATTAAGTACAGGTCAAAGAATGGCTCATTCCATTCAGCACGGTCGACCGCATCAAGCCTATCCTATGCATGGTCAGCCACAAAGGTCCTTTAGCATGCTTAAACCTCATATCCATCTCAAGTGGACCACATGAATCGAATTGGACCGCATGAGCTTATAATAAATCATTTCTAGGCTTTGTAGAAGCCTTATATACGGTCAACCATTTGGCTCTAAAAGGGACATACTCAACCGTATCCTTGAAGACATCATGTAAGTATTCTAACTCTTTTTGATGTATGGAACTTGTCCTTTTAGGACAAGTAATTACATAAGGATACTTTTGCAATTTTTTTCCCTTGTCTTTCATAAATTCAAATCATTTATAAGGAAAATATTTTGTCTTAAATGACACATCCTTTAACACTTGTTCAGCCTTCATTGGTTGTCAAGGTGAAGACAAAAGGACTATCCCTTACACAAAGGACATTACTGTGCACTACTTCCCCCTCCATAACCTCTCCCTCCACTACTCCACTTCTTCACTTCCCATGATTACCTGCACAACAAACTCTCAGCTGTCTTTCTTCATTGTCTTCTTCTCTCTCTCTACTTTATCTCACTAAATCTTCTACTATAAAATGGCTCCATCCAAGAACCAATCAATAAAGAAAAATTATGAGAAATCAAGCACTGATTCCTCACTCTCAAAATTCATAGTCATGGTATGAAATTTCTATCTCTAAGCTTTAAGTTTATATTTAGAAATATCTAATGTCTGTTCGCGTTCCTTCATGAAAAGTGGAAACCCATTTAATTTGAAAACTCATCTTTTAATGTTGTTTGCTATGAAATATCTCTACATTAATGCTCGGATTATCATTCTGAAACTGATTGTGTTATTTATTTCATAGTTACTTGGTATTTTGGTGCTTCAATGGCTGATTTTTCATAAACTAGGCTTTAAGTTTTTTCAAATACCCAAAACTGATTTTTGCAACTTTCTGTGTTTGATGCATGTTGTTGATGATGTTTTTTTTTGAAATTCTTGCTATTAGAAACATGAAGATATGAAGTTTTCTTAGTTTTGTTCATTTCTGGAAATCTGTTCTTCATATATTCATTATATCTTCATACAAAATTTTCAAAAACTCTTTATATTTTGGGTCTTGATTCATTTTGTTCATGTTTATACTTTTTGATCTAAAAATTGTGCCTACAGTAATTTACTTATGTTTTTCCTAAAACTCTTATGTATACGATCGACCGCATCTCAAATTCCAACCGTACGGTCGACCAAACAATCATATCAAAGTTGCTAAGTACTTTGCTACTTTCAAGCTTAGTACTTACAACAGTTGTATTTTTTTCTCACATTAATATTTCATTTGCAGAATACAAGTCATTTCATTCATGGATGGGTGATAGACAGAAAGGATCTTGCTCAAGATGCTCTTGGTAGAGTGATGCTGAAAGCTTTTAATGAGAGGGGAATCCTTCCATTCTTCAATATGAAGCAATCCTTCCATATCCCAGCTCTAGTGGATCAGTTTTCCATTATGCAAGGGAAGTTATTGACTACATTGATATTGCCACAGTTCTTGGCCTCCCCATCATAAAGACAGATCCAATGGAGCTTGACCAATCAGACATGGATGTTCTAGCTCAATTTTTAATAGGAAGCAAGTCAGTAACAACTACCCCAAGGAAAGAATTTGATGAACTGATGTATCACATAGGTCATCTAGTGGGACACTACTTCTTTTGCAAAACTGGAAAACAAACAAACTTCAACAATGATCAGTGGAAAATTTCTACTGCAATCTTCAAAGGCTCCAGGCTGCATTTGCCCAAGATAATCTATTAGAGGCTGCTGGCAAGCATATTTGAGTATCAAAAGAATGAAGCTGCATGGCATAACAAGTACATAACTCACACGAGACTCATCTCTCTTATGCCTACCCAAACCATGGAGATGCAAAATTGTTGTCAGACACATAGAGGAAGAGATCCCCAAGTCCAAGATCTTCACCAGGAAGACAATGCAAATTTTCAGGAACAAATTTGATGATGAACTATATAGGCAGTTTTGGGAGAAAGATCCAGTTGAGAAGTATGTTCCCCCAAATAATCATAAGAAAGTTGAGAAAGAAGTTGTTGAAGAAGAATAGGAAGAAAATGTTGAGAAAGAGGACCCAAGAGAAATGGCTAGGAGAGCCAAGGGAAAAGGTATTGCAGTTGAACAGACAAAGAAGAAGGCTAAGTTCATTGATTCTCCTAGGAAGCCAGGAGGAATCAAGTTCAAGGATCATAGTTTATCTAAATCTTCTTCATCTCCAAGCTCGATCGCACTTACACAGTCGACCGTTTCCTTCAAGCCTATCAAGCTATCTAAGCGAAGTGCTCCTACCTACAAAATTTCCAAGTCTATCAAGCCCTCTACTCACTCCAAACCTTAACCATCCAAGCCAAAATCCCCCATTCCTCAAAAGCAAACCTTTCAAGCAGTTGAGAAAGAAAAGCTGATCTATGAACACTTATTTGGTGCTCTAGCTCAAGGGGAGAAACGAAAGAAAGATGATGAGCAGCTTACTCCTAAGAAGAAAATAAAGCTGGTGAGTGTTAAGAAAGTTGTTGATGACTTAGGTCTTAGTGACAGTGATGACGATCTCTCTGAAGATCTGGTTGATTCCATTCCTCCTTCACCCCCTACTGAACCTTTGAAAAGGAAGTCCAAATTTGTGGTACCTGATGATGATGCCAGTGCATGGCTTGATGAACCTTTTGATGGAGAGCCTAGAAATGAGGCTTTGCTTGAAGAAAATGAGGAAGTTGATGAATAAAATAATTAAGTAAATGTTGATGGCCTTGATGACCTTGATAAAGCTACTGATGCTGAAATTGCTAAGGATGGCTCCAATCGTGCGGCTGACCACACATAGCCAATGACCAAACCCCCAAATCCTCCTCACTAAATCCCTATCATTTATCCCAAGCCAACTCAGAATACCACTCTTGACCAACTCCTTCAATCTGTTGAAACCCTCACCTCCATTCAGCTGGACACCCAAAGCCAAATTGCCCAACTCATGGCAAACCAAGCTGCACTTGCTGCCTCCCACAAAAACCTTCAGGCCCAAGTGAACTCTCTACCCTCCTTGATGATTGATACCATTAAGGGGGAGAGTATCATGATAATAAAGTCTATTAAGGATATTCTTTCTGGTCAAATAGGCACAAGCCAACTAGCCACTTCTACTACACCCATTGCCCCTCCTAAAACTCCAGAAAACTTATCTCTCAAGAGTTTCTGAAAGAGGCAATGAGAGTGATAACTCAAACTCTCCAACATAGTTTATCTATTGAGATGAAACGTGACAGTGACGAGTTGTCTAGAGCCATGGGCTTAGACAAGGTTGAGGTGATGGGAAGAATCAAGAAGATTGAAGACTCTGTTGATGCATCCATAAAGGGAGCTCTCACTGCATTAGGGGAAAGATTCAGGAGTGTAAAAGAGAACATGTTCATCCATACTTCAAAAATTGATTATCAAACCACAAGGGTTGAAGAGCTCACCAATATTTCAGCAGGTGCCTTTCAGACTATTGAAGATAGGCTGGCTGCGGTCGAAACAACAATATATGGTGAAGCTACAGAGCTTAGAAGAGTATTACAAGCAGTTTGTGCTGAGGGTTCTGCATTTCATATGCCAGAAGATCTTCCTCCTGCCCCTGCTCCTCAACCTGATCCTGCGGTCAATAACTATATAGACATCAGAGACCGCGACAGTTTGGACTTACCTCCTCCTCCTCATCCTCCTCCCCGTCGTTGAAAATATGAAGCTTGATGAAGAGGTGAAGCCTAATGAAGTTTGAAGCATGAAGCCATGAAGACCATGAAGAAATAAGACTTTTGAAGGCCTTTTATTTTTGTTGCTTCCTTAAATTTGTTTAGATTGAAACTGATTGTAAGCTACAATTTCTAACTCCTTATGAATTTGAAATGCATCATTTTGGCTTTGAAATCTTTATTCATTTAAACTACTTGTTTGTAGAATAATGATTGCATTGTTTCTTAACTCATCCATATAGCTTAACTGGCACATTTCATACTTATTCGTGTTTTTCATACATTTTATTTAGATGCATTCATACACTTCATGATAACATCATTAAATGCACTAAGTGTTTGTTTCTTACTTCTTCTATGTAAATTTCTTTTATCTTTATAGGAAGTTAGAAACCTATAACTTAGGCTTTGTGTGTGCATTGACTTGGGACATGAGTTATCATACTTAAATTTTTGGAAATATTTTTACCAAGTACAATGAATTAGACTTTGTTATAATAGGTAATGGTCTCAATCAAATAGGGAGAGATTGTTGGGTATGCTTATTATAAACCCCTCCTATTACTTGATTTGATTGATACCATCACCTATTTTGTTTTATATGGACTATAGAATATTATGTATGAAGTTTTACACTTCAATTTTTTAGTTAAATCCATTTTTATATTATAGTTACTTAGGCTTTAGAAAGATAAAATTTCTAAGTATTTTGGCTAAATAAGGACTTAAGATCTGAATCATGCGATCGACCACACAGCTGAATGTACTTCTCTAAGCAAGCCTCAAAAGAATCTGAATTACTTCATGCGGTCAACCGCATATCCATGGCTGACCGCACCCTTTTAAGTCCTTAGCCAAATTGAAGATTGAAGATTTGATCTTGGTATAATTGACTCTGACCACAACTCAGAGTTAAATCAAATAATTATACCATTGTAGAGTTCACTCAGAGAAATTCAAAAAGATGACAGCTGTTGTCTTTCGTATAAAGGACACACCATCTTTCCACTAACTTTGCAACATGAATACAAAAAGGAAATGTGCTCCAATAAGACATCAACATCCCATTGTCCTTGAAGCTTGTCTATTATGAAATTCCAACGGCTACTTTATTTCCAAGGCTATAAATAGACCATGTAATCAAGCCATGAAGAAATGAGAGAGACGTTGTTAAAATCCTCAAAAAAGTGTTGAAGCTCAGAATCTCTAGAATCATTTGAATTTTCAAACACTTTATCTTCAAAGCCTTCAAGAATTATTACTTTCCCAGAAATCTCTCAAGCCTTCTAACCACAACAAGATTCATCAATCTCTAATACTTCTATTATAAAGAACTCTTGAATCTTGAACACACACACACACACACACTGGTTATAGTCTAGGATTAGCATTCATAGAAAAGATAGTTAGATTTGAGATTGATTCTCAACTATGTAATCTTTGTAACAGCTGCTCAATATCTCAATATACTATCACCCTTAAAAAATCCAAGACTAACCATCTTGATAGAGGACGTAGATCATTTACGATTGAACCTCTCCAAATACATTGTCAAACACTTTCTGCATTTTACTATATTTACTCTTAAGTTTTCTTATTGCTTCTTGTGTTTGATCTTCATTGTTATCTAACCACACTTTGAGTTGTGTTTATAGTTGAAATCTGCTTTATCATATTTTTCAACCTTTCGGTCGACAACTCTTTCTCATTTGCGGTCAACCACACTCATTTTCACTACTTCATTTTTATACTTAGAAACTTCCGCTGTGCATTTTACTATCTTGATATTCGGTTAATAAGTGTAAAAAAATGTCGTTTTTGTTGTAGTGATTTGAGAGACATGCATCAAGATTTTTTTGCCTTAGATAAAAAGTTATTAGTTTTTTTTGAATTATGATAGTTGAGTTTCAGAGTTTTCACTCTAATAGATAACTATCCGAGTGTATGAGACATAGATATCAGAGTTCATGTCTGAAGACCTTGTAATTTGACTAGAGCACAAAATATAAGTCACGCGCACAAATAAAAAATGCTACTCGAATAATTTCTTCCCCATGGGCCAGGACTTAAAGAAAATTTTGTTCCTTCTAAAAAACATTAAAAATAAATGTTAGGCAATGAAATATTTAGAAATCATCTCATAAATTAAACACAATGGTACTAAGATCTCTTATGTAAATGAGTATTAGCTCACACAACATACACCCTTTCATCATATCTAGTGGTCGAGAGATCAATGATCTCTCTTCCCCCTCCCATTTTTAATTTTTTTTAAAACAAGGACCCTTTGTACGTATTTGAAGTCCATGTGCATAGTTTAATAGTGTATGATGGGTTTAATGCCATCTATGTTAGGGATGCCTAAATTAGGGGATTGAACAAGCAGTTGTGTAATTCCTGTTACAGACTAGCAGACAGCGGCCGCGTGAAGTTTCTGTACAAACTGGGCGATCGCTCGCTTGGAGGGTGCGGTCGTGCACTACCCTCTGGACAAAAAGGGCGATCGCGCACTTGGAGGGTGCGATCGCGCCTTGTGTCATTTTGGGCCTGGTCACCGAAAATCCAGAGTAGGGTTTGAGAAACCATATAGGGTTAGGAATAGGGGAGTATAAATACCTCCTATCCCCTAACAATCAGATGTAATTATAGTGTGATAGGCATATAAATAATTCTAGGGTTCTGAAGTTCAATTGCTCATCGATTTTCTAGATCTAGGGTTTGCACAGCCAGGAATTCTTGTGACTAATAATTCGTGCACTAGATTAGAGATTGTGTTCATTGATTTCCAATTGATAATATTATTCTCTCCCTATGCCCGTGGATGTATCCAAGTTGGTGAACCACGTATATCATTGTGTTTGTGTGATTGATGTTTATTTTTTGTCTTCTATATAGACTCTGTTCTAATAAATTGGTATCAGCCCGATTAGGTTGAGAAAGGTTAAAGGTTTTCCGCTGCAGAAGAAGATGGGATCAGGAATTGAATCAATAATTGACAAGTTCAATGGGAAGAATAGTTTTAGTCTTTGGAAAATAAAGATGAAAGCCCTGTTTAGATACAAGGGTTTCTGGGCTCCAATAGTTGCTGTAATCAGGGGTCGTCAGGATCCAAAGGGAAAAGCAGAAGCCGTTCCCACAAGTGCTGTCGCGGCTGCAACATCAGAGAGTTTGGAGAAGGACACGAAGGCAGCTGAGAATGAAGGAAGGAAGGTACGCCCATTAGGGATCACCTAGATAGATTTACATCTTTATTACTTGAATTTTGTAATATATATGCTAAAGTTGCTGATGAGGATGCTGCATTAATGCTTCTTGTTTCATTGTCTTAATCATATGTGCACTATGTTGACTCTATCATTATTAGTAAGGATACGGTCACTCTAGAGTAGGTGAAATCCGCGCTCAAGACTAGAGAGTTGAGTCGAAAGGCAAGCAGTAATAGTAGTACAGATAACCAGTCAGCAAGTTTGGTTGCATAAGGCAGCATGGATTCTAGCAGTAACCAGAAAAAGAAGAAGTATTATGGCAAGAAGAGCCTGACACATGAGGATATTTGTAATTACTATAAGGAAAAGGGACATTGGAAGAAGGATTGTCCTAGGAAGAATTAAGGCTGCAGTTGATACGCGCAGCTCTGATGGAGATTATGCTCTAGTAACAGAAGAGTCTGCACGATAGTCAGATGCGTGGATTCTTGATTCTGGAGCCTCTTATCATATTAGTCCGATGAGAGAGTGGTTTACAACTTATGAGCAGGTAGATGGGGGTAATATTCATTTGACAACCAATGTTACTTGCAGGGTAGTTGATATTGGCTCTATCAAGCTGTAGACTTATGATGGTAAGTTCTGTACTTTGAACGATGTGAGACACGTTCCACACATGATGAAGAATCTGATTTCTCTTAGTCAGCTAAACAGTAAAGGTTACCGTTTCAAGGGTAAAGGTGGAGTAGTTTATGTCTACAAAGGTTTTGAAGTGATTTTGAGAGGTCTTAAGCAGGGCTTCTTGTATTTCCTCAAAGGAAGGACGCTTTCTGGGTAAGTATTGGTTGCATCATCTGAAGTGGTCAAGGAGGATATGACAAAGTTGTGGCATATTAGGCTTGGGCACATGAGCATTAGAGGGATGCAGATATTGGCAAATCATGGTATTCTTTGTGACATAAGGTCAAGGACCTTAAGTTTTGTGATCATTATGTACTTGGGAAGATGCAACAAAGCAAGTTTTCAAAGGGGTATAGAACAAAAGGTAGTCTGGATTCATTCCCTCATATTGTTTGGGAACTTCACGTCAGGAACCATTGAGGGGTCACATGTGTTTCTTGTCTATGATAGATAATTATCGAGGAAGACTTGGGTTATTATTATGAAGCACAAGAGTGAGGCTCTCATACATTTCAGACAACTGAAGACATGAGTGGAGAATCAGACAGGGAAGAAATCAAGAGACTCCAGATATATAATGGGATGGAGTTCTGCAGTGCTGAGTTCGATGAGTTCTGTAAAGAAGTGGAGATTTCTAGGCATCTCACTATCAGAGGAATGCCACATCAGAATGGTGTCACAGAACGCATGAATCAGACATTTTTGGCTAGAGCAAGGTGCATACTCTCCAATGTAGGGTTGTCTAAGCTGTTTTAGGCAGAAGCGGTTAATACATCATGTTACTTGATAAATCGCGAACCTCACACAGGTATCGATCTCAAAGTTCCCAATGAGGTATGGTCAGGTAAAACTGTTGATTATTCTAATTTAAGAGCTTTTGGTTGTATGCTTATTATCATGTGGATGATGGAAAGTTTGAACCGACGGCTAGAAAATGAGTTTTCATGGGTTATGCTGATGGTGTCAAGGGATACCAAATTTGGTCTCCATCTGAGGGTAGGGTTATCATAAGCAGGAATGTTGTCTTTGATGAAAATTCTGTGATTAATCCTATTAAGAGATCTGTGGGTGTATCAGGTATTGGTAGTATTGATAAACAAGTGGAGCTACAAGATACTATATAGTTGAACGGTCCACAGTCAGGTATTAATCAGGATCTACCTTCAGAAACAGAAGCACCAGACACAGTTCATCACCTATTTCCAAAGAACATAGGTTAACTCAAGAGAGGTCCAGACGAGCAAATTTAGGGAAGCCTCCTGTGAGTTATGGTTTTGAAGACATGGTGTCTTATGCACTTCAGGTTGTTGAGGAGGTGATGCCCGATCCTACGGAGCCAACCACCTTCAAGGAAGCAGTTACATGTTTAGAGTCTGCAAAGTGGAATGCAACAATGGGAGATAAGATGAAGTCACTTCACAAGAACCTGACATGGGAGTTAACCAAAAGGCCAGAAGGCATAAAGATTTTTACTTGCAAATGGGTTTTCAAGAAAAAGGAAGGTATGTCACTGTTTTGGCTAAAAATAGTCAACAATGGAAGAATTTGAAATGGAGCTAAGGAGGGTGCAATGGAGTATAATTGGTACAATAATGAAATTAGGATGACACGATCATGTAACGAGGAAAACCCTTGAGATAACTATCTCGCCGGCACAAAACCTCGGGAGGTGATTATGAGCACCTACCTTCCCTAACAATTGTATTATCACTAAATTACAAGGTAGAAAGCTATGGCGGATTACAAAGTACTTGTGAGCTAAGTGTGTGTAATGCGTGTGTGTAATGCGTGTGTGTATGTCCTCTTGTGTGCTTCCAGCCATGAGCTTAAATAAAAAAAGAAAATAACGGAAAAAATAAAATCCTAACAAACTCCCCTATAATCTCGGTAAGTTATCTTCATCTTGACCTAGTCTTCCAAGCCGTTGAAAGGAGTCTATTGGACACGTTTTTCCCACGTTCTATTTATCCCTGAAATTAAATATAACATAAATAAATAATTAATTAATTAAGTAAATAATTTTTACCTTGCCTTCGAGTGTGAAGATGTCGACATGCTGATAACAACTCAAGATGAAGCAATCCTGAATTTTACCCACAACAATTGTCCCCAAAAAACTGTCTTTTAAATGAATTTAAAAGGTCAGTTTTTTTCACTTCTTTCAAGAAACTCTGCGGTTAATTAATTGATAGGATACGTGGCGGTTGAGGAGTTAATCTCCATTTAATTAGCGTAACCACCCTGTTTTGGTAAAAAACAATCAACAAAGAAGAAATTTGAAATGAAACGAAGGAGGGTGCAATGGAGTAAAATTGGTACAATAATGTAATCAAGATGGCTCGGTCATGTAACGAGGAAAACCCTTGAGATGACTATCTCGCCGGCACAAAACCTAGGGAGGTGATTATGAGCACCTACCTTCCCAAAAATTTGTATTATCTATGAATTACAAGGTATAAAGCTATGGCGGATTACAACGTGTTCTTGAGCTGTGTGAGTGTAATGCGTATGTGTATGTGCTCGTATATGTGTGTGTGTTCGTATATGTGTGTGTGTTCCTTTTTCCAGCCATGAGCTTTAAATAATAAAAAGAAAACAGAAAAAATCAAATCCTAACTAACTCTCCTACAATCTCGGTAAGTCATCCTCATCTTGACCTAGTCTTCGATCCGTTGAAAGGAGTCTGTTGGTCATGGCTTTTCTCACGTGCCTTTTTTATCCCTGTGATAAAATATAACAAAAATAAATAATTGTTTTTAAATAAATAATCTTTACCTTGCCCTCGAGTGTGAAGATGTTGACATGCTGACAAAAACTCAAGATGTATCAATCCTGAATTTTACCCATAACAATTGTCCCCAAAAAACTGTCTTTTAAATGAATTTAAAAGGTCAGTTTTTTCTTCAACCTTCTAGAAGCCCTGCGGTTTAATTAATGGAGAAGAGACGTGGCGGTTGAGGGCTTAATCTCTTAATTAATTACCGTAACCACTTCCCTAGATCTAGGGCTCAAAACCAAAATCTCCTTTCACTTTCTCCTTTACCTTTTCCAATCATTTTCATCCGTTCTTCTTCACGGCGGTGATTCCTGCTTTGAAGGTAAAATCCTTCCCTCCTTTTCTCTTCCTGTTTCTTTTTTTCAAACATGGTGAAATCAAAAAAGGGAAAATCCGTGAAAAATCCTCCGAGTTTACACGAGGACAAGGGTTTTTCGTGTGAAGGTTTGTTGACAAAATCGGATGAAGAAATCTGTGTTTTCAATAACGAACTGATCGAATCTCTCAAAGATCGACACTGCTTCCCAGATTCTACCATCTTTAGGCCATTCGATGTTCTTCTTAGGTCTGACTTCGTTTCCCCAAAATGGGTTTGTTTTTATGAGTATCCCTTTACTCTAGGTTTTTCCTACCCTTTCCCTGCAATGATAAATGAGTTTTTTAGAAAGACTAACCTTACTTTTGTACAAGTGATGCCCATGGTTTGGAGAATCTTTTCTTGTGTCTTGAGGGTGAACCATGAACTCGGTTTAGATATAGGTTTGAAGGAATTAGCCTTTGTGTATGAGCTTCAAACGTTTGGTTCCACGAGATACCTTCTTAAGACTAGGTCTGGTATGAAGCCTTTGTTTTTGAAAGTCACTGTAAGTGATAGGGGTTGGAAATCGAAGTACTTTTTTGTTGAGAAGGACTCTTTGGAGGAAGGAGACTTCTTGGCGACTGAATGGAATAGGGAAGGTATCCCTCTTATAAATTCCAATTTTCTCTTCTTTCCCGCACTTACATGTTGTAATTTCTCTGTTGGATTTTGCAGCCATTGATTGGGTGAAGCTTTTCCCTCCATCTACTGAAACGATTGGGAAGGTGAATAGGCTGTTAGAGTTCTCAGAAGGGGAAAGATCCTTTCAACCTGGTGAAGACATAACCGTCTCTGAAAACAAAGAGATACCACCCTCCACTGAAATGTCTACTGGTAAGTTTATTTGATCCTTGTGTTACTTTCCTTGATATCTCTTGATTCTGCATTCTTCTGATAGTGTACTTCTTTTGACAGTTTCAAAATCAACTGCTGCTTTTTCTCTTAAAGACCTTCAGGACTTTGTGGGCCAAACCCAGTCGAGTAGCCAGATGCTGGTGCCAAAAAGGGAGATGGAGGCACCTTCTGTTGGAGCCAGGGTAAAGAAGAGGAAAAGCAGTTCTAAGGAGGTAATTGTTTTGGATGAAACGGGCTTAGGAGATGCAGAAGAAGCTTTGGCGAGGGTTGCGGTGGTAGGTTTCAATGAAAACAGAGTTTCTAACATATTCCTAAATGAATAATGTATCTTAAGGTTACTATTTGAATTTTTTGGCTTTTATAGGGTATTGATACTGCTAAGGCGAAAATGAGTAGTCTGGAGGAAAGAAAAAGGAAGCTAGTGCTGGAAAATATTCAAGTTAAGAAACAGAGTGAAGCTGGGTGATGGAGGAAAACTCCCTCTTGTAATAAAAACCGAGCAAGTGTACTCACTACCGGTGTAGCAGTATGCAAATGCAGGGGTCGAATCCACAGAGACTCGTTGGTAAACAAATAGAGTAAAAGCAATGAATTGAGTAACCCCAGTTTATGGATTTGATTTAAAACTAAGAGCATAAATTAAATAACTAAAACTAACTAAACGAAAAAACAGATTATGAGCAGAGATTCGTAGATTGGATTTCACTTCACCATCATTCTATGCAGAATTTTACTTATAAAACATTAACTCAACTTCCAGGGTTCATTCACTTTAGCTAGGATCGACACGGTTAGGTGGCCGGATTACAATCCTAAATACTCTTTTTAATATTGTAGTGTTTATTACGGTTCCACAATATGCCAAGAGTACATTAAGAACATAAGAATTAAAGAACCTAACGTTGATCCGATTCTATTACGGCACAGATCAAGTTATTCAATTAATAGCAGTCTATGTATAAATCGCCCAAATTAATGGCTCAATAAATACCCAATTATTCAAAGATGAGTTCGTATCTTAACATACGTCTCAAATCTAAGAACAAGAAATTAAAATCTATTATTGAACTAGAAGGAATTAAATAGAAAGAATTAAAATATTAATGCATAGAAATCCGGTGAAGATCAAAACAATCTACAAATCTAAGAATTTAGCTACTCATAATTTACAAATAATAAAAACCTGGAATGAATTGTTCTTCTTCTTCAATTGAAATTGTTAAAGAACAAATAAAAATAAACTAAAACTATGATATGGTATCCTAATTAACGTGTGGCTGCATCAATTAAATAGAGAATAGGGCAACACTATGGGCCAAAACTGATAAAAGACAAATCTGCCCTCGAATTGATACGTAAATTTTGTTGCTGAAAACGGAGGAGCGCGGCCGCAATGGCTGTTGGCGCGGTCGCTCTAGTGGACAGAACTATTGGCTTGATCCTCGTCATTTGAGCGTGGTCGCCCTCGGATTTAGCGCGGCCGCTCTTGGATTAGGATCGATCGGCACAATCTTGAAATAAGGTCGATCAGTACAATTCAACAAAGGGTCGATCGGCACAACTTGAAGAAGGTTCTGGCGGCGGTTGAGAAAGGGTCGATCAGCCATAATGAGAAAGGTTCGATCGGCCATAATTAAGATATGTTCAATAGGCATAGTTGCTTCATGAGCTTGAGCGCGTTCCAGCAATTTCCTCGGCCCAAACTTTCCAACCTCGACCCCAAATGGCCTTGACTGGCCCTAGCAGTTTCCCTCCTTGCCGGCCACTCTCCTTGGCCAAACACCCATTTGGCCGACCATAAACCAAGCAAGCAGTGGCCTAGTTTGTATAATTAGTATTCGTTTCGTCTCGCACTTTTGCAACCGCACTTTGACCACTATAATGACTTCTTTTGCACTTCGCTCTTTGGGATTTTATTTTTCATTTTAACCCACGAATTTTTATAAATTAAATTCGTCCAAAAATTCCATATTTCTAGTTCAGTCCCTGAATTTTCCAATATTTCCCATTTAGTCCTTGAACTTCATAATTTCAGCATTGTTGCACTTCAGCCCCTGAACTATCAAAACACTAACAAACCATATCAAATATACATAAAACTCGGGAATCAAACACAAAGAAAGCCTAAAAGTGCATCATTTGGATGGGAAAATACACATCCATCAAACACCCACAAACTAACCTTTTGCTCGTCCCGAGTAAAACAAAACTAAAAGAAGTAAAATAAAACTACTCTAAATACTACTAATAAAACATTAAAACAAAATAATTATTTTTGGAATGTTCTATCACAGATGAATCATTGGCCATACAAGTCTCAGATTCTCACCAACACACATAATCAACAAGTGCCACCACAGTAATGGGATTACAATCACATTGAATCATAAAACTCACAATTTTCCACCGCGGCCTGAATGGTGAATGAATTATGGGAGGTCACTGCCAACAACCTAAGATTGTGTATGGAATCACTAAGTGATGCTCTAAATCAATATGTCATAGACAGTACAACCCAAAAAGGACACTCATATGCATATTTACACGATTGTCAACCCGGTTACTCGGTATTTGAAAGAATGATATGGCTTAAAGTGTTATGCTGCGAAAGATCGCATGGCTCGGTTCACGGTTACAAAAGAAGGTAATGACATACGAAAATTAGAAAGTGAAACTAGAAAGTCTTCTTGTAACAATACATCCTCACTTTGATTATAATTCCTCCGCTCACCCTTATTACTTCCCAATGTGCCAACCCACAAACTAAAACTTTTTCATACATTGACATGTGGTTGAGCACATTCCATTACTTTCTTTGGTCACATTGAAACATAATTTCCACTTCAACATTAGAGAGGCAAGGCTTCTTTTTTTTTTTTTTTTTTTTTTTACTTTGCACAAATATATTACAAAGAATGTGCATTTAATATTTTGCTCAAGCCCCTCTTTTTATTACATAACATGACCCACTTCTTTATTTTTTTTTTCGTGACCAATTTCCACTCAATCCTTTGATTTTCATAACATCCCCCAAAATATCCCCTTTCTTTCCCTAGTTTCACTTTCTTGAAAAGGTGAGAAAATAGTGTATAAGTTAAAAGGGGTGGGATAATGAGGGTACAAATGAAGGCGAATGGTGGTCTAAGATAACCTCCCACTTTGTGAGAGATTCCATTCTTTTTCAAGCTCAAAAGGGGTTCTAGCGGAAAATTTTATATAAGTGACTAGAAAGTTTAAGGCTCACAAAAAGGATTCAAAGAATAGCCATATATATCAAGTAACCTATTGACGTGTTATTGACAATCATGCAAACATGTTCTAGGGACCCCGAGAATACACAAAGTGATCCCATAAAGGGCACCTAAGTTGATGACAATGACCAAGAAAATGATACGGAAGTGAGAGGTGGTGCAATCATAATTTAAATGTTTCAATGCAATCCCAATCACCACACTAATAATAGCACATGTGATTTTCAAATTAAAGCACACTCTAATCATCACAGACTTTGGCCAACATCCCAGCTATGAAAAGAACAAAAATTTTTAAATTTTTTATTTTTTTGGAGGGTGACACTATATACACTCCCCTATCTATAAACCCACAAACTCGGAGAGATGTCTACCCCCAAACTCAAAACATGATATGTCCTCAGAGCACAGAGAACAAAAGCGTGCTTTGGGTTCGACAGATAGCAAGACACTACTAGACAGTAATTAACATAAAAAAATAAAACACACCTCATTGGGTTGCCTCCCAAGCAGCGTATTTGGTTAAAGTCGTTAGCCCGACTATGGTCCCAAACTTACTTGGCCTTAGCTTTACGGCCTTTGGACCATCTCTTTTCCTCACGGGCACAAACGCCCTTCTCTTTCCAAATTAGCTCTCCATTGTTAACAAGTAGGGGTGAAGCCACATTTATTTTTGAAACTTTACGCTTGTGCTTACCCCTCTTTCTTTTCTTTTTATTGGGGTTTCCACCCCCAAACTCAATCTTTTCTGCAACCTGCAAAACACCATTCTCACAACCAAGATCAAGAGAGTTATCATGCACAAAAATATTTAAAAATATAGAATCAGATAAATCACTATAACTCTCCTCACTAACTCTCGATTTTGAAGGCCCTTGTGGTAAATGTGATGGATTCGACTCTTTATGGGAGTCGTGTGGGGAGTGATACGACCCGTTACTCCTAGAGTATTGGTCGGCTTTAATGTTACTAACCAAGGGACAAACGTCCGCATTATCCCCACTTTTCTCACCTCCATTCACATCATATATGACCAATGGTAAATCATTTATGGCTCCTAAAAAACCATCTTTGGGGGGGATTTTCTTATCACTTTTAGACATAACAAACTTGCATTCTTCCCCCATGCCTCTCAAGGACACCACCCCTTGACGCACATCAATGGTGGCCTTAGTGTCAAACATAAATGGCCTCCCAAGCAGAATGGGAGTTTTCAGTTGTTCCTCACTTGATCCCTCCATACACATCACATAAAAATCAATGGGGATAATAATTTTATCAATTTTAACCAACACCCCTTCAATAACCCCTAAAGGTCTTTTAATTGAGAGATTCGCCAATTGCAAGTCTCTCATGGGTGGTTTCAACTCACATACCCCCAAACTTCTAAAAACATGAAAGGGCATCACATTGACACTTGCCCCAAGATCCAGCAGGCAACTCTTTAAAATTTTGACCCCTAAAGAAATTGGGACAGTGAAACACCCGGGGTCTTTTTGAACATGTTTAATCTTTTCAAACTCCACACCTCTCTGGGATGTGGTTTTCACAACATTGGGGGGAGGGGTTTCTACATTTAATGCAGAAAATACATATTGAACCTCCCCCATCTCATCCTCTTCCTCACTAACATTATCACTATTATCACATTCAAAATTATCAAGGGAAGAAAGAAATACCTCCTCAATTTCCTCACTTTCATCCCACACTATTGTGATTGACTTTGCTTGCTCAGGTGGGTTCTTCTCTTTCATCAACTCTTGGGCAACCTTCACAAGTTGCTCTACTTGTGTGCCCACCTTTTCAAACACGACCTCGTATTTACGTTGCTTTCTTTGCATCTCCATCCTTAAGCCGAACCGCCATCTCCCAAGGTGCGCTACCATGTTGTCCAGGTGGTGGCACATGAAGAGGTTTTACTTGCTGATTCGGATGGCCGCCCCATGGATTGTAGTTACCATATTGGTTGCCTTGGGGTGGTGGCCTTTGTCCATATCCATTGAAAGCATGTGCCTGTTCAGGATGATAAGAGAAATTTGCTGCACTTGGACACATATTAGTCACATGAGATGATAAACCACAATTTGTACAATAATCAGTAATAACATTGGCACCAGCAGAAGTGCCACAAGCAGTCAATTTATCCAATTTATTATTTAAAAGTACAATCTACTTTGAAATATTATCACTAGCATTCAATTCAAGTACCCCCCTAGTTTTACCCCTCGAACTCTTTTGTTGAGAGTTAGCACTCAACATCTCGTATAACGCTTTAGTCTCGTCCGGGGTCTTGGCTCCTATTGAGCCTCCAGCAGCATTGTCAACCATTGATTGACCATTGTCATTCAAGCCATCATAAAAGGTTTGGTTCAGTGAGGGTAGTGTGAAATTGTGTTGGGGACATTGTATTAACATTGTATTAAATCTTTCCCATGCCTCATGAAAGGGCTCCCCCACATCTTGGAAAAATGTCATCAATTTCTGTCTAAAACCAGCCAAAAGATGATGTGGGTAATATCTTTTAAGGAACACATCTTGTAATTCTCCCCAAGTACTAATGATGCTCGGTGCAAGCATCATCAACCATGTTTTAGCCACTCCCTTAAGAGTGTAAGGAAAACACTTCAGTCTAATTTGCTCCTCGCCTACTCCCTGTCTTAACAAAAATTGAGCAACAACAATAATATACTCTTTAAGGAACGTAAGTGCATCCTCACCAGGCAATCCGTGAAAGCTTGGCAATATGGCAAAGTATTGTCCTTTGACCTCTAGATTTTTGGCTGCATCGGACAGCACTATGCAAGAGGTAGATGTGTCTACCCTAGGTCTCAGGAAATCATTCATAGTCTGCGCCGGTGGTACTGCCATCTCGGCTTTCTCTTCCTCTACCTCGGTGGTGGAGGGTTCTGATTCGGTGTCCGAATCTGAGAAAAGGGGATTAAAGAGGGGATCGCCCTCAAATGCTTCCTCAAGAAGCCTAGTATCTTTAGCTTTATTAAGTCTGTTTATGTTTTCGTTCAATGGCACCAATGTAGGCTTCAAAGAACGACGACCTTGCATTCACTACCTAGCCTACTTGTTTACTTGCAACAAGTCCCCGGCAACGGCGCCAAAAACATGATGGAGGAAAACTCCCTCTTGTAATAAAAACCGAGCAAGTGTACTCACTACCGGTGTAGCAGTATGCAAATGCAGGGGTCGAATCCACAGAGACTCGTTGGTAAACAAATAGAGTAAAAGCAGTGAATTGAGTAACCACAGTTTATGTATTTGATTTAAAACTAAGAGCATAAATTAAATAACTAAAACTAACTAAACGAGAAAACAGATTATGAGCAGAGATTCGTAGATTGGATTTCACTTCACCATCATTCTATGCAAAATTTTACTTATAAAACATTAACTCAACTTCTAGGGTTCATTCACTTTAGCTAGGATCGACACGGTTAGGTGGCCGGATTACAATCCTAAATACTCTTTTTAATATTGTAGTGTCTATAACGGTTCCACAATATGCCAAGAGTACATTAAGAACATAAGAATTAAAGAACCTAACGTTGATCCGATTCTATTACGGCACATATCAAGTTATTCAATTAATAGCAGTCTATGTATAAATCGCCCAAATTAATGGCTCAATAAATACCCAATTATTCAAAGATGAGTTCGTATCTTAACATACGTCTCAAATCTAAGAACAAGAAATTAAAATCTATTATTGAACTAGAAGGAATTAAATAGAAAGAATTAAAATATTAATGCATAGAAATCCGGTGAAGATCAAAACAATCTACAAATCTAAGAATTTAGCTACTCATAATTTACAAATAATAAAAACCTGGAATGAATTGTTCTTCTTCTTCAATTGAAATTGTTAAAGAACAAATAAAAATAAACTAAAACTATGATATGGTATCCTAATTAACGTGTGGCTGCATCAATTAAATAGAGAATAGGGCAACACTATGGGCCAAAACTGATAAAAGACAAATCTGCCCTCGAATTGATACGTAAATTCTGTTGCTGAAAACGGAGGAGCGCGGCCGCAATGGCTGTTGGCGCGATCGCTCTAGTGGACAGAACTTTTGGCTTGATCCTCGTCATTTGAGCGCGGTCTCCCTCGGATTTAGCGCGGCCGCTCTTGGATTAGGATCGATCGACACAATCTTGAAATAAGGTCGATCAGTACAATTCAACAAAGGGTCGATCGGCACAACTTGAAGAAGGTTCTGGCGGCGGTTGAGAAAGGGTCGATCGGCCATAATGAGAAAGGTTCGATCGGCCATAATTAAAATATGTTCGATCGGCATAATTGCTTCATGAGCTTGAGCGCGTTCCAGCAATTTCCTCGGCCCAAACTTTCCAACCTCGGCCCCAAATGGCCTTGACTGGCCCTAGCAGTTTCCCTCCTGGCCGGCCACTCTCCTTGGCCAAACACCCATTTGGCCGACTATAAACCAAGCAAGCAGTGGCCTAGTTTGTATAATTAGTATTCGTTTCGTCTCGCACTTTTGCAACTGCACTTTGACCACTATAATGACTTCTTTTGCACTTCGCTATTTGGGATTTTATTTTTCATTTTAACCCACGAATTTTTATAAATTAAATTCGTCCAAAAATTCCATATTTCCAGTTCAGTCCCTGAATTTTCCAATATTTCCCATTTAGTCCTTGAACTTCATAATTTCAGCATTGTTGCACTTCAGCCCCTGAACTATCAAAACACTAACAAACTATATCAAATATACATAAAACTCGGGAATCAAACACAAAGAAAGCCTAAAAGTGCATCATTTGGATGGGAAAATACACATCCATCACTGGGGCAAAGAAGATTGGAGATTTGCAGAAGGAAGTGGAAAGCTTGATGACAGGGATGTCTTCCCTTCAAGACACACAGCTGCACGAGATTGAGGATTTGAAGAAGAACATGATGGCTTCTGCTGCTCAGAGTATGGTTGCAATCAAAATTCAAATGATGGAAGAGTTCTACGCCGGGAAGCATACAGAGTGGAATGTTGAGCAACAACGTTCCCTCTTGAAGACTTTGGAGGCTAAAGGAGAGGATGTAGGAGAAGGATCCTCTGCAGCCAAAGGCAATGATATCTTGGATGAAGGAGCAACATCAGCGGCAGTAGCCACCCCGTGAAGGAACATGGTAAGAAAAATTTTTTGGTTTTGAAAACTTTGAAATATTTTGGTTTTAAGTGGGCTGCGTCCCAAAGACAATCTTTTTTGGTTTGTAATGGACCCATAAGGGTCAAGACAATATGTTTTTCAAGGGTTGGGTTGGTCCAACTTTTTTATGATTTCTGTAGGAAAATCTTTACTTGGGTTTTTGGAAAAACTTTCCCCAAGTATCTTTATGAAAACGTTTTAAGAAGTTGGTATGTTAACTTCTTCGTAGATGATAACAACTTGCGAGTGGATGTAGAAATCCTTTGCAATTACGTAGATTGACATGTAAATGTCAATAACCGTTTGTACTTAGATGGCACGTAAGTGTCATAACCATTTATAAAGATCTTAGGGTCTAACCCATTGATTGAGTGATGATGGGTAATTCGTATATATTAAACATACAGGCCCACCACACACCTCAATCAAGGTTGACATCGTGCGCTCCAGGCAAGGTGTTTAAACCTTAAAGCGGTGAAGGAAAGTAATTTCTTTAAACCTTTGAAGGGATTAAGTACCTTAAACGGAGGTGATATGGCCAATCTCAAAACGGTTGTATTCACGAGGACTTGTATTGAATTTGGAGACTTCTATTTCTTGCAAAATAACAAGTTAATGAAAGATTTTGACATCTTTTCTGATGTCACATTTTATTTGATAAAAGAACTATAAGAATACTTTTTAAATAAAGAGTAAGAGATAGTTCGTACCTGATTTAAGATGTTAAGTTGCTGGGAGGATGCTTACATCTCAACCAATGAGTTGTATTCTAATGCTTCTTATTTCCTTACAAAACAGAAACATGTTAGAGGTGGGCGTTAGCTTAGCTAACGCCCCTTCGATGCTTAAGTTAGTAATTACTCAAGAATAGAATAAAAATGGAAACAAGTACTTTTATTGAATTTAGTATGGTAAAGATCGTACCTTGGTTTTATTTGAATTGTAATTACGCAAACTTACATAAAGTAGGCTTTGAGGTGGATTGCGTTCCAGCTTCTGGGAATCCTTGCTCCTTCTAGAGTCGATAGCCAATAAGAACCTTTACCTGCTTCAGCATCCACTAGGTATGGCCCTTCCCATTTGGGAGCCATCTTTCCAAAGATTGGGCTCTCTTGTGTTCTCAAACACCTTACGCAGACTAGATCACCAACTTGGAATTTTCGCAACCTCACATTCTTGTTGTAGGATCTTGCAATCTTCTGCTGATATGCTGCTATCCTGATTTTAGCGAGGTCCCTTAGTTCGTCAATGGTGTCTAGATCATGACTTAGGTTGGTATCATTTTGTTCAGGTGTCACCATCTTGAATCTGGCAGCCGGGGGATGACAACTTCTGGCCGGGATGACCGCTTCCGCTCCAAACACTAAAGAATAGGGGGTTTGACCTGTTGCATTCTTTGGTGTGGTTCTATCTGCCCATAGGACAAAGGGAAGCTCTTCTGCCCATCTTCCTTTCTTTTGATCTAGCCTTTTCTTTAAATTATTGATGATTATTTTGTTGCTTGATTACGCTGGCCATTAGCTTGAGGATGGACGGTGAAGATGTCACCATCTTAACTCCCCACCTAGTGAGAAAATCTTGGGTCTTCTTGCTGATGAACCGAGAGCCGTTGTCACATATTATTTCAGATGGGATTCCAAACCTACTAAATATATTTCTTTTAATGAAGGATATAACTTCCTTGTCACGAACTTGCACATAGGATTCAGCCTCAACCCATTTAGAGAAATAATCAGTCATAGCAAGCAAGAAAACTTTTCCCCCAGGAGCTTTAGGCAATTTACCCATTATATCCATTCCCCATCTTATGAACGGCCAAGTAGAGAGGATTGGATGAAGCAATTCTGCAGGCTGATGCAAGATGTCGCTGTGTCTCTGGCAGGAATCACATTTCTTGGCAAAGATGGTAGCATCTTGTTGCATTGTTGGCCAGTAATAACCCATCCTTAGAGCTTTCGTATATAAGCTTCTGCCCCCAGAATGGTTACCACATGATCCTTCATGAAGTTCTCTTAGGACTTCTTTAGCTTGGTCGGCTTCGAGACATCTCAAATATGGTCCTGCAAATGATTTCTTAAATAGCACATTATCTATTAATATAAATCTTGAGATCCTTACCCTGAATGCTCTGGCATTCTTTTCTTCATCAGGGATAGTGCCATCTTGGAGATATTTAATTATTGGCGTCGTCCAAGATATCTCCATCTGTCTATCAGGGATCTCATCATCTATACAGAATAGGTCTAACCTTTCTACAGCAGGGATGTCAACATGTATGATTGGGATATTGGTCTGAGATAAGCTTTTGAAAGCTGATCCAAGATTGGCCAATGCATCTGCTTGAGAGTTGTCTTCTCGGGGTATTTGTTTGAAAGAGAATATTTGAAATTTGCTCGCTAAAATTTTTACTATGCCCAAATAAGCTGTCATCTTGGCATTTTTTGCTGCATAGGAACCGTTAAAATGATTTACAAGTAATAATGAATCACTATATACCTGTATTGCTTTGATGTTCATGTCTAGAGCCACGGATAGGCCCACGATTAAGGCTTCGTACTCTGCCTCATTATTTGTGGCTTTAAAATCACAACTAATGGCCTGGGGTATGATGTCCCCTTGTGGTGACTTTAGGACAACACCTAGCCCTGTGACCCTCATATTAGAAGCACCATCTGTGTAAAGAGTCCACGTCCTCAGGATGTCCCCATCTTGGAGTTATTGGACTTCAAGTTCTACTTCTTGTTGCATACTTGGACTAAAGTCTGCCTCAAAATCTGCAAGTGCTTGTGATTTTATTGCTGTTCTAGGCTCATATTTGATATCATAAGTGCTTAACTGAACGGACCACTTGGCCATCCTTCCTGACATTTCTGGTTTTCTCATTATGCTTTTTATTGGATAGTTAGTACGAATGACAATAATATGAGTTTCAAAATAATGCCTTAACTTAATTGAAGCAGAAATTAAAGCTAAGATTAATTTTTCAAGGTGTGAATACCTGGTTTCCGCATCGAGCAATGTTTTACTTACGTAGTATATTGGCTGCTGGATGCCATCTTGATCACGGACCAGGACGACACTAACTGCGGTTTCAGAGACAGCTAAGTAGACACACAATGGCTCACCTTCTTGAGACTTTGAAAGAAGGGGAGGTGTTGATAGGTACAACTTCAAATCTTGAAAGGCTTGTTCATGCTTATCAGTCCCCTCAAACCTAGAATTCTACTTTAAGATGTCATAGAACGGTTTGCATCTATCTGAGGATTTTGAGATGAATCGATTCAATGCTGCCACCTTCCCTGTCAATCTTTGAACATCTTTTATTGATTTGGGTGACATTAAGTTGATGATTGCTCTGATCTGTTCCGGGCTTGCTTCTATCCCTCTTTGTGTCACCATGTAGCCCAAGAATTTCCCGGACTTCGTGCCAAAATTGTACTTTGCTGGGTTGAGTTTCATGTTGAACTTGTCTAGGATGTCGAAGGCTTGAGCAAGATCTCGAACATGATCTTCAGCTTTCTTTGATTTTATCACCATATCGTCGATGTATACTTCCATAGTGTCCCCAATCTGCTCTTTGAACATCATGTTGACCAGCCTCTGGTAGGTAGCACCTGCATTTCTTAGTCCAAAAGGCATTGCAATGTAACAATAAATACCTGTTGGGGTGATGAAGGCGGTATTCTCTTGGTCGGATGGCTCCATCTGGATTTGCTGAAATCCTGAAGACGCATCTAGGAAAGTCAAAACTTCATGTCCGCAAGTAGCATCTACCAGAGTATCAATGTGTGGCAAGGGGAAATGATCTTTTGGACAAGCTTTGTTTAAGTCTGTGAAGTCAACACAAACTCTCCATTTTCCGTTCCTCTTTTCTACTACCACCACATTTGCTAGCCATCTCGGGTATTCGACCTCTCTGATCATTTTAGCTTTGAGTAGTCTATCCACTTCTTCTTGAATGATAATATTCCTTTCTTTTGCAAACTTTCTTCTCTTTTGGTGGATTGGTCTGAAAGATGGATCAATGTTGAGTTTATGGGTGATTACATCCTTACTGATGTCTGTCATATCTTCATGTCTCCATGCGAAGCTTTTAATTCTACTCTGTAAGAGTTTGATAAGGTCTTCTTCTATTTCTACTGGAACATCTTGGCTAACCAGTACTTTGAGATCTGGGTTTGAGGGATCTAAGAGTATCTCTTTCAAATTATGTTCCTTCGCCTCCAGAACCTCACGGGCCTTTCTCTGTAATTACTATGCTGTCTTAGGGGTCGTTGACGCCTTCATGGAAGTCATGTAACATTCTTTAGCTGACTGTTGATCGCTGTAAACCTTGACAACTCCCCAAGGTGTCGGCATCTTGACACATTGGTGATAGGTGGATGGTACAGCCTTCATTCCATGAATCCATGGTCTTCCCAAGATCACATTATAACAAGTTGTACTATCGATTACACAGAATTTCTCCATGGAATTGATACCTTCGACGTAGACTGGAAGTGTGATCTCTCCCACTGTACTTTTGGTTTCTCCACTGAAACCCACGAGCACTGAGGTCCTCTTTACAATGCTGTCTTCAGGGATTTTCATTTCCTTTAGAGCATCCAACATGATGAGATTCACAGAGCTGCCCCCATCTATTAGGATACGTCTGACCTTGCAGTTGGCTATCTGAAGTGCAACAACCAAGGCGTCATGATGTGGATCCATAACATTGTCCCGGTCACTTTCTTCGAAGGAGATGGTATCTTGAGACGTGAGCTGTGATATCTTGGAGGATCTCTCGGGTTTCTCATCCTTATTTTGCTTAGCGAATCTCTTAGCTGCAGAATAAGAAGTACCACAAATATCAGAACCACCACTAATAACATTAATTACCTTTGTTACCGGTGGAGGAGATGGTGGACTGGTTGTAACGGGCTCTTTGTTTTCCATCTTGGTCTTGCGGTTCCCAAGGAGCTCTTTAAGATGTCCATTAGACAATAGGTAACTAATCTCCTTCCTTAGGGCGATGCAATCTTCGGTAAGGTGTCCAAAGTCTTCATGATAGGCACACCATTTGGATTTGTCCTTCCAGCCGGATGACTTGTCAGTCTTTCGGGGCCACCTTGCTCTATCTCCAAGATTGCTCATAGCACAGAGAATACCTGAAACATCCACAGAAAAACAATAATCAGATATTTTAGGAGATTCAATATCATCATCCCCGTCATCTTCCACATAATTGATTTTGTTATGTTCATTTCTGTGGTAGGGTCTAGACCTATTCTGTTTTTGATGAGATGACTCTATCTTCCTGTCAGGATGGTCATATGTTGAAGCTTTATCAGGATTCTTGGATTGTTGCATCTTGTCCTCTTCCAGCCTGATAAATCTTATGGCCCGATTTTGGATATCTTCCATCTTCTTGCATGGGTTCATCACCAGGTCTTCATAGTAAGGAGAATCCTTCTTCAAGCCCATTTTGAAAGCTTCTGCAGCTGTTGCCATGTCCAAGTTGGGGATCTCCAAGACTTCTTTGTTAAACCTGTTAACAAAGTCTTTTAATGCTTCCGTGGGTTACTGAGTGATACGATAAAGGTCTCTAGTGAGCTTTTCAAATTGCCGGCTGCAAGAAAATTGATTGTTGAAGAGGTTGACAAGTTGAGCGAATGAGCCAATAGAACCAGGAGGTTGACGGATCAGCCACTTCAATGCCGGGCCTACTAATGTTGAACCGAATTCTTGACACAAGCAAGCTTCACAAAACTGGAGCGGGATGCGAACAATCTCCATCTTTTCTTGGTAATGGGCGACATGCTCCTCAGGATCTGAACTTCCATCGTATAACTTCATGGCAGGAACGCTGAATCCTTTCGGGATGTCGACATGTGCAATTGCTGGAGTAAAGCGAGATTGATTGTAACATGTCGGGGAGACTTGTTGGATAGGCGGGGTGACACCAGGCACATTCATGATCATGTCTCTCAATTCCTGAAGCTGATTCGCAACGTAGTTTCCTGCAAAAGGGTTAGTGGTACGAGCAGTATTATCTAAAGCAGGATTATTATTGAAATTAATGAAAGAATTAACATTATCTGTAGAGGATGTCAGAACAGTGTTATTAGTGAAGATGGGCCCTTCTGGAAAGGTCATCCTGTAGGCACCGATAGCTAAGGGTGTTGACATTGCCACAGAAGTAGTAACAGGAGGGGAAGATGTTGACATCCTTATAGATGAAGCCATTGGTAGAAATTCATTGAAAGCTTGAGGGCTGTCCCCAGTGTTGAAATCAAGGACTCTAGGACGGTAAGGAGAAACATTATCCATTCTTTTGGAAAGCAACTCCTTCTCCTTTTGCACCTTGATCAAGCTTTCGGCTATCACGGAGGTGCTATTCTGTTGACGATCTAGCTGATTCTTCATCTGCATTAGCATGCTCTTGATCTCAAGATCAGGAGATGGTGACATCTGTTTCTTGCCAGAATTCACAGGAGGAGGAGGAGGCAATGTTTCTTGGCTTTCGGTTGTCGACCGACTACTGGTTTGAGGATTCACACTGCTAGGAAGGGTTTTGGTGACGACGGAAGTCAAAGGTTGAGTAGACATGGTAGAAAAGGTAAGAATATTGAACCAATTAAAAAACCAATGGCCCCCTCGGTGGGCGCCAAACTGTTTTGGTAAAAAACAATCAACAAAGAAGAAATTTGAAATGAAACGAAGGAGGGTGCAATGGAGTAAAATTGGTACAATAATGTAATCAAGATGGCTCGGTCACGTAACGAGTAAAACCCTTGAGATGACTATCTCGCCGGCACAAAACCTCGGGAGGTGATTATGAGCACCTACCTTCCCAAAAATTTGTATTATCTATGAATTACAAGGTAGAAAGCTATGGCGGATTACAACATGTTCTTGAGCTGTGTGAGTGTAATGCGTATGTGTATGTGTTCGTATATGTGTGTGTGTTCGTATATGTTTGTGTGTTCCTTTTTCCAGCCATGAGCTTTAAATAATAAAAAGAAAACAGAAAAAATCAAATCCTAACTAACTCTCCTACAATCTCGGTAAGTCATCCTCATCTTGACCTAGTCTTCGATCCGTTGAAAGGAGTCCGTTGGTCATGGCTTTTCTCACGTGCCTTTTTTATCCCTGTGATAAAATATAACAGAAATAAAAAATTGTTTTTAAATAAATAATCTTTACCTTGCCCTCGAGTGTGAAGATGTTGACATGCTGACAAAAACTCAAGATGTATCAATCCTGAATTTTACCCATAACACACCCCCAAGATCTAGGGCTTTAAACTGAAAACTCTTTTCACTTTCTCTTTCACTCTTTCCAATCACTTTCATCCATTCTTCTTCACGGCGGTGAATCTCCCTTGAAGGTAAAATCTTTCCCTCTCTTTTTCTTCCTGTTTCTTTTTCAAAAATGGTGAAATCAAAAAAGGAAAAAGCCGCAAAAAATTCTCTGAGCTTACACGAGGATGAGGGTTTTTCGTGTGAAGGTTTGTTGACAAAACCAGATGAAGAAATTTGTATTTTTAACAATGAACTGATCGAATCCATCAAAGATCGACACTACTTCCCGGATTCTACCATCTTTAGGCCATTTGATGTTCTCCTTAGGTCTGATTTCGTTTCTCCGAAATGGGTTTGTTTTTATGAGTACCCCTTTACTCTAGGTTTTTCTTATCTCTTCCCTGCACTGATAAACGAGTTTTTTAGAAAGACTAACCTTGCTTTTGTACAACTGATGCCCATGGTCTGGAGGATCTTTTCTTGTGTTTTAAGGGTGAACCGTGGATTCGATTTAGATATAGGTTTGAAGGAGTTGGCCTTTGTGTATGAGCTCCAAACTTTTGGTTCCACGAGATATCTTCTTAAGACTAGGTCTGGAATGAAACCTTTGTTCTTGAAAGTAATTGTGAGTGATAGGGGTTGGAAATCAAAATACTTTTTTGTCGAGAAGGATTCTTTGGAGGAAAGAGATTTCTTGGCGACTGAATGGAATAGGGAAGGTATCCCTCTTTCAAATTTCAATTTTCCCTTATTTCCCGCACTTACCTGTTGTAATTTCTTTGTTTGGTTTTGCAGCTATCGATTGGATTTAGCTTTTCCCTCCATCTACTGAGACGATTGGGAAGGTGAATAGATTGTTGAAATTCTCGAAGGGGGAAAGATCTTTCCAACCTTACGAAGACATAGCCGTCTCTGAAAATAAGGAGATACCACCCTCCACCGAAATGTCTACTGGTAAGATTTTTTGATCTTTGTGCAAATTTTCTTGGTGTTGCTAGATTCTACATTCTTCTGACAGTGCATTTCCTTTGACAGTTTCGAAATCAACTGCTGCCTTTTCTCTTAAGGACCTTCAAGATTTCGTGGGGCAAAACTAGGCGAGTAATCAGATGTTGGTGCCTAAAAGGGAGATGGAGGCACCATCTGTAGGAGACAGGGTGAAGAAGAGGAAGAGCAGTTCCAAGGAAGTAATAATTGTGGATGAAACAGGTCTAGGAGATGTGGAAGAAGCTTTGGCTAGGGCTGCAGTGGTAAGTTTCTTGGGAAAACAGAGGTTCGAATATATTCCTTATTTAAATAATGTATCTTAGGGTTTTGATCGAACATTTGGCTTTTGTAGGGTGTTGATACTGCTAAGATGAAAATGAACAGTCTCGAGGAAAGAAATAGGAAGTTGGTGCTGGAAGTTATTCAAGTCAAGAAACAGAGGGAAGCTGGGGCAAAGAAAATTGAAGATTTGCAGAAGGAGATAGAAAGCTTGATGACAGGAATGTCTTCCCTTCAAGACACGCAGCTGCATGAGATTGAAGATTTAAAGAAGAATATGATGGCCTCTGCTGCCCGAAGCATGATAGAGATCAAAGTTAAAATGATGGAAGAGTTTCAGGATGGGAAGCACAAAGAGTGGGATGTTGAACAACAATGTTCCCTTTTAAGGCTTTGGATGCTAAGGGAGAGGAGGTAGGAGATGGATCTTCAGCAGCCAAGGGTGATGATATCCTTGAGGAAGGAGCAGCAGCAACATCAGGGGCAGTAGCCACCCCGTGAAGGAAGAAGGTAACATGGTAAAAAACTTTTGGTTTTGAAAAAATTTGGTTTAAAAACTTTGGTTTTAACTGGGCAGCGTCTCAAAGACAATATTTTTGGTTTGTAATGGGCCCATAAGGGTCAAGACAATTTGTTTTTCAAGTGTTGGGTTGGTCCAACACTTTTTATGCTTTCTGTAGGAAAACCTTTGCTTGGATTTTGGTAAAAACTTTCCCCAAGTATCTTTATGAAAAATGTTTTTAGGAGGTTGATATGTTAACCTCTTCGTAGATGGTAACAACTTGCGAGTTGATGTAGAAATCCTTTGCAATTACTTAGATTGACATTTAAATGTCAATAACCGTTTGTTCTTAGATGACACGTATGTGTCATAACCAATTGTAAAGATCTTTAGTGTCTAACACATTGATTGAGTGGTGATGGGTAATTCGTATATATTAAACATACGGGCCCACCACACACCTCAATCAAGGTTGACATCGTGCGCTCCAGGCGAGGTGTTTAAACCTTAATGCGGTGAAAGAAAGTAATTTCTTTAAACCTTTGAAGGGATTAAGTACCTTAAACGGGAGTGAGATGGCCAGTCTCAAAACAGTTGTTTTCACGAGGATTTGGACTGAATTTGGAGACTTTCAATTTAAGGTGTCAACTTCTTGCAAAATAACAAGTTAATGAGAGTATTCGACATCTTTTCTGATGTCACCTTTTATTTGGTAAAAGAAGATAAAATAACTATAAAGATAATTTCTAAACAAAGAGTAAGAGATAGTCCGTACCTGATTTAAGATGTTAAGCTCTTGGGAGGATGCTTACATCTTAGTTAACCAATGAGTTTTATTCTAATGCTTCTTGTTTCCTTGCAAAACAGAAACATGTTAGGAATGGGCGTTAGCTTAGCTAACACCCCTCCGACGCTTAAGTCAGTAATTATTCTAAAGAATATATAAAAACGGAAACAAGTACTTTAATTGAATTTAGAATGATAAAGATCGTACCTTGGTTTTATTTGCATTGTAAAATAATCATGTAAACTTACATAAAGTAGGTTTTGAGATGGATGGCATTCCAGCTTCTGGGAATCCTTGCTCCCTCTAGAGTCGATAGCCAATAGGAACCTTTGCCTGCTTCAGCATCTACTAGGTATGGCCCTTCCCATTTGGGAGCCATCTTTCCAGCATTAGGCTCTCTTGTATTCTGAAACACCTTTCGTAGGACTAGATGACCAACTTGGAATTTTCGCAATCTAACATTCTTGTTGTAGGATCTTGCAATCTTCTGTTGATATGCTGCTATCATGATCTTAGCAAGGTCCCTCAGTTCGTCAATGGTGTCCAGATCATGACTCAGGTTGGCATCATTTTGCTCGGGTATCACCATTTTAAATCTGGCAGTGGGGACGACTACTTCTGTCGGGATGACCGCTTCTGCTCCAAACACTAAGGAATAGGGGGTTTGACATGTCGCGTTCTTTGGTGTGGTTCTATCTGCCCAATGGACAAAGGGAAGCTCCTCTGCCCATCTTCCTTTCTTTTGATCTAGCCTCTTCTTTAGTTTATTGATGATTATTTTGTTGCTTGATTCTGCCTGGCCATTAGCTTGAGGATGCACAGGTGAAGATGTCACCATCTTAACTCCCCACTTAGCAAGAAAATCTTGCGTCTTCTTGCTGATGAACTGAGAGCCGTTGTCACATATTATTTCAGAGGGGATGCCAAACCTACTAAATATATTTCTTTTAATGAAGGATATGACTTCCTTATCACGAACTTGCACTTAGGATTCAGCCTCAACCCATTTAGAGAAATAATCAGTCATAGCAAGCAAGAATACTTTTCCTCCAGGAGCTTTAGGCAATTTTCCCACTATATCCATTCCCCACCTCATGAACGGCCAAGGAGAGAGGATTGGATGAAGCAATTCTGCGGGCTGATGCAAGATGTCGCTATGCCTCTGGCAGGAATTACATTTCTTGGCAAAGATGGCAGCATCTTGGCGCATTGTTGGCCAGTAATAACCCATTCTTAGAGCCTTTGTATATAAGCTTCTGCCCCCAGAATGGTTACCACATGATCCTTCATGTAACTCTCTTAGGACTTCTTTGGCTTGGTTGGCTTCGAGACATCTCAATTATGGGCCTGCAAATGATTTCTTAAATAGCATATTATCTATTAATATAAATCTTGAAATCCTTACCCTGAATGCTCTAGCATTTTTTTCCTCATCAGGGATAGTACCATCTTGAAGATATTTGATTATTGGCTTCGTCCAAGATATCTCCATCTGACTGTCTGGAATGTCGTCATCTATGCAGAATAGTTCTAACCTTTCCACATCAGGGATGTCAACATGTATGATTGGGATATTAGTCTGAGATAAGCTTTTGAAAGCTGATCCAAGATTAGACAATGCATCTGCTTGAGAGTTATCTTCTCGGGGTATTTGTTAGAAAGAGAATATTTGAAATTTGCTTGCCAAAATTTTTACGATGCCCAAATAAGCTGTCATCTTGGCATTTTTTACTGCATAGGAGCCGTTAAAATTATTTACAAGTAATAACGAGTCACTATATACCTGTATTGCTTTAATGTTCATGTCTAGAGCCACGGTTAGGCCCACGATTAAGGGTTCATACTCTGCTTCATTATTGGTGGCTTTAAAATCACAACTGATGGCCTGGGGTATGATGTCCCCTTGTGGTGACTTTAGGACAACACCTAGCCCTGTGCCTCTCATATTAGAAGCACCATCTGTGAATAGAGTCCACATCCTCAGGATATCCCCATCTTGGAGTTGTTGGACTTCATGTTCTACTTCTGGTTGCATACTTGGACTAAAGTCTGCCACAAAATCTGCAAGTGCTTGTGATTTTATTGCTGTTCTAGGCTCATATTTGATGTCATAAGTGCTTAACTGAACGGACCACTTGGCCATCCTTCCTGACATTTACGGTTTTCTCATTACACTTTTTATTGGATAGTTAGTACGAATGACAATAACATGAGTTTCAAAATAATGCCTTAACTTAATTGAAGCGAAATTAAAGCTAATATTAACTTTTCAAGGTGTGAATAATCGGTTTCCGCATCGAGCAATGTTTTACTTACATAGTATATTTCTTCAGCTGGATGCCATCTTGTTCACGGACCAGGGGACGGCACTAAGCTGCGGTTTCGGACACGGCTAAGTAGACACACAATGGCTCACCTTCTTGAGGCTTTGAAAGCAGGGGAGGTGTTGACAGGTACAACTTCAAATCTTGAAAGGCTTGTTCATGCTTATCAGTCCACTCGAACCTAGAATTCTTCTTTAAGATGTCATAGAACGGCTTGCAGACTGCGAGAATTTTGAGATGAATCGATTCAATCTTTTGCCTCTTCCCCTTTGTCAATCTTTGAACATCTTTTATGGATTTGGGTGACGTTAAATTGATGATAGCTTTTATTTGTTCTAGGCTTGCTTCTATCCCTCTCTGTGTCACCATGTACCCCAAGAATTTCCTAGACTTCATGCCAAAATTGCACTTTGCTAGGTTCGGCTTCATGTTGAACTTGTCTAGGATGTCAAATGTTTGAGCAAGATCTCGAACATGATCTTCAGCTTTCTTTGACTTTATCACCATATCGTCGATGTATACCTCCATGGTGTCCCCAATCTGCTCTTTGAACATCATGTTGACTAGCCTCTGGTATGTAGCACCTGCATTTTGTAGTCCAAAAGGCATTGCAATATAACAATAAATACCCATTGGGGTAATGAAGGCGGTATCTTCTTGGTCGGATGGTTCCATCTGGATTTGCTGGAATCCTGAAGATGCATCCAGGAAAGTCAACACTTCATGTCCAGAAGTAGCATCTACCAGAGTATCAATGTGTGACAAGGGGAAAGGATCTTTTGGACAAGCTTTGTTTAAGTCTGTGAAGTCAACACAAACTCTCCATTTTCCGTTCTTCTTTTCTACTACCACCACATTTGCTTGCCATCTTGGGTATTCGACCTCTCTGATCATTTTAGCTTTGAGCAATCTGTCCACTTCTTCTTGAATGATAATGTTCCTTTCCTGTGCAAACTTCCTTCTCTTTTGGTGGATTGGTCTAAAGGATGGATCAATGTTGAGTTTGTGGGTGATCACATCTTTATTGATGCCTGTCATATCTTCATGTTTCCATGCGAAGCTTCTAATCCTGCTTTTCAAAAGGTTAATAAGGTCTTCTTCTATTTCTGCTGGAACATCTTGGCCAACCAGCACCTTGAGATCTGGGTTTGAGGGGTCTAAGAGTATCTCTTTCAAATCATGCTCCTTCGCCTCCAGAACCTCATGGGCCTTTCTCTGTAATTGCTATGCCATCTTAGGGGTTGTTGATGCCTTCATGGAAGTCATATAACATTCTTTAGCTGACTGTTGATCACTGTAAACTTTGACCACCCCCCAAGGTGTCGGCATCTTGACACATTGGTGATAGGTGGATGGTACAGCCTTCATCCCATGTATCCACGGTCTTCCCAAGATTACATTGTAATAAGTTGCACTATCAATTACGCAGAATCTCTCCATGGAATTGATACCCTCGACATAGACTGGAAGTGTAATCTCACCCACTGTACTTTAGTTTCTCCACTGAAACCCACAAGCACCGAGGTTCTTTTTACAATGCTGTCTTCAGGGATCTTCATTTCCTTCAGAGCATCCAGCATAATGAGATTCACAGAGCTGCCCCCATCTATTAGGATACGTCTGACCTTGCAGTTGGCTATCTGAAGTGCAACGACCAAGGCGTCATGATGTGGATCCATAACATTGTCCCGGTCACTTTCATCGAAGGAGATGACATCTTGAGATGTGAGCTATGACATCTTGGAAGATCTTTCGGGCTTCTCATCCTTAGCTTGCTTGGCGAATCTCTTAGCTGCAGAATAAGAAGTACCACAAATATCAGAACCACCACTAATAACATTGATTACCTTTGTTACCGGTGGGGGAGAAGGTGGTCTGGTTGCAACAGGTTCTTTATTCTCCGTCTTGGTCTTGCGGTTCCCAAGGAGCTCTTTAAGATGTCCCTTAGACAACAGGTAACTAATCTCTCTCCTCAAGGCGATGTAATCCTCGGTAAGATGTCCAAAATCTTCGTGATAGGCACACTATTTGGATTTATCCTTCCAGCCGGATGACTTGCCAGTCTTTCGAGGCCACCTTGCTTTATCTCCAAGATTGCTCATTGCACACAGGATACCTGAAACATCAACAGAAAAACAATAATCAGAAATTTTAGGAGATTCAATATCATCATCATATCCATCATCTTCCACATAATTGACTTTGTTATGGTCATTTCTGTGGTATGTTCTAGATCTACTCTGTTTTTGATGAGATGAATCTATCTTCCTGTCAGGATGGTCATATGTTGAAGCTTTGTCAGGATTCTTGGATTGCTACATCTTGTCCTCTTCCAGCCTGATAAATCTTAGGGCCCGATTTCGGTTATCTTCCATCTTCTTGCACGGGTTCATCACCAGATCTTCATAGTAAGGGGAATCCTTCTTCAAGCCCATTTTGAAAGCTTCTGCAGCTGTTTCCATGTCCAGGTTGGGGATCTCCAAGACGTCTTTATTAAACCTGTTAAGAAAGTCTTTTAAGGCTTCGGTGGTTTCGAGTGATACGATAAAGATTCTTTGGTGAGCTTTTCAAATTGCCGGCTGCAAGAAAATTGATTGTTGAAGAGGTTGACAAGCTGAGCAAATGAGCCAATGGAACCAGGAGGTTGGCGGATCAGCCACTTCAATGCCGGTCCTACCAACGTCGAACCAAACCCTCGACACAAACAAGCCTCACGAAACTGGAGCGGGATGCGTACGATCTCCATCTTTTCTTGGTAGTGGGCGACATGCTCCTCAGGATCAGAACATTCATCATATAATTTTATGGCAGGAACACTAAATCCTTTCGGGATGTCGACATGCGCAATTGCTGGAGTAAAGCGAGATTGATTGTAACATGTTGGGGAGACTTGTTGGATAGGCGAGGTGACACCTGGAACATTCATGATCATGTCTCTCAATTCCTGAAGCTGATTTGCAATATAGGTTCCTGCAAAAGGGTTAGTGGTACGAGCAGTATTATCTATAGCTGAACTAGTATTGAAATTAATGAAAGGATTAACATTATCTGTAGAGGACGTCAGAACGGTGCTATTAGTGAAGATAGGCCCTTCTGGAAAAGTCATCCTGTAGGCACTGGTAGCCAAGGGTGTCGACATCACCACAAAAGTAATGGGAGGAGAAGATGTCGACATCCTCACAGATGAAGCCATCGGAAGGAATTCGTTGAAAGTTTGAGAGCTGTCCCCAATGTTGAAATCAAGGGCTCTAGGACGGTAAGGAGAGATAGCATCCATTCTTTTGGAGAGTAAGTCCTGATCTTTCTGCACCTTGATTAAGCTTTTGGCTATCAAGGAGGTGCTATTCTGTTGACGATCCAGCTGATTCTTCATCTGCATCAGCATGCTCTTGATCTCAAGATCAGGAGATGGCGACATCTGCTTCTTGCCAGAATTCACAGGAGGAGGAGGAGGCAATGTTTCTTGGCCTCCGGTTGTTGACCGACTACTGGTTTGAGGATTCACACTGCTAGGAAGGGCTTTGGTGACGGCGGAAGTGAAAGGTTGGGTAGACATGGTAGAAACGTAAGAGTTTTGAACCAATTAAAAAACCGATGGCCCCTCGGTGGGCGCCAAACTATTTTGGCTAAAAACAGTCAACAATGGAAGAATTTGAAATGGAGCTAAGGAGGGTGCAATGGAGTATAATTAGTACAATAATGAAATTAGGATGATACGATCATGTAACGAGGAAAACCCTTGAGATAACTATCTCGCCAGCACAAAACCTCGGGAGGTGATTATGAGCACCTACCTTCCCAAACAATTGTATTATCACTGAATTACAAGGTAGAAAGCTATGGCGGATTACAAAGTACTTGTGAGCTAAGTGTGTGTAATGCGTGTGTGTAATGCGTGTGTGTATGTCCTCTTGTGTGCTTCCAGCCATGAGCTTAAATAAAAAAAAGAAAATAACGGAAAAAATAAAATCCTAACAAACTCCCCTATAATCTCGGTAAGTTATCTTCATCTTGACCTAGTCTTCCAAGCCGTTGAAAGGAGCCTAGTGGACACATTTTTCCCACGTTCTATTTATCCCTGAAATTAAATATAACATAAATAAATAATTAATTAATTAAGTAAATAATTTTTACCTTTCCTTCGAGTATGAAGATGTCAACATGCTGATAACAACTCAAGATGAAGCAATCCTGAATTTTACCCACAACAGTCACTATTAGAGGCGGTCAAGTATAAAGCTCGTGTGGTTGCTAGGAGTTTCACGTAAAGAGAAGGTATGACTACAATGATATTTTCTCACCTGTGGTTAGAAACACTTTGATCAGAGTGATATTATCAATGGTGGCATATCAGGATTTGGAGCTCGAGCAGCAAAATGTGAAAACAACTTTCCTACATGGAGAGTTGGAGGAGGAGATTTATATGACACAACCAGTTGGGTTTTAGGTTTTGGGGAATGAAGACTACGTGTGTAAGTTGACGAAGTCATTGTATGGACTAAAGCAGTCGCCTAGATAGTGATATAAATGGTTTGACAGTTATATGACAGAGATTGGTTACACAAGAAACCCATATGACTGTTGCGTGTATCACAATAGGTTGGTGGATGGTTCAACTATCTATTTGGTTCTTTATGTTGACGATATATTGATAGCTGTTGTCAAGAAGTCTGATATTCGGAAGTTGAAGGGTCTACTATCTGCTGAGTTCGAGATGAAAGATTTGGGTGCAACAAAGAAAATTATGGGTATGAAGATCTACAGGGATAGAAGACACAAAAACTGTTCTTATCCTATAAAGGTTACATCAATAAAGTTTTAAAAAGGTTTGACATGTCTCCAACAAAGCTTATAGATTCTCCGAGTGCAACGAATATACATCTGTTTATTGCTTTTGCACCAAAATAGTCTGAAGAGAAAGAGTATATGGCTTGAGTACCTTATGCTAGTGCAGTTGGTAGTTTGATGTATGCTATGGTTTGCACTAGGCCGGATCTTGCACATCTTTGTTAGTGTTCTTAGTAGGTTCATAGGAAATCCACGATAAGGAATATGTTGGCGTGAATAGGATCTTCGTATACCTTAAGGGTACTTCGATGTTGGGCTCATTTATGGAGGTGGTACCGAATGTGCGGTTAGGGGTTATTGTGATCTCGTACTACTCTGCGATGTTGATACGAGAAGATCTATAACCGTGTACGTATTTACTCTTGGTGGGTCAGTTGTCAGTTGGAAGCCTACTATTCAATCTACAGTGACTTTTTCGACCACGGAAGCAGAGTACATGGCATTGACAGAAGCTGCTAAGGAGGGGATATGGCTAAAAGACCTTGGGTTACATCAAGATCAGGCTACAATATTTTGTGACAGAGTGCAATATGTTTGACCAAGGATAGAGTTTATCATGTAAGGACCAAGCAAATAGATGTGAGGTATCATTTTCTAAGAAGTGAGAAGCGTATCAAGGCGAAGAAAATGGGTACTGCGGACAATCATGCTGACATGTTCACGAATTCCGTTCCAACTAGCAAGTTTCAACATTGATTGAACTTGCTAAATGTTTGCAGCTGTTAGACAGCATCTGAGGCAGAGGAAGAGTTCTGGTTATGCGATCTGGAGGTTAGATGTCAAGGTGGAGATTTGTTAGGTTTAATGCCATCTAAGTTGGGGACGCCTAAATTAGGGGATTGAACAAGCAATGGAGTAATTCCTGTGACAAACTAGCAGACACGACTGTGCAAAGAACAAGACACGCCTGTGTGCAAGCCAAGGGAGCGACCGCGCTGGAGCTAGGGAGCGGACGCGCAATGTTTCTGTACAAACGGGGCGATCGAGCGCTTGGAGGGTGTGATCGCGCACTACCCTCTGGAGAAAGAGCGCGATCACGTGCTTGGAGGGTGCCGTCGCGCCCAGTGTCATTTTGGGCCTGGGCACAGACAATCCAGAGCAGGGTTTGAGAAACCCTGCAGGGTTAGGAGTAGGGCAGTATAAATATCCACTATTCTTTAACAAACATATGTAATTTTAGTGTGACAGGCATATCAATAATTCTAAAGTTCTGAAGTTTAATTGCTCATACGTTTCTAGATCTAGGGTTTGGGCTGACAAGTAATTTTGTGACCTAGAATTCGTGTAATAGATTAGAGATTGTGTTCGTTGATTTTCGGTTGAAAATATTATTCTCTCAATTTACATGTGAACGTGCCAAGGTGGTGAAACACGTATATCATTGTGTTCGTGTGATTGCTGTTTATTTTCTTTTTTTCTATTAACTCAGTTCTAACAGTGTAAGTCATAAAAATTAAAATATGGCTGCAAATGGATACTTTTATATTAGGTGCTTGGGGACAAATTTTTTAGACGTTGACTCTTAGGAATCTAAAGAGAGAGGTCAACATGCATGGTATACATCAACTCAATTAGTACACGATCACCCTAACCTAGTTTTAGCAACTAGTGCCGGAATCGTAGACCATGAAGATCCGTGTTAAATCCGCTGTTTCATACGGACCACTTATGCTTTCTTGGTTCCATTTTTGAACTTCAATCAAGGGGCCAACCTGTACTAGATGGTCAAAGTGTGTATATCCTCTGGCCTTGTATTTGGCTATTTGCGTACATTAACCTGTCAATTGTAGCTTCCAGTGGGATGATAGGTGATGGATTTGGGGCCGGATCCAATCTTTTACAAATGGGTAATTCGTGTTGGGCGATGACAAGAGTCATGCCCTTAATAATTATAATTGATCAAACAAACTAAAATATAAGAAATTTGGACTGATACGATATACTCCCTCCGTCCCAATCTAAATGTTCAAACTTTCCTTTTTAGGCGTTCCATTGAAAATGTCTCATTTCCAAAAAAGGAAAGTTTTTTTCGGCATTATTGGCCACTCATTCTCTCTCCTTTCTTTCTTTTACACTCATGGCAACATTCTCTCCTATTAACTCATTCTCTCTCCTATTTAATTTTTCATACTCACAACATTTAAACTTTTTCTCTTTCCTACCTCACTTTTTCTCTTTCCTACCTCACTTTCCTTAATTCTCGCGCCGGACCCATTTTTGGACATTTAGATTGGAACGGAGGTAGTATGATTCAACTACACAAACCTCAAACCGATGAGTGGTTAGCCGCCCTTAAAATATATGCTCCCAGTTTATAATTGAGATCAAATTTATTTTAGATCAATATATTAGTTTATAATTTTTTTTTGAATGTCTATGAGCATTTGGTTCAATAACATAAGCCCTCATCTTTGGCAAGGGTTCGAACCCCACCTTTACGTTATTTTTGAAATGTTGTAATTTGACAAACAAAAAAAATTGAATATTCATTTTAGGACGACAAATAAAGTAATTTGAGATTGACAAAAGAAAGATGCTATTAAATATTTATTAGTATGATTTTTCTTTTCATCTTTTGAAACCTTGATTTTTCTGAACAAGCAAAAATAAAGTAGTACTATATACTATCCCATCCTAAAAAATATTTCTTTCACCCCAATGTTTTTATTACTTATTTTCTTTATGTGCGTTGTAATTTTTTTTTTTACCGACACAAAATAATCAATGAAACTCACTTGACACATTTGCAACGAAAATCTCAC
Organism: Adenophora triphylla var. japonica; assembly: GCA_022495995.1. Taxonomy (NCBI): domain Eukaryota; kingdom Viridiplantae; phylum Streptophyta; class Magnoliopsida; order Asterales; family Campanulaceae; genus Adenophora; species Adenophora triphylla. The sequence continues at coordinate 153,527 of JAFEMH010004426.1, forward strand.
TACTCATTTTCTCTCTTATACTTTACTTTTTATACTTATAACAATACTTTTTCTTAATTCCTTATAACAATACTTTTTCTTAATTCCTGTATACTCAATTTTTTTAACAAGAACATTGGTATAGAGGAATATCAATTTTTAGATAGAATGAGTACATTTTAAAAGTAAAAATACAAAACCACAAAGTAGGGAGTACTAACTAATTGATGTATTCCATGGCCATGGCGAGTTAATTCTATCAGCTGGAGCAGTTGCAGAAGAAACAATGTTCTCCCAGGCGTTGCGCGACTCATGAGGTGATGCACGACTCGTGCATGAAACCTGCACGACTACTCTATTTCTCACGCATCGTGTCACGAGTGCCCAGGGCTTGTCACGACTCGTGACTCCAAGAACGAGTCGTGACCTTTGCGGATTTGCTGATTCCGATTTGATTTACTTTCTGTTTTTAAAACTTATTTTAATTAGGACTCTTTGTTTTTTCTTTTCCTAGTTAGTAGAGGATTTTATGTAGTATTTATAATTCTTTTCAGCAGTTAGAGACACACGTTATTTTCTTAATCAAAAGTCCTTTGCAGTTTGCAATTTATTGTGTTCCTTTAAAAGTCTTTAATTGGCTTTTCCCAATAATCTTCTTCGGTTGATTATTAGATTAAATTCTTTTGCGAGAAGTTTAATCATATCCCCTTTCGTTCGTTAATCGATTTTACTCCTTTTGCGAGGATTTAATCGATTAGCTTGTTTTATTTTGTTCATTGCGTTTTACTTTACATCGGTTGGTATCGAAATCGGTCGATCCTAGGGTTCTTGGACGAGTAGATGGGCTGAGGAAAGGTAACAACGGAAATATCACTCTTACCACAATCCTTGAAGCTTTGAATCGCAATGAACAAGGCTGCGAGAGAGAGCGGCAAGAGCGTCGACATAGAGAATTGATTGAAGTTTTGAGAGGATTGCATGTTGGCGATGGGGATAGAGGGCGTCGGGATGATCAGGAGGAAGACCACGCCAAGTCGGCCCATTTGGAGGTTTCGAGAAGAGAGACGAAGAGAGGATGATAGGCCCGTCGACTACCGTCCTAAAATTCGTGCTGACATTCCTTCTTTTTCAGGTAACTTGGGTATTGAGGAATTTTCCGATTGGTTGGTTGAGGTAGAAAAATTCTTTACTTTGATGAGAGTTGAGGAGGATAGAAAGGTTCCCTATGTTGCTTACAAGTTACGAGGCGGTGCCTCCGCATGGTGGGAGACCTTAAACCGACAACGGAGGAGAGAGGGCGAAAGACCAATCGATCGTTGGGAAAATATGAGGTTTGAGTTAAGAAGACAATTTCTCCCTGATGATCATGAGCAACAATTATATGTGAAATTTTTGTCTTGTACTCAAGGGAATCGAACGGTGGAGGAGTATGCTAGAGATTTTTATGGTCAGGCGGCTAGCACTGATATGTTCGAATCCGAGGAAAAACAGGTAGCAAGGTTTGAATCGGGTCTTCGGGTTGCTATTAAAAATCGGGTGAAATTGTTTACTCATCATTCATTGGCCGACGTGATTTCTAGAGCTACAAAGGTGGAGCGACAACTTGCCTCTTCTTCGACTACACGGTTTGACGAATCTTCTGCTGGGAGTAATAATGGGAGATTTGTGGGTCCTCGTTCATCTACGGCTCAGAATAAAGTGCAACCCCCACCTCCTAAACCGGTTGAAGTTGTGCCACCAACCCCCACCACCGTTGAAAACCCCACTGTAAGTAAACCTCTTACCACTAATTTGGGGCGTCAAACTCCCAATCCTTATGCTAGGACTTTTGGTAATAAATGTTTTAAGTGTGGGCAAGTAGGCCATACATCTAGTGGTTGTCATCTTCGAAAGAATGCTAATATGGTGGATCGTGATGAGGATGTTGAGGGAGAGGATGGTCCAATTTATTGGGAGGATCCTAATGAGGAGGAGGAAGATGCCGAGACTCATGATTCATTGGTGGTTAATCGGTTGATGTTAACTACCCCTAGCGAAACAGAGGATCCGGCCCGATATAGTATTTTTCGCACCAAAGGGAAGATTAGAGATTGTGATATTCATATTATTGTTGACAGTGGGAGCAGTGAGAATTTGATTGCACGTGATATGGTGGATAAGTTGAAGCTTGACGTGAAGCCACACCCATCACCATATTCCGTTGGATGGATCAATACTGTTGGTAAGATTAAGGTACGTGAACAGTGCCTTGTACCTTTCTCTATTGGTCGTTATAATGATACTATCTTGTGTGATATAATTGATATGACTGCTTGCAATTTGTTGTTGGGGAGACCCTGGCAATTTGATCTTAATGTCGTACACACGGGTAAGGATAATGTTATTTCCTTCAAGAAGGATGGGGCACGTTTCAATTTATGCCTCTTGAATGTTAAGGGTTCTCTTACCAAGGGAAAGGCTAAACCTATTATCTCTTTATGCACTGTCTCTGAATTTATGGATGATCTTGTTGATGCTCCTTGTATTTATGCGATGGTTCATAAGGATGTTGTAGGCGGTGTTAGTATGGTTCCTGTTTCTTTGCAATCACTTTTGGATGAGTATAGTTCTATTATGCCTGATGAGTTACCACCGGGGTTACCCCCTTTACGTAATATTCAGCATAACATTGATTTGGTTCCGGGTGCATCTCTTCCTAATCTTCCACATTATCGTATGAGTCCGGATGAGCATGATATTTTGAGGGAGCAGGTGGAAGATTTATTGAAAAAGGGCTACATTCAGGAGAGTTCGAGTCCTTGTGCAGTTTCGGCCCTTCTTGTGCCTAAGAAGGATGGTACTTGGCGTATGTGCGTTGCTAGTCGTGCCATCAACAAGATCACGGTCAAGTATCATTTCCCTATTCCTCCCCTTGATGATATGTTGGATATGCTTCGTGGTGCTACAGTTTTTTCTAAAATTGATTTGAGGAGTGGGTACCATCAAGTTCGTGTTCGTCCGGGTGATGAGTGGAAGACAGCTTTCAAGACGAAGGAGGGGTTGTATGAATGGTTGGTGATGCCGTTTGGTTTGTCTAACGCTCCTAGCACTTTTATGCGTTTGATGAATCTAGTCTTGAAACCATTTAATGGTAAATTTCTTGTGATTTATTTTGATGACATCTTGATTTATAGTAAGTCCGAGGAGGAGCATCTTGCACACATCAAAGCAGTTTTGCAAGCTTTGAAGGAGAACGAGTTATACATTAACCTCAAAAAGAGTAGTTTTATGCTTAACAAACTATTATTTTTGGGTTATATTGTTTCTGCAGATGGTATTCATGTGGATGAGGACAAAGTTCGGGCTATTCGAGATTGGCCTATTCCAACTACCGTTAGTGAGGTACAGAGTTTTCATGGTTTTGCTACTTTTTATCGTCGTTTTATTCGGGATTTTAGTACTATCATGGCTCCTATTACCGAATGTTTGAAGAAAGGGAAGTTTTCTTGGGGCGATGAGGCGACTTCTGCTTTTGCCTTGATTAAGGAAAAGTTGACTAGTGCTCCACTTCTAGTTTTGCCGGATTTCTCTAAGCCTTTTGAACTTGAGACGGATGCTTCTGTTGTTGGCATTGGGGCTGTTTTGATTCAAGAAAAGCGTCCAGATGCTTTTATGAGTCAAAAGTTGGAAAAGTCGAAACGGAAGTGGACAGATTATGAGCTTGAGTTTTATGCGGTGGTGCAAGCCATCAAGCATTGGGAGCAATATTTACTCCATCGAGAGTTTATTCTTCATACGGACCATGAAGCCTTGAAGTACATGAATGGCCAGAAGTCTTTGAACCGAATGCATGCAAGGTGGGTGGCTTACCTACAACAGTTTACATTTGTTATTATCCACAAGAGTGGTAGCCATAACAAGGTGGCGGATGCTTTGAGCCGTCGGACATGTTTGTTGGTGACTATGCATAACCTTGTTGTGGGTTTTGACTGTCTCAAGGAGTTATATGAGACCGATCCGGATTTTGCGGAAGATTGGGCTAGATATCGTGATGGTGGCAATTGTGGGTCTTTTCTCCTACAAGATGGGTTTCTCTTCTACTTGGATCGTTTGTGTATTCCTCAAGGCTCGGTTCGTGAGAGTCTTATCAATGAGATTCACAAGGATGGTCATCATGGCATGGACAAGACGGTCGAGTTGGTTACAAGGAGTTACTTTTGGCCTCAGATTCGGAAGGACACACATAAGTTTGTGCGGAAGGTTTGCCAGTCTAACAAGGGCCATGTTCAAAATACGGGTTTGTATACTCCTTTGTCCATTCCGGAGGCTCCTTGGGAAGATCTTTCTATGGACTTTGTATTTGGGTTGCCTCGCACACAACGTGGCAATGATTCCATTTTTGTGGTTGTTGATCGATTCTCAAAGATGGCTCACTTCATTCCTTGCCGGAAGACTTCGGATGCTTGTCATGTGGCGGGCTTATTCTTCAAGGAGGTGGTGCGTTTGCATGGAGTGCCTAAGACTATTACTTCCGATCGTGACACAAAATTCTTGAGTCAGTTTTGGCGTACTTTATGGGGCTTGTTCCGCACAGAGTTGCAGTTTAGTAGTGCTTTTCATCCTCAGACAGATGGGCAAACAGAGGTGGTTAATCGTTCCTTGGGTAGTATGCCTCGTGCATGAAACCTGCACGACTACTCTATTTCTCACGCATCGTGTCACGAGTGCCCAGGGCTTGTCACGACTCGTGACTCCAAGAACGAGTCGTGACCTTTGCGGATTTGCTGATTTCGATTTGATTTACTTTCTGTTTTTAAAACTTATTTTAATTAGGACTCTTTGTTTTTCCTTTTCCTAGTTTGTAGAGGATTTTATGTAGTATTTATAATTCTTTTTAGCAGTTAGAGACACACGTTATTTTCTTAATCAAAAGTTCTTTGCAGTTTGCAATTTATTGTGTTCCTTTAAAAGTCTTTAATTGGCTTTTCCCAATAATCTTCTTCGGTTGATTATTAGATTAAATTCTTTTGCGAGAAGTTTAATCATATCCCCTTTCGTTTGTTAATCGATTTTACTCATTTTGCGAGAATTTAATCGATTAGCTTGTTTTATTTTGTTCGGCTGCGTTTTACTTTACATCACTAATGGACCAATCAATGCTCAATAATAATAATAATAAAAGACTAATGGACCAATCAAAGCAAAGAACCTGCATCCGGCCGCAAATACAATTGATAGGTCAAAGTAAACGCATTTAGTAATTGGTACATGAGTTTCATTCTCCTCGCAAGGAAGTTGCCTTAGCCTAAAGTCAAAATTCAATAGTAGGCCTGCCTTCGATTTCATACATAAAACTCATATAAATATAGCCATGCCGGCCTAAATTATCAACACAAGAATCTACCTTTCTACTACGTACTGAGGCAAACCAAACACATATTCCCAATTTGTGATAGGCAAAAAGAGTCATATAATGGCACCTCCTCCAACCACCGTTGTCTCACCGATAATCTCACTCGCAGTGCGGGCGTTGACTTTTATTTGTCTACTCATATCTCTGATCCTACTCACCACCAATACTGCCACAATGACTTTAAATTTTGGTGGCGAACTCAAAATCCGGTTTAAGGATGTCTACGCTTATAGGTAACAATTCAATCTATATAATTTGTCTTGCACGTACGCTTTTCATTTTTGTATATCCTATATTAAAAAGATGTCCATATTTTAAAATAAAACAATACTTTTTTAAAATGTTGACAAGTCAACGCCACCAGCACAACCGCTCCTACTATCCTTTACTCATGTTTGTTGCTACCGTATTATTCGTCTTGACAAATGTAAAAATTTCACTTGTAAATGTAAAATAGTTATGATTCATATAATAAACGGAAAAAAATGCAGTTAGCTCCTTTATTATGTAAAATACATGTAGAACATGCATTTTTTCGTTTATTATATGAACCATAAATATTTTACATTTGCTAGCGAACGTTTTACATTTCTCAAGCTGAATATTACAGCAGCAACAAGCATGAGCAAAAGATGGCAGGAGAGGTGCCGAATTCCCATTTTTTGTTCTTGATCTATTTACGGTTTCTGACAAAGTTTGATTAAATTCAGGTACATGGTGGCTGCAACTGTCATTGGGCTTGCATACACTGCTTTGCAGATTGTATTCACTGTCTTCCACGTGAGCACCGGAAATCGCCTTGGTGGTGATGCTCTTTACATAGTTGACTTTTTCGGCGACAAGGTTGTGTCTTACTTACTAGCCACAGGTGTAGGCGCTGGATTTGGGGTAACCATTGATTTAAAATCTGGATTCTCTGAAAACTCAACCTTAGATGATTTCTTCAACAAGGCTACTGCTGCTGCAAGTATTCTTCTTATTGGGTTTCTCTTCAGCGCAGTATCATCTGTTATCTCATCACTATCCCTCCCAAAGAGAAGCTAGATTTATAGCGGAATTTATGCGGTATATATAAAGTGTCAAATTTTGATCATATGAAGCGTATTGTATACTTTTGTTGTTATAATTTATGTTAAATTTTAAGTTTGTTATCAACATTTGATGTCTCTACCAAGAGTCTGTATAATTCTTTTTTAATCTATAAATAAGATTAAATCACAAAATCCATGGATGATGATGATTTAACAGAATTTGTGGACTCCCCCACAAGATCAGATGGAACCACCCTTGATACAGAATCATTTTCTAGCTATCTCTATCCAAAGTATGAATAGTTTCTTTAAAAAAAAATGATGCTACAGAGATTATTCTTAAATTATTGTTCAAAGTATCTTGGTGTTAACAGCAAAATAAAAATAAAAAATGGAAAGATCATTTTGGGACGAAGGAAGTATACAACTTGAAGATGATTTTTGAAGCAATAAAATAATATACTTCCCTCTTCATTGTTGTACCCTAGCCTGCATAAATTTTGGGTTCATTTTCAAGAACCATTATGCACAAGATATATATATATATATATATATATATATATATATATATATATATATATATATATATATATATATATATATATATATATATGCGTACTCCCTCCGTCCCAAAAAATGTTTCACCTTTTACCCAAAATGACGTCCCGTTTGAAGCTTCACATTTCCTAAAATGGAAATTTTTTTATTAATATTCTATTATACCCACTAACTATTTCCTCCACTCATTCTCTCTCCTAATTCACTATTACACTCGCAACGCTTTTTAAATTTATTATTTCTTCCACTAATTCTCTCTCCTATTTTCAAATTACACTCACAACATTTTTTCTTCCCACCTGTTTCCTTAATTTGCGTGCTGGACCTAAAATGGTGAAGCATTTTCTGGGACGGAGGGAGTATATATTTACTCTTTTGAAGGTGAAAAGTAGTCTCAGTTTACATCATTTGAGGCAGTACACCAAAAATCACAAACCAACCTTTTTTTTTCTTACATCAAGCATATACAAAAATATCATGCAATCTCAAATAAAAAGTATGTTGACTTAAAACACACAAGAAAAATGGAAGAAATTTAGTTACAAACCATAGAGAACTAATTTTGAGCATCAAAGTTGGATACAATCACTAATTCTTGCCGAATATCATGGCAGCAGCACGGAGTACACCTGTTGGTTCCTGAAAATGGCTGAAATGATAAGACTAATAGCTACTTTTGCCATCCTCAAAAACAAAGAGCTCGACACGTTGCCATGCTGCCCAACGGCAGTTTGGCTACTGCTAGGTACAACATTCAACGGAGATATAGTACCACTCGAATTCGAACCATTAGTTATATAACCAATCATATTTCCTTGAAAATAGCTAGTTTTCCATTTATCATACATCATATCTCTAACACAAGCAACATGGTACCGATAATTTCCATCCGATGATACATAAGCCCAACCCTTTACCCATGTAAACAACTCCGTACTCTTACAATGCTGGCATTTCTTCTTATATGAAGATAAATTATACCACGAATAATTAACCTTGTCACGGAGGTACAAAGTCAAGCAACCATCATCACTTTGCAACACATACTTGAGCTTTAAGCAAACACGGTGGAAGTCAACTGAGGAAAAAATGAAATTATCGGGATCTTTAAGAACGTATGGTATTGGAACCTTTTCATGTTGTTGCCACATGCATCACACCGGGCACTTGCATCTAAGGGATTGCTATAGAACTTGAAGGTGACATCCTTGAAAAATGGATGGAACGTTGTTTCAGAAGCCTCAGCGCAGGCATCATGAAGGAAGTATCAACAATTTGGGTGCTCGCATAGGTAGCAGGCCCCAAATTCTTGTTCTTACCGGTCATAGAAGCAACGGGGGAAGGACCCCAAACATCTAAATGTAGCATATCAAGAGGATTCAATGCATTAAATGTTCGAGAAAAAAAAGACAACTTGCTAGACTTGCCTAAAGGCACCAATAACAACATTCACTACAAGAAAAATGGCTTTTCCCGGCACTTTTAATCCGGCACTTAATTTTGTGCCACCAATTCCCGGCACTTTTTTAATAAGTGCCACAAATTTCCGGCACTTTTCTAAAAGTGCCGCTAATTTCCGGCACTTTTACAAAAGTGCCGCTAATTTTCCGGCACTTTTTAAAAAGTGCCGCTAAATTCCCGGCACTTTTGAAAAAGTGCCGCTAAATTTCCGGCACTTTTACAAAAGTGCCGCTAATTTTTTGGCACTTTCTTAAAAGTGCCGCTAAATTTCCGGCACTTTTGAAAAAGTGCCACAAATTTTTCGTCACTTTTGAAAAAGTGTCGCATATTTTCCGGCACTTTTTTAAAAGTGCCGCTAATTTTTCGGCACTTTATTAAAAGTGCCACGAAGTTTCGAAACTTTGTCGAAAGTGAATCTAGTTTCTTATACTTTTAGTAATTTGCAGTTATTTTCCGACCGACTTATGTAAATGTCACTAGTTTTGGCGTTTTGACACATTGCAAATTAATGTGGTTGAACAATATTAAACAAAACACTCCAGGTCCCGTGAGAGCTAATTTGCACAGGTGAATAAGAATGCAGTTTTTCGCAAACAAATTCTTTCACATATCATTAATATTTATTTTAAAGATTAAATTATTATTAATGTTAATAAGTATTTTTATAATTTATTACTATCAATTATTACTTAGGTATATTAATATTTCTTAGAAGTTTAAATTATTAAATTATTTATTATTTAATTATTATTAGAGATTTTTGTGATAAACAAATAAACATAAGAGGTGACAATAAATAATTAGAACACATATATTCACGTGGATCACTAACAAAGCGAATCTTGGCCATTAAATACATCACAAACAATATAATCCAATGGTCCAAATTAATTTAGTAAAAACATGGACACCCTTTCATTTAATTGGCTTACCAATGTTCACATAGATTGACAACCCTTAATCAATCCTGACCATTAATCATAAACATCCAACGATTCAAATTCATCAAAACAAAACCATTTCACATTATTTTCTCTCTTTCTATCTACCTCCCTCATTTCTCTCTCTTCAGTTTTCACAAACCAACCCCTTTTCTCTCCCCTCTCATTTCCCTCACCCAGCTCCTCCCTCATCCCTTTCTCATCTGCCGCCTCTTCCCTCCCTAACCCTAATTCTCGTCACCGCCTCAAGTTGCATCTTCCTCACTCTCTCCCTCCGCCTCTTCCCTTCTTTACCCGACGCGTTCTTCATCGTCCTCCACATAATCACAATCGCCGAAGCAATTGCCGGTTGCAATGCCGCATCTGCCGGAGCAATTGCCGGTTGAATCTGAAAATATGTTAGTTTTTTTCTCTTGTTGATTTGTTTTCTGAACTTTGTGTTTACTTTGTTGCAGGTTATTTCTTCTTTGACTGCCTCTCTCAGATTTGACGGAGCTCTCAATGTTGATGTTACAGAGTTCCGGACCACCCCTAAGAATGAACGCCGTTTGGAACGGTTCAAGAACCGCAATTTCTTCAAAGTCACCACCACTGACGACCCTGTCTCTCCACTCCAGCCTCCATTCTCGCTCTATCAAACCCACCAAATTCACCTTCCCACCTCTCTTCAAAGCCACTGTCAAGCTCAATTCGCTCCGTCAAGGCCAAATCCTCCACACCCATCTCATCAAAACCGGGTTCCAAGCAGATGCATATGCCGCTACAGCTGTAACACATATGTACTTGATGTTTGGCATTTCAGATAGTGCACTCAAGCTGTTCGACGATAATCCCCAACCAAGAATTGCTTCCCTAAACGTTGCCATTTCTGGGTTTTCTCATACTGGGGATTTTAAAGAAGTCTTGAGGGTTTTCAAACTGGTTGGGGCTAACGGTGTTAGACCTGACTCAGTTACTATAGCTAGCACGTTAACTGCTTGTGGAAATGCAGAGGAGGGCCTCCAAGTACACTGCTGGGCAGTTAAAATTGGTGTTGAAGCTGATATCTATGCAGCTACGTCACTTTTGACTATGTATTGCACCAATGAAGATGTGGCTTCGGCATCAAAGGTGTTTGTACGCATTCAGTATAAGAACACAGTGTGTTGTAATGCCTTTACCACGGGGTTATTGCAAAATGGGGCGGCTCGTACAGTATTAGATGTTTTTAAGGACATGGAGGAGAAACCCAACTCAGTCACATTGGTTTCTGTTCTTTCTGCGTGTTCAGTGCTGAAATATTCTAAATTTGGTGGGCAGGTCCATGGGTTCATTGCTAGGAGTGTGATGGATCTTGACGCAATGGTTGGGACTGCCCTTGTCGACATGTATTCAAAATGCGGCTATTGGGATTTGGCTTTTGATGTGTTCAAAGAACTGAGTGGCAGGAGCAGCTCTTGAGAAGGATTACGAGGAGGTTAGGGCTGAGTCTGCTGAAGGAGATGATGAAGAAGGTGATGATTACTAGAAAGTTGATTCTACTAAGTGGCAGCCATTTCAAATCTAGATTAATTTGTATTATAGTAGTACTTATTGATTTATTTATTTATGTAATTTTAAATATGATTGATTAAAAGTTGTCAATTCCATTACTTTGTTTGTTTATTCGTTTCTACAATAATTTTATTTTAAATATATATATTTAAAATATAGTGACAGAATAATCCGTCGGTACATTGCTAAAATGGTTCAAAAATAAAATGACCATTTAAATAGACACGAAAAATCCGTCGCTAATCCGTCGTCATATACTTTTAAAAAGTGTCAGTTAATTCTCGGCACTTAATAAAAGTGTCGGAAATTATGGCATTTAAAAAAGTGCCGAAAATTATGGCATTTAAAAAAGTGCCGGAAATTATGGCATTTCTGAAAGTGCCGGAAATTGTGGCACTTTTAAAAGTCTTACAGGAAATTGTGTGGCACTTTTAAAAGTGCCGGAAAATTGTGGCACTTTTAAGTGCCGGAAAGTATTCCCGACGCGACTTATTATGGCACTTATAAAAGTGCCGGAAAATGTGCCGGAAATAGCTTTTATGGCACTTTTTTCTGATTTGTGGCACTTAAAAAAGTGCCACAAAAACCTATTTTTGTTGTAGTGATTGTTTATCACTAATCTTATTGCTTAAAGGTAAACTGAATTTTTGACTTAAAATTCTAAGGACAGTGATAGATGGGTGACCCAAACGGTCATGCCAGGTTGCTGGACTCGATCTTTCTTCAAGGAGAGCAAAGGGACTACTTGAAGACTCGGAATTAAAAGAAAGCTTATAAAGACCGCCTGAGTTACTGCTAGAAAGAATCTCCTTCATCTGATTGTCGTCATTGACACGAAAACCAGAAGACTCAAGTTCAAAATAGCTATCTTTAGAAAATTGGCGAATAGATAATAACGGCTTATGAATACTAGGGACGTATAAAATATTTCGGAGATGAAAGGAATGATTATTAGCAGTAATGCAAGAACTACCAATGCTTGTAATTTTAAGTTTTGAACCATTACAACCAGTAACTGCATCTTTATATGTATATTGTATATGGGTAAAACCCGAAGAAGGAGGACGGCTCCGAATTCATGTGCTTGGTAGCTCCGGAGTCAAGAATAGTTGGTTTCGAGTGTGCCAAAAAAGCATTGTAGTTGTTGCACGCACGTGCCCCGTTACCCAAATTAAAACACAACTGACATGTAATATCAGGTCTGGGTAAGATACCACGCCCACTATGTTGTACAGATCTACCACGAGGCTGCCCATTGCCTCGGTTCTGTTTGTCCTCTGACCTATGATAGGCGGAAGTCGCACGCCTACAAATTACTTACCAAGACAAGACTCGGCTACAAAAGCTGCGGCAAAGAAGGGCAAGTCCAGGTCGATCCACCGAAGAACGGTTATTTGTTTATGTAATAGTCACTGACCAGTTTGGGGGTTTGATTGAATTGTTGTATTTATACTAAAGCCAGAAAATAGATTGGATTGTAAACAATAATTTAAAAGCACCATAGATGAACAAATCTATCATTGTTTATCAATCAATATCATTGATTTATTCTTTCTGTTCTTCCCCTAATCACTTGATCACGAGATGTAAAATCTCTATCTCTTCTTTGATAGTAGTTAATAGCGGCGACACGCTCAACTAAAAACCCTAATTGATAAATAAAACCTAGCCGACACGATCAAGATTCTAAATATTAATTGATGAAATTCTAAGAGATGAAGATCAAGGAATTATTCTATTATTTTTCAAATAGAAAATAAAGCTAATTTTACCCTAATCACAATTCAAGATGACACATACAAGAATTATGAAATGCTACAATGAAAACCCTAGTCCGACATGATAAAAGGGAATTCTAGCAAAAATCAATTAAAAGATTTAAGAAATTGATCAAGTTTCAAAACCCTAGAAATAGATTTATCAATAAGCATGAGTAAAATTATAATTAGGAAGAAAGAGATAGAAATAAAACCTCAATTGATCCTCAAAAAGAATCAAGAATTATTATCCAAAGTGGCGGAAGTTTAAGCTTCCATTAAAATCAAAAATCAAGCTTGTTCTCAGTAACTTCAATGTTACATCCGTCGTTCCCTAGATACCCTAAAACAATAAAATATCCAAGTATATATACTACCCCTCCAAACCTAGACTAAAAAGGAAAAAAAATAAAAATAAATAAAATACCAAAAATCACCAAATCCCGTCGCTCTGCTTTGTTTGCCGCTGAAGCACGACTCGTCCCTAGATGGACGACTCGTCCCTGAAAAGCCTCTCTATGCTACAGTCGTCCCTCTTACAAGGAATACTTGGTTTGTGCTTGGACGACTCGTCCCTTGAGCCAAAATCTCAGATTTTCTCCTCTCTTAAGCCCCGCTTTGATCCTTGACTTTGTCGACTTCCATTGATGTAGAGATGATGTTCTTGAGCTCTTCGAGAACCAAATTCAATTACAAGGTAAAATCTCTAAATCTCTCTCGAATTATATTGTTTCTCAATAATTTCTCACAATACATGATTCACTCAAAAATACATCAAATCTATACTAAATACATAAAAATAGAGAATAATAGGGACGGAACATATAGAAAATAGATAGTATAAATCCGTCCTATCAAATACCCCCATGCTTAGACCATTACTCATCCCTGAGTAATATCCTAATCTCCAATCTAACACCGGTCTAAAACAGATGCATGGAGGATAAATGATTCCTAGTCTCCTCTAATCCGCCAACACAAGTCAAAGAAAAACAATAACCATCGGAGTAATAGAAACTCCATCTCCTTATAACACCAAAATATAAACAATGAAAATAATGACCTTAGCTTGATACCAACTCCCATAATAAAAAGGTATCCAAACTAAGGTCCACGCAAATAAAAGCCAAGGGGACTAAATATGTCCTATGTTTCCCCCACGCTTGGCTCACACTACATACACCCTCATAAAAAGAAATCATTGTTAAGGTTGCGATCCTTAAACAGAAATTCACCTCGTGATAAGCACCAACACCCCTTATAACTCCAAAAGTGAACGAGGGTTTCTAAATCCTAGGCACCACTATCCAAACCTCCTACTCCATAGTGATCCTACCCAACACTCCAAACCTCCATTATGTCTCCAACTCCGGTGATATAAAAGATAGTATACATTTCACTTCCTCACCTTTTGCCTAGGTATCGTTTCCGGTTTTCTTCTAGCCTCTCTTTTTTTTTTTCTTACTTCCTCACCTTTTGCCCAGATGCCGTTTCCGGTTTTTACCTAGCCTCTCTTTTCTTTTCTCTCTCTCTTTTTTTTTTTTTGAACAAAAATAACGTATAAACAATGATACAACAATCATCCTCCCCCCACGCTTCAACTAGTCATTGTTCTCAATGACACTAAACAATAAATACGGGACAATAAACATGGGGGAAAGGGCACCAAATAGACTAAGTAATGGGACGGGAGGCCCCACAAATATGGGCCTCATTAATGTAAGGGGTATAAAAGAAATCTTTTCGAGTTACCTCTAAAAGATGTTTCGGTTCCATGATATGCCTCCCTGTTGGAGACCATTTCAGCTTCCCCTTAATCTTCTCTTTTGCTTTCATCCCCACCCTTGGTGGTTTTCCTTTCTTCTTTTCCTCCGGCTTCACTTTTGGAGCTTCACCATCATCAATATCTACCGCACCTCCATCCTTTGATTTTGGTTTCATCAAATCCATGGCACACACCTTACGAACATTGTCGGGAAAATTCTTAGCATCGAAAGCATTCAAACTCACCACTTTTCCATCAAACTCCATGGTTAAAGAACCATTTTTCACATTCAGCTTTGTCTCAGCAGTAGACATAAATGGCCTCCCCAACAAAATGGGAGCCTCAGAATCCGACTCCATCTCAAGAACATAAAAATTCGCAGGAAAAACCAAATCACCAACCCGGACTTCGACATCTCGAACCACCCCCTTTGGGTATGCGTTGGACTTATCCGCCAACTGTATTACTACTCGAGTATCCTCCAATTTATCCAATTTATCCAATTTAAGGCTTTCAAACAATGTACAAGGCATAACATTGACTACCAGAAACTGGTGTTTTAGCGAAGGAAACAACAGCGACGAAAGCATTCCGTCGCTGAATAGCGACGGAAATTATGCTATAGCGACGGAATAATTTTGGCGTCAAATTTAGCGACGGAATTTATTTTCGTCGCTAAATTTCATCGCTAAAACGAATATTCTTCGAATATTCGTTTATTTACCGCCACTAAATCGGCGTCAACTTTACCGACGGAATATTCCGTCGCTATCTCTATATCAGCGACGGAATTATTCCGTCGGTGAAAAGTAATTATTTTTTACTTTTTTTTAATCAGCGACGGAATAATTTCGTCGGTGATTTTAATATTTAATTTTTAATGATTTTTAATTAATCAGCGACGGAATAATTCCGTCGGTAAAAATTAAATATTTTTTGTTTTTTTTTTAAAATAAAACCAGTGACGGAATATTTCCGTCGGTGATTAATTAATTTTTTTTTATTAATCACCGACGGAGATATTCCGTCGCTGATTATAAAATTTAATTTTTAATTATTTTAGAACTAATTAACAAAATAACTAACTGAAAACATTAAAAAATTTAACTGAAACATTAGAAAATTGACTGAAATTTCAAAAAACTAACTGAAATTTTGAAAAACTAACTGAAAACATTAAAAAACTAACTGAAAAAGGTTAAAAAGTTGACTGAAATTCTAAAAAACTAACTGGAAACGTTAAAAAACTGACTGAAATTTCTAAAAACTAACTGAAAACGTTATACCCTATACCATATACTATATACCCTATACCATATACTATATATATACCCTATACCCTATACCCTATACCATATACTATATACCCTATACCATATAACCCCTAAACCCTAACCCCTAAACCCTAAACCCTAAACCCTAACCCCTAAACCCTAACCCCTAAACCCTAACCCCTAACCCCTAAACCCTAAATACTAAACACTAAACCCTAACCCTTAAACCCTTAACCCCTAACCCCTAAACCCTAACCCAGGGCCGTTCCTAGACTTTTGTGGGCCCCGGGCGAAATCAGATGAAGAGACCCCTAATTAAAAGGACATTTTTACGATACTCAAATATATTTTTACGATACTCAAATGCTATATATTTTTACCTAGATAAAACAGAAGTAAAGTTACTAGGTTTATATACAAAACAAGAAGATGATTAAAAGAACAAGATCATTACCCACACTCAATTCATCAGAATTATTTTCTTCATGAATATGATTGTCTTCACCTAAGTTTTGATTATGTTGCTCAAGATCATTACCCACACCCAATTCATCAGAATTATTTTCTTCATCTAAAATTTCAGGTTGTTCAATGTTACTAATACCCAATCCATTAGAATTTTTATGACCCGAGTCTCTTTTAAAAACAAATTTATCAATAGCCCCCTTTTGTGAAGCATTAAATTGCTCAACAACTTTTTTTTCATTTCTCACATTCAGATGGCTGTTTTTTTTAAAACATTATCAAATAAAATTAAACACAATTGTAATACAAAAAGAACATCAACACCTGAATTCTTGTAAGATGAAGTCTTGTGACGGATGATGAAATTGGGTAGTAAGTAGAACAATCAAACTTAATTCATGATCATGCATCAGAACATGATAAATAAACAATTAGACAAAAAATACAAGGAAAAAAAAATCCCTAAATAAGCAAAATTCAGAGTAAAGAAACAAAAAGGCAAACCCTAATCTTTCTTTTTTTACATTACCAGTTAATTTAACCCTTCGGCGAAAGAGGGAAGTGCTGAAAGAAAGCCAAACTGATTCACTGTTCACGGCCGGAAAGAGCGATCCAGGACTAGGAGTAGGGCCGGCCGAAAAGAGCATTCCAAGGAAGAAATTAAGAGACGGTGTGAGGAGGAGATCTGATGAAGATTGAAGGGCTTGATTAATTATGATAGATTTAGGAGTTTTGTGTGCAAAATACAAAGAAAAAAAATTAAGAGACCTACGCAGAATACTAACAGACTTACAGACCGTTATTTTCCCAAATTATGTGTAATTAGCAAAAAAATAAATATTTATTATAGTTATAAAAAAACATATACATACCATATACACTATATAGCCTATTTAAGAATGGGCCCCTTACCACTAAGGGCCCCGAGCGGTTGCCCTCACTGACCCCCCCCTTGGGCCGGCCCTGCCCTAACCCCTAAACCCTAAACCCTAAACCCTAAACCCTAAACTCTAAACCCTAAACCCTAACCCTAACCCCTAACCCCTAACCCCTAAACCCTAAACCCTAACCCCTAACCCTAAACACTAAACCCTAAGGGTATAGTGTATAGGGTATAGGGTATATGTAATAGTGTATAGTGTATAGAGTATAGGGTATAGTATATAGGGTATAGTGTATAGTGTATATGGAATAGTGTATAGGGTATAGGGTATATGATATAGTGTATAGGGTATAGGGTATAAGGTATAGGGTATAGTGTATAGGGTATATGGTATATGGTATAGGGTATAGTGTATAGTGTATAGGATATAGGGTATATGGTATAGTGTATAGTGTATAGGGTATAGGGTATAGGGTATAGTGTATAGTGTATAGGGTATAGGGTATAGTGTATAGGGTATAGGGTATAGGGTATAATGTATAGTGTATAGGGTATAGTGTATAGGGTATAGTGTATAGTGTATAGTGTATAGGGTATAGTGTATAGTGTATAGGGTATAGTGTATAGGGTATAGTGTATAGCCTATAGGGTATAGTGTATAGGGTATAGGGTATAGTGTATAGGGTATAATGTATAAGGTATAAGGTATAGTGTATAGTGTATAGAGTATAGGGTATAGTGTATAGTGTATAGGGTATAGTGTATAGGGTATAGGGTATAGGGTATAGGGTATAGGGTATAGTGTATAGGGTATAGGGTATAGTGTATAGAGTATAGTGTATAGTGTATAGGGTATAGGGTATAGGGTATAGGGTATAGGGTATAGTGTATAGTGTATAGGGTATAGTGTATAAGGTATAGTGTATAGTGTATTGGGTATGGGTATAGTGTATAGGGTATAGTGTATAGTGTATAGGGTATAGGGTATAGTGTATAGGGTATAGTGTATAGGGTATAGTGTATAGGGTATAGGGTATAGGGTATAGTGTATAGGGTATAGGGTATACGGTATAGGGTATAGGGTATAGTGTATAGGGTATAGTGACAGTAATTTAAAATAATTTTCATGTTTTCTATAAATAAAAACAATGATATTTATTAAATTAAAATTAATTAATATTTATGATTTATTTATTTTTTCAAAAATAATATTTATTGACTCATACTTATTTTTTTGACAGTAATTTAAAATAATTTTCATGTTTTATATAAATAAAAATAATGATATTTACTAAATTAAAATTAATTAATATTTATGATTTATTTATTTTTTCGAAAATAATATTTATTGACTCATATTTATTTTTTTGAGAGTAATTTAAAATAATTTTCATGTTTTATATAAATAAAAATAATTATATTTAAAATAATTTTCATGTTTTATATTAAATTAAAATTAATTAACCTCAGCGACGGAATATTCCGCCGCTAAATATTGATTCTAGCGTCGGAATTTAAAATCCGCCGCTATAATTAATGTTTAGCGGCGGAATATTCCGTCGCTGGTGTTAATTAAACCAATGGCGGAAATTTTCATCGGTGTTACATGCCATGTCATCAATTCGCGTGATTACGTATTTACCAGCGACGAAATATTCCGTCGCTGAAATTATATATAAATAATAATTTTGACGCCCTAATTACATCACAGTCTGTAAACTCTCGCTCTCTCTTCCTGCTTTCTCTCTCTTCCCCGACGAGCTCTCTCTTCCTTCCCTAGCTCTCAGACCGCCGTCGTCCACCATCGCCGGCCGTCCACCTCTCCACCGTCTCCGTTTCTCCTTCCCTCCTCTTTCTAGCCGACGCTCTCAACCTCATCACCGCCACGACCGTCGGCCCTATCAAGAACGCACGAACAAGGTCAGAATCTCGATCAATTTAATCAAATTGTGTATGCATTTATCTTCTGGAAATTTCCACTAATTCATTAATTATTATCTTGTTGTGTATGCATTCTCTCTCTCTCTCTCTCTCTCAGCGAAATTTCATTCAAAATTCATTTTGAAATGGTTTATTTCTTAGTACTAGATCTGTGGTGATATTGTTGGGACGAGTCTTGAAATTGGCTGCGTTTTTGGTTGATTTTCTTTGGTGTTTTGGTTACGTTAATGTTGAAATTGTTTAAAGTCTTTGGTTTTTCAATTTTAGCCGTTTTCGATTTGGTTGAATTTTATATCTGGACTGGCTGTTATGCCAAGATTGCTGACTACGCACAGACACACAAGCCCCCCAACTCGCACATACACACATGTATATGTTTATAATTTTCAGTTTAGAGTCTAAAAGAACCCCCTCCATCCGAAATTGAATGTTCAAAAAATTTCCATTTTGTTCTTGAGGAGGGAGTAATGATTTTGTTGTTGGATGCATGTAACGGTCAGAGATATCTTAGTTTCATCAGTTAAGCTTTGGGTGATTGTTAGTTAGATTATGAATTGCTTGCACACTAATTTGATTAATTTGGTTCAAGGTTAGATTTATCTGAAGACACAATTGACCTAGCTAAGACTGTGTTTTTTGTATGCATCCGGAGTTATATTCTTTCTAACAATGTACATTGATCAGAATCATTTCCATGTTTTCAACTTTGAGTAGCCTAAGCATCAAGATTATTCTCAAAACATTTTTCTGTTTTCATTCTTGAGTTTATATAAGAAATAGACGGAGTTTGAATTGCGATTTTATGCGGTTATTTCAACTCTAATTTGATAACTATAGGAGAATTTTGGAAAAAGATGTCACCATTTTTGGATGCATGCATATAGCTACTCCCTTCATTTTCAGATAAGTGGCATGTTTGAATGTTAAAATTTTGAGAATTACAATGGAGTCTCATAATAAAATCTGTAGTTTTAAGTATTAAAGAATAAAGAAATGTTTGGTACCTTCATTTATTTACTAAATATTAAAAAAAATGCCCGAAAAGAGAAAACAATAGTAATATTTCCGCTCAAGAACTAGAGATTCATGAGGACCTCATGAATCTCTAGTTCTTAACCTAGTAAAGTTAATAAATAAAATGTTCCATTTCTTTTCTTAACCTAGTAAAGTTAATGTGAAAGCTATGGAGGGGAGGGATACATGTATACATTAAAAATAACATAGAGATTCATGAGGACCTCATGGAATATAATGATAGGGTTCTAGATCCCATTTTGGGGCGATTGACGGCATCGCGAACGGTGATTATGTCGCCTACGTTTGAGCGCCTGATATCAATCCTGGCACCCTAGATGCACCTTAGGTCGGATCTTGTGTAAAGTCAAAGGGGGAGGGGGGTGAATGTCTAAAATTAGGAAGACTTGGATGAAAGTATTGTTAAGGAATTAGACTCCTAATCATTGTCTAAAATTAGGAAGAAAACTCTTAGTGGCACTGCTTATAGGGTATTGTGGTTGGTGGTTAACATCTTAAAATATAAACAAGATGAGAGCCTTTCTCATCCACAGCTATCAAAATCCGTCCATCTTTCGTTTCGAAAGACAGAGCAAAAAAATTCTCCACTGCAAAGGATTTTCTGTTTAATAAGAGTTTTTCCAGTTTCACTGACCTCTTCTCTCTAAGGATCTCAAACATCACAACCATGTTTGTGACAGTGTCTGTTTTCTCTTCACTGGTGTTATACTGTTACCTTGTTTTTACTTGTGACCGTATAACACCAGTGAAGAGTAAAACAGGCACTGTCACAAATATGGCTGTGATGTTTGAGATCCTTAGAGAGAAGAGGACAGTGAAACTGGAAAAATTTCTTATTAAACAGAAAATCTTTTGCTCAGACAGTTGAGAACTTGTTTGCTCTGTCTTTCTTGGTCAAAGATTGAATAGGGTTTTGATAGTTGTGAATGAGAACGACTCTCATCTTGTTTATAAATGTGAATTTAATTCATCATTGTAAAATTATATATTTTACAACAAAGAATTAAATAATAATATTTAAAATTATTCACAATAGTAATAATTTAAAAAATCCAAAAGCCAAAATTTCTTGATTTTCAATTATAAAGCAAGTAGACAAAGTGATATTTGCATTTCATATAATCGTGCATTTCAGGATGGGATAGGTTTATCAAACAGGCACTTAAAGGATAGAGTAGGTATTGATTCCAGGTCAACAAGTGTTGAATTTCAACTACCTAACCAACTAAGCTGCCTGAAACATATATTAATAAAGTGCACAATAATTATATTGCTATAACAAGAGATAAAAATAAATTAGTAAATGTTCTGGCGTAATTAGGTGTCATGCTGGATTAAAGCTGGTTGGAAGCATATACTGTTTGCTTAATAATTATATTGATGCTAAAGAATTGTAAAATTTGAAACCTATATGACAATTAATTTGTATAAAGTTATATCTAGGGGTGTAAGTGGTTAGGTAGGGACACCATTATCCTTTAGTTTAGTTTGAACTAGAGCTCAAGATTTGTTGATACTAAAAAGCCAACCCCAATTCTAAACCTAATTTTAAATATTAACAATTTACAATTATTCACAATATTAATAGGTAAAAAATCCCAGCAGCCCCAATTTAAGGCAGCATGGAGCATTACAATGGAGAAATTGTTTCCCGAGAGTATCAATTTCAACAAGACATTCTTGAACTCTCGCGCTTTCACCAAAAACAACACCTGAAACTTATTGACAGGAGGTATAGCATGCCATGCATCTGGTCTTTAAAAGATTGGAAGATTGATTGGGATCTGCTCCGAGCTGCTTCGTGCTTTGGGATTCGGAGCGACATGTGTTCACCCTATCATACAACAATCTGATGCCAACGATGGAGGATTTCCGAGCACTGAATGGTGTGGCTGAGTCGAGGACTGTGGCATTTCCCCGAGACAGACGATCAGTTACGGAGCAACTATCTGAATTCTTGGGATTATCAGCAGACTGGGTATCGCACATTGTCGTTATAGATTCATAGACTTGACTCATATAGCCAGATTGAGTCGGACCAGCCTCAGACTGTTTGATCTATCCACTTCCTTAGATATATTCATGTTGCTCATTCTATCTGTGCACTACTTCTGCGGCTACATCGGAGTGTGTCCAGCTATGCTTTGTTAGAGATCATCGAGCGGGCGAGAGGTGATCGAGGAGTTGACATCCGACATATTCAATATGGACAGGGAGCGATGGACATCATTCCACTGTTGCTAGCGGAGACATACCACGACATTGATAGATTAGCCGGAGGATCCGAGTACATGGGTTCAGGCAGCCCCAAATTACTATCATTGTGGCTGTATGAGAGATTGCGCTTGATCTCGCCACTGCCAAAGGGGCAAACAGCATTACCTTGGGATACTAGACATCGCAGGATATTGAGGGATGCCGCTACTGAGAGTTGGCATAGGAGGTTGGCCTTGGCCCGATATGAGACTGCAAACCTGTACTATTAGATTCCGACATGGGGATTGCAGACTATGAAAGATATTCAGGATGAGTCAGTGATTGTCCGACTTTCGGGACTACATGTATCATCCTTTTGCATTCCATCTCTAGTGAGCAGACAGTACGGATGCCCGCAGCAGACCATTCGGACTTTGAGAGAGCAGTTGACGACTAATACCATGCCGATGATTATGACTGAGCCTCAGACTACACATTTCTTTGGCAGAGCATTTCTAGAGGGCTTTCTTCCGATACGACCACTACTCCGTCAGACTAGAGGTAGCACATTTCTGACCACCAAGTATCTGATATGGTACGAGGAGCAGCAAGGTCCTATATAGCTGATGATAGAGGCTCGACGCCGAGAGTATTTTGGGGCAGACTATTCTTCCAGTCGGACATTAAGAGACATAGAGGCCAAGAGCAACCCTGATGAAATCACTGGTGACATTGCAGCAGATTATGAGAGATGGGAGCTTCGGAGAGCTGCTTTGAGAAATGATCCCGAAGTGATAGCTCGTAGAGAGGCCTTGAGACAGGAAAGAGCAGTACTGAGAGCTACCAGACTGATTGATCCACCGGCTCACACAATACCTGAGCCAGGACGAGGTCAGACTGACTTTTTCGACATACCTAGACCAAAGACCTCCCAGGGATCGAGGCGGAGGAAGAGTAGAGATTCGAGTTCGGGAGCGGGAACGAGTTCCTAGACACTTTAAGAAGATCTGTTAATATATTGCTAAATATGAGTTAGAAGCTTTAAATTTATTTTAAGAAGATATGTGTTGCTTTTAAGTTTATAATTCAAATTTAGGGAATAATAATACGTTAATTACTTCTAAACTGTTAATATATTATGAAATAAAATAATTATTAACATCCCAATTTTGTTTCATCCGTCGATTAAATTGAGTGTACGTATAATATATGGATTGCAATGAAGGAGTGATGTCTGTTAGCGATGATCATAGTTAGATGTACAAGCGGAAGTTGCCGAATCATTGCAGTATCAATCCTGAATTTATAAGAGGGTTGAAGGGGTTTATTGAATTTGCTAAATCAAACCCCAGTCACATGAATGATGATGGTAAGATTAGGTATCCATGCACCATATGTTGTAATGTCAGGTATCTAAGCTTGATCGATAGTCAGAAACATCTTTTGCGTAACGGGTTTGAAGTTGGGTACAAACGGTGGACTCGTCATGGACGAATTGAAACAGCTTTGGGAGTATGGGGTCGAAACGTGGGATGCTTTCAAGTGAGAGAATTTCAACATGAAGGCTGCGTTGATGTGGGCAGTTAATGACTTCCCTGCATATGGGATGTTATCGGGTTGGAGCACCTACGGGAAGTTGGCCTGTCCGTATTGTATGAGTGACACAAAGTCTTTCACGCTCACGCACTCTGGAAAACCATGTTGGTTCGATTGCCATAGACAATTTCTTCCGGAGGACCACCCATTCAGGACCCAGAAGAATGCGTTTAAAAAGAACAAGATTGACCATGATGAGACCCCGATTCGTTTAAGTGGTGACACGGTCTATGAGAAGGTATCTAGATTGCCCGATCCTCGGTGGGGGAAAAAGTTTTCGAAGACCAAAATACAAGGGTTTGGGAGTTCCCATAACTGGACCAAGAGGAGTATATTTTGGGAGCTGCCATACTGGAAAACAAATCTCATTCGACATAACCTTGACGTGATGCACATTGAGAAGAATGTATTCGATAATGTTTTTAACACGTTGATGGATTTCAAGGCAACAACTAAAGACAACGAAAAAGCTCGAATGGACCTTAAGGAAATCTGTAAGCGGCCGGCCTTAGACTTGGTACACGCCAATGGTAAACCAGTTAGACCGATGGCTCAATACGTGCTTACAAAGGAAAACAAACTCCTCCTCCTGAAATGGCTCAAGGATTTAAGGCTTCTAGATGGTTATGCGTCTAACATTGGTAACTGTGTCAATGTAGAGGAGGGGAAAGTGCAGGGTTTAAAGAGTCACGATTGCCACATTTTGCTGGATATGCTACTTCCAATTGCTCTCAAGGGTCTCTTGCCTGACAATATCTGGGTGGTGTTAACAGAGTTAAGTGAGTTTTTCCTAGCGTTAACATCGACCACACTACGTGTTGATCACATGAAAAAGCTTGAGGAGAGCATCGTAGTGACTTTGTGCAAACTTGAGAAGATATTTCCTCCTTCATTCTTTGATTCTATGGAGCATTTACCGGTTCACTTGGCATACGAAGCTAGAGTCGGTGGTCCAGTTCAATACAGATGGATGTATCCATTTGACAAGTAATTGAATTTATTCTATTTCTAAATAATTTGAGCGTTAACAATATACCTTCTTTAACGTTATTTATATTTTAATCTACGAATGAATTTTAGGTATCTAGGCCAATTGAAAAGGAAGATGAGCAATAGGGCCATGGTCGAGGCCTCAATTTCAGAGGCTGTTATTATAGATGAGATTGTTGCCTTTGTCGGAACATATTTTTCTCCTGATGTTGATACGAAATTGACTAGGGTTGGCCGCAATTACGATGGTGGTTGTCCGTCTAAGGGAAACATCTCTGTATTTTCATCCCCTGGTTGGTTCCTCGGCAAACGGGTTGGTACGCGTACGTTAACCGCTAAAGAATTTACCGTGGTCTCACTCTATGTTCTTCTTAACTGTGACGAGGTTGGGGAATATATCAAGTAAGTCATTGATGTTATGTTTACGCCTTGTCGATTAAATTATGCATGTTTAATTACCTGCATAGGAAATGCCTTGTTTAACCATATTGCAAAATGTTTAAAGATTTAGCTCAGGATTTATCTCCAGAACTCATCGCAACTAGGACAGATAGAGAATTTCCAAACTGGCTAAGGAAATATGTAAATATTTCGTTTCATTCAAATTTATTCTATATACTTTTTTAAACATTCAATCTTAAAATTGTATTATTGGTTACATATTGTCTTATAGATAGCTGAACATCCGGGTGATGCCAAAGCTGTGAGGTTAAGACATTTAGCATCAACTCCGTACTTGAACGTTAATTTATACAATGGTTATTTTGTGAATGACTATGTGTTTCATACCAAAGTTTACGGGGGCTCTAAATTAACGTGGAATAGCAGTGTGAAGCTTAAAGGAAACCTTGATTATTATGGCGTCCTTGGAGAATTTTTGCCTTCATTATCAAAGTGAACAGGGAGAATGGTTTAAACCTAGGGCTTCATGAGATAGCCTATTCGTATGATCTTCAACCTTTTGGCTCAAAAAGATATCTTTTTAAGAAAAGGTCAGGTAGGAATTCCCTAATGAGCACCACATCTTCGAGTGATAGGCGATGGAAAAATATGTTTTTCTTTATTGATAGGGCATCCATTGAAGAAGGGAATGAGGTACCAAGCGAGTGGAACAAGGGAGGTACTTGAATTCCTAACTTTGTGATTTTCTGTTCTTGAAACAAACTGAAATCGTAATTGCTCTTAACTTTTTTCAGATATTGATTGGGGAGAATTATTCCCACCGGCAGAAGACACCTTGGCAAAAGTTGACGAATTTTTCAAGCTTCCCTTGGATAAGAGATCTCCTAGGGGACTACTGGAATCACCTCTGGTTATTTCGGAAGATCAAAAAGCATCAACCTCCGTCATTATGTCTACAGGTAAGCTTGTTGTCTCTTTATTTTAGTTCATCAACCTGATGCTTTATACTTCTTGACATTTTTCATGTGTTGATACAGTTTCCAAACCAGTTGTCTCAGGATCAGATTTTGATCTTGACGATATTGAAGCCATGTTTGAAAACTCCTCTCTTAAGATAGATATGAAACCACCGCCGGTTCCTAAGAAGATCCCTGTTTTAGATGAGAGCGCTGGTATTGGCTCTAGGGTGAAAAAGAGGAAGGCTATTCAAGAGGAGGTAATTGATGTTGGAGATACTTTTGAAGGAATGCCAGTAGGAGAGTTCAAGAAGAAGTGTATGAGTTTTGCAGCTGGGGTAAGATGTTTACTAACTAGATTTTGACTGATTCAAAAGTTTTTATAACATCTTTTGATGTCAAGTTATTATGTTACAGGAAGTAGGGTATTTGGAAGATTTGGTAAAGGAAATGGAGATGCTGAAGAAGAAGTCTAAAGCTGATGTTGCTTTGGTCAAGAAGGAGAAGATAATGTTAGAGAACAAGGTGAAGGGGCATGAAAAGTCCTTGGAAGAACAAGCTAAGACGTTGGAAGAGCAGGAGAAGACTGTGAAGGATCTATTGGACAGTTTGGCAAAAAGTGAGGAAGATCACCTTAAGGAGATTGATGAAGTGAAAGGTACTTGCAAATTGGCTGCTGCTAAAACTGTTTCTCAGTGTAAAATCAAGATGATAAAGGAGTTTCAAGAAGGAAAGGCTCAAAATTGGGATATCAACAAGGAATATGCCTTCTTCTCCAAGCTGACAGGTGAGCCAATAGATGAGGGTGAGGTGTCATCAAGCCCACATGAGGCAGTTGTAAAGGAAGCGAGAGAGGTTGGAGAAGTTACTCCTAAAGCAACACCTGAGGCGGACGCCATCTGAAGAAGGTAAAACAAGTTTGTTTTGTTTTTTATTGGTATTACTGGGGTGGAATCCCAAAGACAATTTTAATTTGGCTGGTTATATAATAGGTCCATAAGGACCGAAGACAATTTCTTTTACGTGTTGGGTTGGTCCAACACTTTTGCGTTTTAGTTTTATCAGTTTGGATGTTGGATTATCGTCTTAACTTTTAGGGATGTTCTTATGCTAGCTTTAAAAAAATTATGGTTTGGTAATTTTCAAGCATGTCAAGGCTTGTTTCATTTTTGATGAAATTTTTCTTTTGATGGTTATATGTTATGCTCGTAAGGTGACATGATAGTATGTCAAAACAACAAATACTTAAGATGACAAGAACATGTCATAACCACAAGAATAAAACATGAGATCAATCATTTAACTGAGTGGAAATGGGTAAGCTATATGAGTTTACCCATATAGGCCCACCCCACACCTCAATTAAAGAGATAGCTAGCGCTCCAGGCGAAGGTGTGGTAACCTAACATCTTAAGAAAGAGGTAATTAACTCTTTAAACCTTAGAAGGGATTGTGTACCTTTACTTGTGAAGAGATGGCCAGTCTCTGACGGAGGAGAATTCGTTGTCCTTTTGGCTTTGAATACTTTCGACATGTCCCCATTTCCGTATGTCAACACCTCACAAGACAGAGACATATTAAAAATGGACGTCAACTATGTTGACGCCCCTCCACAAGTTGTGTTAGTGACATCTTGATTTGTAGAGAAGTAATATGAAAAAGGAAAACAGTAAATAGGGAAATGAAAGGTCACACCTAATAAATAAAGGATTGTCCATACCTGGGATGAGATGAGTTAAAGGGGGCATCGTTTAGATGTAATACCTTTTAAGGTGAATGGCGTTCCAACTTCGTGGGATCATTTGGCCATCCAAGGTTGATAGGGGATACGCTCCTTTCCCGGCCTGTGCATCAATTAGGTAAGGTCCTTCCCACTTTGGGGCGAGCTTGCCTACATTGAGTTCCTTTGTATTCTGGAATGCCTTTCGTAGGACTAAGTTTCCTACTTGAAACCTTCTAACCCTTACGTTTTTGTTGTAAAACCTGGCTACCCTTTGTTGATATGCTGCCATCCGAACTTTGGCCATGTCCCTTAGTTCGTCTACGGTATCCAAGTCATATGTCAAGATTTCTTTATTATGTTCAGATGTCAACAAACTGTATCTGGCCGTAGGTACAAGAACTTCTGCTGGAATAACTGATTCTGTCCCAAATACAAGTGAATAGGGAGTCTGATCAGTAGCATTCTTAGATGTCGTTCTGTCAGTCCATAAAACCATTGGTAACTCTTCTGCCCATCTTCCCTTCCTTTGGTCCAGTTTCTTTTTTAAGTTGTTAATAATAATCTTGTTGCTGGACTCTGCTTGTCTATTCGCTTGAGGGTGAACAGGTGAGATGTCAACATCTTGACTCCCCAACTATTCAAGAAATTCTTGGTTTTCCTACTAATAAACTGGGAGCCGTTATCACAAATAATCTCTGAAGGTATTCCAAACCTGCTGAATATATTTCTTTTGATGAAAGATATAACTTCTCTGTCTCGGACTTGTACGTATGCCTCAACTTCTACCCATTTAGAAAAATAGTCTGTCATGGCTAGACATGGGCAAACCGGAACCGGAACCGGGCGGAACCCGAGAACCGAACCGGAACCGGAAGAACCGGAACCGGCGAGAACCGGAACCGGTGAGAACCGAAACCGGCCGGTTCACGGTTCAATCCCGGTCCCTCATTTTAAAAAACCGTGAATCGGCGGTTTTGGAACCGGAACCGGAACCGGGGAACCGGTGGTTCAGAACCGGAGAACCGGCGGTTCTTGCAGAAAATTCAAAAAAAATCGAATTTTACCCGTTTTTTTTCAGCTTTTTCAGTCAAATTTGCCCGTTTTTTTTTGACTTTTTACACCTTTTTAAGTAATTAAAAAAATAAAAAAATAAAACAATCCTTACCTTTCACCTATAAATACAAATTCACCTCATTACATTTTATTTTCACAAAACTCTCTTAACTCTCTCTTCTCTCTTAAGTTACTCTCAAGTCTCAACTCTCTCAAGCTCAAAGCCTCAAAATCTCAAATCACTCACCAACATTCATATTTTCATCCATTTTCATAGTCATACTTTCACTCACCAACATTCATATTCCATAATCCATCCTCATTTTCCATATTTTCATCCATTTTCATAGTCATATACTCATACTTACACACCAATACACCATCATGTCTTCTTTCCTTAGAAACTTAACAAAAAAAAACGGGTAGCAAGAGCAAAAACAACCAAGGAGGTTCATCTTCTCGACTACCACCACCGCCACCACCACCACCAAATGATATTCCCTTTTATGATGGGGGAATGTCGGGAAGAAATCAATGGGAAATTAATGAAGATGAGGAGGTTCAAGTTGGAGACCAACAATTTCCAATACCGCCTTTCATGTCACAACAACCACAATTTGTAGGAACTCCAAGTACTGAAGAAAGTGATGCACATAACCTACCACCAGTGCCACCACCACCAACTGCACCAAGAGGAAGGGGTCGCGGTCTTCGTGGAGGCGGTCGACAAAGTCAACCTCAAGAACCTAAAATTCGTGAACCGAAGTCCCCAATTTTTATTCGTCACTTTAGGAAGGAGCTCGGATTGGACAAACATGGTGAGGAGGTTTGGAAAGTGATATGTAACTATTGTGAAAATGTTTATACTTGGAGGGATGTCAATGGATACGGCACTTATACCAAGCATGTTCGAGTTCATCATCCTACCGAATTTGGCATAGATCCAACTCAAACACAACTCCAAGGAGTTTCGACTTCTTCGATGGGCGCTTTAGGTACGTCTTCTTCTTCCAACACTACATTTCATTATAGTGAACAAAACCATAGAAGAGGTATGTCAAAATTTGTGTGTGTTAAATGTCTTTCCTTTAGTTTTGCCGATGATGAATTCTATGAAGATTTTTCTAAACTCTCTCTTAACCCCGCTGCAAAAAGAATACCACGTAGAACTCTCACACGTGATATTGCAAAAATAGTCGGGGAATATAAATATGGTTTAATACAAACATTTTCTAATTTATCTCAACAAGTTTCTATTTGTTCGGATATATGGAGTGATAACCGTTGTGAACATTTTTATATGGGAGTAACTTGTCATTGGATTGACAATTCTTGGACCATTCAAAAGAGATTGATTGCATATAGAGATTTTGATGATGAGCATACCGCACACAATATTGCACTTAAACTACAAAGTATTTTACAAGAATATAATTTAGTTACTAAAATTATTTCAATGTCTTTTGATAATGCTAGCTCTAATACTGCAAGTTTACCGGAACTAATTGGTATTTGTAAACCGGTATTAGGTGAATTTTTTTTTCATATTAGATGTTTTTGTCATATTTTAAATTTATGTGTGCAAGATGGTCTATCTGCTTTACAAGATTCAATTATTCCTATTAAACGAGGTATACAGTTTATTATGAGAAAAAGTTCCAATCAAAGAAAATGGAGAGACTATTGCAAGGCAAATGATATCCGTCCCAAAAAATTTTCAATGGATGTTACAACTAGGTGGAATTCAACCTATAAACTTTTAGCGGATTCTTTTCTTTATAAGGAACAAATTTTCTTGTTTTTGTCTTCCGTTGGTTACAAATACACCCTATTTCCTCATCAATGGAATGTTTGTGGAAGCATGATCAAATTGTTGAAAAATTTCAAGGATGCCACTGTCATGTTATCCGGTACGTATTATCCTACTTCTAACTTATTTGTTGATCATAGTACTATTATTTCGGGTACATTTTGTGAATTTAAAAATGATCCCATAATTGGTCCAGCCTTTGTTAGCATGAAGGAAAAATGGTTGAAATATTTTGAGACAATTCCAAGTATTTTTTTAATTGCAAAAATTTTAGATCCAAGGGTTAGAATGGATGGTTTGGAACAACTTCTTACATATTACTATCAAAATTTGTTTGATGCAAATGATTCCCGTTTTCCAAATATTGATCAAATATTGTCCGATGCGAAAAATGAATTTTTAAATGTTTTTAAAGAGTACAACTCAATTTATGGTGGTGCTAGTACAAGTGAGGCTCCTCCTCGTCAAACTAGCGAAACAGACAACTCTTTTTTGACTTCTTTTTATGGAAATAGAAAGCGCTCTAGAGGAAGCGGTTCTAATGCGGAATTTGAAAAATATTTGAACACGGAATTTGAATATGATGATGAGGTTGAATTTTGCATTTTACATTGATGGGCCAAGAGGGCGAGTTCTTATCCTATTGTTTCTAGGATAGCAAGAGAAATATTTGCTTCTCCCGCATCAACGGTTTCGGTTGAGCACGCTTTTAGCATTGGTGGAAATATTGCGGATCCGCAACGTGCAAATTTAACTGTTGAAAATTTAGAAAATCAAAATTTGTTGAATGATTGGGTCAAAGCGGAGAAAAGATATCAAGAGCCAAAGTTTTCCTCATCCGATGAAGATTTCTTTGATTCAACATCGGGAAGTGACGAGAACAATGACACAATCCCAATGGCCCAAATGTAAGTTGATGTAATTTATATAGTTTAATTTGTATAATTTAATTTGTTGCTTTGTTTTATTTTATATATTAGGTTTTTTTTGTTTAGATTAGATTGTTATAATTTAGATAAATATTGTAAAATACTAAGAACGAGGTTAATGCTCCTTATTATGTCTTCCCTTACTTATAAAAGGGCAAGGTTGGTTGTCCCCCTCATTGTAACATTTTAACAATTATTAATAAAATTTAAGGGTACCGTCCCTTTTTCTTTTATAAAATATGTTAAAATAATTTGTTTATTATTCATCTTCATCCAAATTTGTTAGAATCTTAACAGTTTTGATGGCTTAAAAGAGAAGAAAAGGAAAAGGAAGTGACCAAAGTGCACTGACCAAACTTTGGGGTTGCTGGAAATTGGATATGGGCGGTCGCCCACCTCTCTTTTGGGCGGTCGCCCATGTGTGCAGAGAGTTTGAACATTGCTTGAATTTGGATATGGGCGGTCGCCCACCTCTCTTGGGCGGTCACCCACCTGGACAGTTTTCAAAAAAAAAAAAAAAAGCCAAAAAAGGAACAGGGAAACCGTGGAACCGGAACCGGCATCAAGGAACCGGAATCGGGAACCGGATTTAGGCGGTTCCATCTCGGTTCCCCCCTTCCCCGGAACCGGAACCGGCGGTTCGGAACCGGAACCGGAACCGGGAACCGGATGCCCATGCCTAGTCATGGCTAGTAGAAATGCTCTTCCTCCTGGGACCTTGGGTAATTTTCCTACGATGTCCATTCCCCAAATCATAAACAGCCATGGCGACAGGATAGGATGTAACAATTCGGCTGGTTGATGCAGGATGTCACCATGTCGTTGACAGGAGTCACATTTCTTTGCATATTCTGCGGCGTCTCTTCTCATTGTGGGCCAAAAATAGCCCATCCTAAGATCCTTGGTATGCAGACTTCTGCCCCCGGTATGATTTCCACACTGTCCTTCATGCAGCTCCTTTAAAACCTGATGGGCTCAATCTGCTTCTAGACATCTTAAGTATTGACCTGCAGCAGATTTTCTAAACAAAAGGTTATGAATAAGTAAATATTTAGATACTCTTACCCTGAAGGCTCTAGCATTTTTCTCCTCGACCGGGATCGTATCATCTAAGAGATACTTGATAATAGGAGCTGTCCAAGAAGTTGCTGCTGGAGGGGAAGGTATGTCGACATCTAGAACGAATAGTTCAAGACGATCAATTGCGGGGATGTCAACATGCATAATTGGTATACTTGTCTGTGAAATGCTTTTGAAGGCTGAACCTAAGTTTGCCAGAGCATCTGCTTGAGAATTTTCCTCAC
Source organism: Adenophora triphylla var. japonica (assembly GCA_022495995.1). Taxonomy (NCBI): domain Eukaryota; kingdom Viridiplantae; phylum Streptophyta; class Magnoliopsida; order Asterales; family Campanulaceae; genus Adenophora; species Adenophora triphylla. The sequence goes on from JAFEMH010004426.1 coordinate 186,501, forward strand.
GTGGAATCTGCTCCAAAGTAAATGTTTTGAATTTGGCCGCTAGAATTTTAACAATATCCAAATATGTTGTCATCTTTACATTTTTTGCTATGTAGGATCCGTTGTAATGGTTAACAATTAGCAAAGAATCCATAAACACCCGGATATGCTTGACATCTAGGTCCTGGGCCGTTGTTAAACCTGCAATTAATGCCTCATATTCTGCTTAATTATTAGTGGCCTTAAAACTGTAACTGATGGATTGTGGTATTATGTCCCCTTGTGGCGATTTTAGTACAACTCCAAGACCTGTACCTCTCATATTGGAAGCACCATCTGTGTAGAGCATCCAAATCTTCAGGATGTCATCATCTTGAAGTTGCTGAACCTCCAATTCTACTTCTTGTTGCATAGTTCGACTAAAGTCAGCCACAAAATCAGCTAGAGCTTGAGATTTTATTGCTGTTCTTGGCTCATATTTGATGTCGTATGTACTTAATTGTACAGACCACTTTGCCATTCGACCTGACATCTCTGGTTTTCTCATAACATTCTTAATAGGATAGTTAGTACGCATAATTATAGTATGTGTTTCAAAATAGTGCCTTAATTTAATGGAAGCAGTTATCAAGGCTAAAATTAACTTCTGTAAATGAGAATACCTGGTCTCTGCATCTAAAAGTGTCTTACTTATATAGTAGATGGGTTGCTGACTACCATCTTGTTCTTTCACTTAGACTGCACTTACATCGCTTTCTGATACTGCTAGGTAGATGTAAAGATGTTCGCCCTCCTGAGGTTTGGCCAATAATGGAGGTGTCGACAGGTAATTTTTCAGCTCCTGAAAGGCTTGTTCATGCTGGTCTTCCCATTGGAATTTTTTATTTTTTCTTAAGATGTCATAGAAAGGTTTGCATCGATCTGAGGATTTTGAAATGAACCTGGTGAGTGCAGCAATTTTCCCCGTCAATCTTTGGACGTCTTTGACAGATTAAGGTGACGACAGGTTGACAATGGCACGAATCTGCTCTGGTGCGGCTTCAATTCCCCTTTTAGTTACCATGTAGCCTAAAAACTTTCCTGCCTTCATACCAAAATTGCACTTTTCCGGATTAAGTTTCATATTGAAACAATCCAATGTCGAAGGCTTGAGATAGGTGACTTATGTGATCTCCAGCCTTCTTTGATTTCACTACCATGTCGTCGATATATACCTCCATTGTGTCCCCAATCTGGTCTTTGAACATTTTGTTGACAAGCCTCTGATATGTTGCACCTGCATTTTTTAGTCCAAAAGGCATAGCAATATAGCAATAGATACCTGTTGGTGTTATGAAGGCGGTGTCCTCCTGATCAGATGGCTCCATCTGGATTTGTTGGAATCCTAAGGAAGCGTCCATGAAGGTGAGGAGCTCGTGTCCAGAGGTGGCATCAACCAACGAATCTATGTGAGGCAATGGGAAAGGATCTTTGGGACAAGCTTTGTTCAAGTCGGTGAAGTCCACACAAACTCGCCATTTCCCATTCTTCTTCTCGACCAAAACTACGTTTGCTAACTATCTTGGATAATCTACCTCTCGGATCATGTTGGCTTTGAGTAGACGCTCTACTTCTTCCTTGATTATCTGGTTCCTCGCTTCTGCAAACTTCCTACGCTTCTGGTGCTCCGGCTTGAAACTAGAATCAATGTTGAGTTTGTGGGTGATGACATATTTTATAATGCCGGTCATGTCATCATGCTTCCAAGCAAAACTCTTTGTTCTGCTCCTTAACAGGTCCACAAGCTTTTCTTCTATATCCGGTGGAATATCATTGCCAATAAGTACCTTGACGTCCGGGTTGGAAGGGTCTAGCAATACTTCTTTCACATCGTTCTCCCTAGCTTCCAGGACTTCACATACTTTCCTTGTAATTGCTATGCTTGTTTTGGAGATGTTGACGCCTTCATTGAAGTCTTATAACATTCCTTGGCCACCTGCTGATCACTGTATATTTTAGCGACACCCCAAGGTGTTGAGAACTTCACACACTGATGGTAAGTGGAGGGTACAGCCTTCATCCCATGAATCCACAGACTTCCAAGAATGACATTGTAGGATGTTGTACAATCAATTACGCAGAACCGCTCCATGGTGTTGAGGCCTTTTGAGTTGATTGGAAGCTTTATTTCTCCCACTGTTTCTTTAACTTCTCCACTGAAACCTACCAACACTGAGGATTTCTTCACAATCTCTGATTTCGGGATGTTCATCTCCTTAAGGGTGCCCAACATAATGAGATTGACAGAGCTACCCCCATCGACCAGGATACGCCTGATGGTACAATTGGCGATCTGCAAGGAAATTACTAGACCATCATGATGGGGTTCCAGCAAGTTATCTCGATCACTCTCATCAAAGGTGATTGGATCCTGGCAAGGTGTCGACATCCTGGGTTGTCTTTCTGGCTTCTCCTCTTTTGACTCCTTAGCATGTCGCTTTGCGGCAGAATAGGATGTGCCACATATTTCTGAACCTCCACTAATGAAATTGATCACCTTCGTCGATGCTGGGGGAGAAACTGGTCTTTCAACTTCAAGTGGAGCTTCTGCATTTTCTGCCTTCTTCTTTCTGGAACCCAACAACTTCTTGAGATGCCCTATTGAGAGCAAGTAACTGATCTCCTTCCTCAGTGCGATACAGTCTTCTGTAACATGCCCAAAGTCCTCATGGTAAGCACACCATTTCGACTTGTCACGCCAACCCGTGGTCTTATCTGTCTTCTTTGGCCATCTGGCTTTGTCCCCCAGGTTGCCCATTGCATAGAGTACACCTGAAATGTCAACATAAAAACAATAATCAGAAATGTTAGGCACATTATCACTATCTTCATCCTTACCCTCTACTAAATTAATTTTGCTATTATCAATCCTCGGATAAGGATTGGAACGGTTGTTCCTGCGGTGGGATGATTCGGTCTTCCTATCTGGGTTATCATATCTCGACAACTTGGATGAGGACTTCGATCTTCGTAGCTCATCTTCCTCCAATCTTATGAATCTCAATGCCCCGCTCCTGACTTCTTCCAACCGTTTACAAGGAGTCATCACCAAATCTTGATAATACTGTAAATCTTTCTTCAGCCCCATTTTGAATGCTTCTGTGGCTGTTGACATGTCAAGATTGGGAATTTCTAGAACTTCCTTATTGAACCGGTGGACATATTCTTTCAGAGTCTCATTAGGTTGCTGGGTCACATTGTAGAGATCACTTGTCAGCTTCTCGAATTGTCGACTGCATGAGAACTGGTTATAGAACATGTTGATAAGCTGGGCGTATGAACCAATTGAACCTAGGGGTTGCCTAATCAACCACTTGAGAGCTGGTCCAACCAAGGTCGATCCAAACCCTCTGCACAAGCAAGCCTCCCTGAATTGAAGCGGGATATGAACTATGTCCATCTTTTCTTGATAGTGGGCAACATGCTCCTCTTCATGGATGGAACACTGAAATGCTTCGGGATGTCGACATTTGCAATTGTTGGGACAAACCGGGATTGATTGTAGCAGTTCTGAGTCACTGGTTGGATTGGAGGAGTTATGCCTGGCACGTTCATTATCAGCTCCCTGAGATCCTGCATTTGCTTAGCTAGTAGGTTTCCTGCAAAAGGGTCAGCCATAGGAATACGATTGAAAGTATTATTATTGAAAAGATTATTTAGCAAACCAGAGTTGTCCGTGGTAGTTGTGAAAATGGTGTTGTCAATGAATGGAATGAACGGGGAGAATTCTGATGAAGGTGGCGTCAATAGGGTGTCACTGGGCAAAGATGGTGACATCATTAAGGATGTCGACTGATGAGTTTGAGATGGACCACCCATTGGGATAAATTCGCTCTGAAATGTAGATCCTTCGGTAGTGTCGAAGTTGAGGTTCCTTGCACGCAATGGTGAAATGTTGTCAAGCCGAGATGCGATGAGCTGTTGATCCTTCTGCATCTTAATCATGGAATTGGCCAGCACCTTCGAATTGCTGTCTTGCTGATCCAGCCTCTGATTCAACCTGGTCATGATACTTCTGATGTCGGCATCCACATTGGAAGAGGTTGCTTCTTTTTGTGGAGTCTTAGAAGGTGGTGTTTGCTGAGGTCCCGATTGAGGAGGTGGTGGCAACAAGGTGGTTCTGACTCCTGATGTCGGAGTGGCGGCGATACCTTTGCCGGCGGCAGAAACATTGGGGTTGGTTGACATGATGAACTCTTTTCAGGAGATGATCAAATAATCAATAGACCAAGTGTCCCCTCGGTGGGCGCCAAATTATTTTGGTAGAAAAAACAATAATACAGAATATTAACTTTGACAAGTGTATGGATTTAAATAACAAGGAGGGGACTATGGAATTCAATTAAATGGAACAAAGACATGAAAAGAAAGAATGACACAATGATTTCTTAACGAGGAAAACCTTAGAGATAATAACCTCTTTAGAAAAAACCCCGGGAGTTAGGTCTCCAACCTTAAAAGTTTCACTATGATAATTGATGTTACAACCGTGGAAGATGATGGAGAGGATTACAAATGTGATGTGCGTAGAGTGTGTGTAAAGGAGTGTGTGTTTTTCCATCTCCATCTCCCCTTAAATAAGATTAACAACTAACGGGTAGGAAGTAGTTCCTATAATCTCGACATCCAAGTTTATCCCTTCAACGTCCATAAGACTGAGTCCACTTTGCCGTTTGAAGAGAGGTTGAACGTACTTGAAAGAGTCCCGTGTTTATCTCTCTTTATTACAGTAAAATAATAATAGAAATAATAGAAAATAAAATAGTAAATATTAAGTAATACTTACAGTGGCATAACATCTTGACATGCAGGAGCAACTGAAGATGTCACCATGCTGAAAAATACCCACAACACTTTACATTATTATTAATAGTTTAAAGTTTTATGTGTATTGTGAATGCTTTAAGATTATTAGAACTTTAAAGTTTTATATGTATTGTGAATATATTGTTTCGTATTGTTAAAGTTGTATATTTTAATATTTTTAGTGTATTTAGATATGAGTTCTAGTAGAGCGGGCAAGAAGACGCGCCCCATTTACACATCTATTATTGGGACGCAACCGTCCCGATCCAGTACAGGTGCCGGTGGTACTTCTGATGTCGACCCTACACTTTCTAGTACCAGCTCCACCTCTGGGCCCAGTACTCATACTTCTATCGATTCTGAGGGGAGGATATATGTCCAGATATCGTCACTTTATGACCAGTAAGTTACTCTTCATTAATTTGATATAAGTTGGTTCCTTTTTGTTTTATATATAATTCATTATTTAAGTTAAAATGTTATTATATAAATATACTTGGCAGGTTTGTAGGTGAATACCCTACCCCAGGGACTAAGATCAGGCAGTATTGGCGGTCTCGGGTCATGGCAGAGTTTTGGCCCAACTGGAAATCATTGCCACCGGGGGAGAAGGAGAATGCTTGGGAGGAGTTTAAGGTAATGTGTTAATGGTTTTTATTTAAAACTTAAATGTTAGTTTGTTATTAAAATGTTATAATTAATAATGATTATACTCTTTTAGTTTTGTAATGTTATCATTATATGTTGTAGGGGAAATTTTGTTGGGCGCCGGATATCGACGAGGCGACGGCTAGATATGTTTTCGATAAACAGTGTTTGAAGTTATTTAGGGATCATATTGGTAACATATTATCTATCCTTAATTAGTTTAATTAACAATGATTATACTCTTTTAATTTTATAATGTCATCATTATATGTTTACGGGATATTCATATTTTTTATAGGTAATACGAAGAAGCAATATTTTACTAAGCGGCTCGAGGCGAAATTACAGCCCTTGACACCTCAATGGATGACCGAGGAGGCGTTTCTTCGCTTTTGCGAATATTGGGCGTCGGATGCGGCGAAAGCTATGGCCGAACAGGCTAAGGCAAATAGAGCAGGCTACTCGGGGTCGGCGGCGAAGCATACGATGGGGACGATCCCGATCGGCGAGCATCACTACCGTATGGTATGTATGTTAGTTTAAATGTAGTAGTGTATGCATGCTTTTAAATAGGTTTATGTACGTATGTTGCATTTATACAACTAGTATGCCACCCGTGCGTTAAACGCACGAAAAGAACACTTTTTAAAATTTAAGTTAACAATCAAAAAAATTTAATTTTTTGATTAACATAAAAGTGAAACAGTTGTGATCTTAATTAAATAAAGAAATACTTATTTAAATATTCCAAACATCTCCATGAAGAAAACGAGAGACAGGCAGTAAAACTGAATTGTGTTCATTTACTTGATTGATTTACAATGAAGGAGAACTCTCCTTTTATAATGCCTATACAAGTCTAGCAAAAAAATATGGTTTCCTAATTATCTACCTTAATAAAAGGAAAGAGATAAATACAAAAGGAAAAGAGATAATTAACAAACTAAGAAGATGATATGCATATCACGGTACTTTGTGATAAGATATGCATATCACAATATATCAGTATCCATCACTCCCCCTCAAGTTGGCGCATGTAAGTCCCGAATGCCCAACTTGCCAACGAGAAACTTGAACCGGGTTGCACCTAACGCTTTGGTGAACAAGTCTGCCAATTGCAGTTCAGTAGTTATTTTCCGAGGAGACACCATGTGAGAAGCAACTCGTTCCCTCACAAAGTAGCAATCCATTTCCACGTGTTTCGTTCTTTCGTGAAAAACCGGATTATTAGCTATATGTCGAGCAGCCTGGTTGTCGCAATAGAGTGTAGTTGCTTGATCCTGTGGAGCCTCAATATCATTTAGAAGCCATCGTAGCCATACAAGCTCACTGACAGTGGAGGCCATAGCCCTATATTCTGCTTCAGCTGACGAACGAGAGACGACTGATTGTTTCTTAGTGCGCCAAGAAATGGGAGCACCACCAAGGGTCATGAAGTACCCTGTGCAAGAGCGCCGAGTCATCGGACATCCTCCCCAGTCGGCATCACAATAAGCCTCAAGTACTAGATTCCCATGAGACGGCAGAAAAATGCCTTGGCCAGCAGTATTTTTAAGAAACCGAAGAATACGGACTGCTGCATTCATGTGACTTTGTCGTGGAGCAGAAATGAATTGGCTTAGTAAATTAACTGCAAACTGAATATCTGGCCGAGTTACAGTGAGATAGAGTAGCCTACCAATAAGTCGTCTGAATTGTAAAGTGTCGACCAAAGGAGTGCCATCATCAACCGTAAGGCGCAGATTTTGTTCCATAGGGAATTCACTTGGACGACCACCTTGCAATCCACTCTCTTCAAGGATATCCAACGTGTATTTTCGTTGGCTTAAAACAATACCCTCTGGAGACCTTGCAACTTCTATCCCCAAGAAATACTTGAGGGGCCCAAGATCTTTGATGCTAAATTTATCATTCAAATAGGTTTTCACCCTATTTATTTTGGCAACGTCGTTACCCACCAAAAGAACATCGTCTACGTAAATAAGGGCAGCAACATAGGTGGTTCTTTCTCGAAAGATGAACAAGGAATGATCTGCCTTTGATTGTTGAAAACCAACGTTGAGAAGGGCCTGGGTGAACTTATGATACCAATTCCGAGAAGCTTGACGAAGGCCATATAGAGATTTGTGTAGTTTACATACACGTGTATCCCCATCCTTGGCAAACCCTTGCGGAAGTTTCATGTAGACGTCTTCCTCCAGCTCCCCATGAAGGAATGCGTTGTTTACGTCAAGTTGGTGTATTGCCCAGTCTTTCTTCGCTGCCACGGCTAACAAGCTACGCACGGTGACCAATTTGGCAACTGGCGCAAACGTCTCGTGGTAGTCGATCCCTTCAATTTGTGTGAATCCTTTAGCCACCAACCGAGCTTTATAGCGCTCAACTTCACCATTAGGTTTGTATTTGATCTTATAAACCCATTTTGAGTCTATAGCTTTCTTTCCCGGTGGCAAAGGTTCAAGTGTCCATGTGCCATTTTGTTCAAGAGCAAGAATCTCCTTCTTCATTGCTTCTCTCCATTCTGCCTCTCGAACTGCCTGATGGTAATATTTAGGCTCATCACGAGAGGTGATGGCCGCCAAGAAAGCTTTATGGTTAGGAGAAAAACGATCATAAGTAACAAAGTGTGCTAAGGGATATACCTCCGAGGAATCTGAAGTGGGAGCAGGTGGCGTATGGTCTACCGAGCCAGGCAGACTTACTACAAAGTCTTCCAGATGCTTGGGCTGTTTCTTGGTTCTATCACTTCGTCGTGGTAATATACCTTGAGTTTGCACAGTTGTCTGGTCAGGTGTATGCTCAACTGTCTGTTCAACTGGTTGCCCAACTTGCTGGTCATTTGGCTGCTCAAGTGTCTGTCCAGTGGTTTGCACAACTGCCTGCTCAGTTAAGTCATGAAATTCCTCTTCCCAATCAAGGTCCCTATTTGTTGCTGGGTTATTCACAGTAGGTTTGGATGGCAAAGTCTTATGTTTGAATGGAAAAACACTTTCAATAAACTTCACATCACGAGAAGTATAAATGTGTTTGGTTTCAAGATCAAACATCCTATAGCCCTTTTGAGCATGAGGATACCCAACAAAAATACAAGGATGACCTCTAACATCAAACTTGTCTCCCCCTTTCCTATTATCTTTGGCATAAGCGAGACAACCAAAAACACGCATATTATCATAGCTAGGTTTCTTTTCAAAAATGACTTCAAATGGGGTTTTGTTTTGCAAGAGTTTTGTAGGCAACCTATTTATGATGTAGGTAGCTGTTAAAACACATTCACCCCAAAATTTCTTCGGTAACCCTGCCTCAAATCGTAATGCCCTAGCAACCTCCAAAATGTGCCTGTGTTTACGTTCCACCACCCCATTTTGTTGGGGTGTGTCCGTACACGAGGTTTCTAATAACATGCCATGCATATGATAGTAATCTAGCATTGATTGGGACTAAAATTCAACACCATTATCACTACGGACCCTTTTAACTTGCTTGCCAAACTGAGTAGAAATCATGTTGCAAAACATAGTTAAGAATTTATGTACTTCAGACTTGCATTTCATGAGAAACACCCAAACACCACGACTAAAATCATCAACGATAGACAAAAAATAATGGGCCCCAGAAAGAGAGGGTGTTTTGTATGCACCCCAAATATCGCAATGAATGAGATCAAAACAGGCAATAGATTGAATGTTACTTAAAGGAAAAGGGAGTCTTGTCAACTTAGCTCTAAAACAAGCATCACAGTGTTTGTCCTGCTTTATTTCATTACCACAAATGTCACTAAAATATTCGGATTTCAAAGAAGCTGCATGACCTAGTCTTCGATGCCAAGTATCCGAATCAACAACTGCTGTTAATGCCATACGTTCACTTCTGACTGGCTCCATGTAGTATAGACCATTACGCCGCCTACCCATTCCAATCAGAGTCCTCGTAGTTAAGTCATGTATAACACAAAAATCCGGAAAGAAAATTAGAGAGCAATTTAAATCTTTCGTTAATTTACGAACAGAAAGTAAATTGCACTTAAAATCCGGAATATATAAAACATGATCGATTTTCAACCCATTAGGCAGATTCACACTTCCCGTCCCTTTTACAGGTACGAAATCTCCGTTTGGAATTTTGACAGGCATTGAGTCATTAGGCTTGTGGCAGTTGTGTAAGCAAGTGGCATCACAAGTAATGTGTTCACTAGCGCCGGAGTCAATTATCCAGGATAATGTATTATCATCTTTACCTGCTATGTTGGCAGTCACATGATTCACAACCTTTTCACCATCATTTTGATCATTAAAGTGCTGAATCAGCCTTGCATAACTTGTTGCTGATAACCCCGGAATAGGACTATCATCACCGGTCGCTAGATTTGCAGATTTGTTCGACCATTTGTCCTTGCTGTTGTTCGACCATTTGTCCTTACTGCTGCCAACGCTCTTCTTCTTGCCTGCCGGATACCCGATGAGTTCATAACAATTTTCAACTGTATGATAGAGCTTTCCACAGTGGGTACACTTTGGTTTGTCCTGCATTCCATCCTTTCTCTCCTCCTTGACGGGCTTCTGTAACCCTTGCGCCTGGAAAGCCGCAGCATCTACACTAGCCTTTCCTGACATCGTGATTTGCTTTTGCCTTTCATCTTCGGACACAAGATGGTATGCAATACCCAAAGATACAATAGGTTGGGTTCCAAGGATCTGCGTCTTGATCGTGCCAAAGCTCTCATCTAACCCCATCAAAAATTCATATAGTTTCTCCTTCTCCTTCATATCAACCAATTGCTTTGGGACGTCACACGTGCAACCATTGCATTTGCACGTTGGGATAGGAGATATGGAATTAATCTCGTCCCAAAGTCCCTTCAACTTGGTATAGTAGGAAGAAACAGAGAGTTTTTCTTGCCTAGTGAGAGTGATTTCTCTCTTCAATTCATATGCTCTAGGTGCACTTTCGGATCCAAAGCGCTCACCTAAATCTTGCCAAATAACTGCTTGATTTGGCATGCTTTACACTGCCACGAATATCCTTCTCCATGGAACTATGCAACCAACCTTTTACCATGGCGTTGCATCTTTTCCATAGCCCTAGTTCGACTGCTCCTTCTTGTGGACATGGGATCGTTCCGTCTACGAACCCAAACTTGTTCTTTGCAAATAAGGCGTTGGTCATTTCATCAACCCAATCTGCATAGTTCCCGTCACGCAAGAGATCACTCACGAACACGGTATTTGGACTATCCGAGGCAGAAATATAGTAGGGCGACATCACATCGATCTTGGCTCCCACGAAGTTCCACCTTCAACCTTCTCGTCCTTCGGTGGTAGTCATGATATTACGATGTCGCCTAAAAAAAGAATGAAAACAAAATGTGTGTGCGGAAGCGTTTACAAAACCAGCTCTGATACCATGAAGAAAACGAGAGACAGGCAGTAAAACTGAATTGTGTTCATTTACTTGATTGATTTACAATGAAGGAGAACTCTCCTTTTATAATGCCTATACAAGTCTAGCAAAAAAATATGGTTTCCTAATTATCTACCTTAATAAAAGGAAAGAGATAAATACAAAAGGAAAAGAGATAATTAACAAACTAAGAAGATGATATGCATATCACGGTACTTTGTGATAAGATATGCATATCACAATATATCAGTATCCATCACTCCATCTCCATCTCCGGTGCATGCATCACCTGCAAATACTTCAATTATGTTTCAATATACACATAGCTCAAGACCAAACATCTTAATCTTAAGCAGTATTCAGAATGTAATAAAATATTTTTCTTTTTTCGTATAGATGTTATTAGGAATTATCGTAATTTTTTTAGTATCAAGATCTAACTGAAAAATATATTTTCCATGATTTTTTTTGTTTTTAAATCAAAATTTCCAGTTTAATTTGTTCTTATATATATTACGTTATTAAACTTATATTAGAATTACAGATCTGACAGGAATATAGTTAGATCTAAAGAAAAAAAAAATTTATTAGTATATCTATTGACTTTTTATCTCAATATCTAATAGAAAAAAAAATTATAGATCTAATTTAAGAGTATTGGTGATAAAACCCTTAAATAAATAGGCCTTTTATCTTCACATGGGCTTGAGATTTTTCACCACTTAGCATACTGGTAGGATTAGTTTGAGATTTTGAGTAGTATTCCACTCCATTTCCAAATGAATTGAAACCAAATATTAAAACACCAACCCCGTTACTCCATCAGTTTCTAAAATTTCAACTGCATATATGTCTTATATATAATTGATTATTATTAAAAGAAAACTTTTTGGATGTTCAATCAATTTTTAATTACTGCCTCTTCTGTCTCAAAATGATATTTCCATTTTTTCTTTTCCTTTGTCCCCAAAAATTAGTCTCATATCCAAAATCAAAGCTTCAAAATCACTAAATTTTCTAAACTTATAATGTGACCTTAAAATGTTTGAAAATTTAAATGGGACTCTCGTTTAGGGAGGGAGGAAGTATTATTTTACATTGTTATTATGATTGGACTATATTTTTTGGAACAATAAAAAATGAGAAATGTGACAAACATTGCGGGACGGAAGAAGTATCTTTGTATAGAACTCCCTCTCATGAATCAAAACTTGTAACTTAAACCCCCTCCCTTTTCTTATTTGTCCAGAAATAGTATCTTTCTATAGAACTCCCTCTCATGAATCAAAACTTGTAACTTAAATTGGTTTGTTAAAATTTCAAATAGTGTTAGATATCATGAGTATTTACTTTTCCATTTTTCTATAATTTTTTTGTAAGAAAATACCCTGACAATCATTTCAGTAAACTTTTCATACATTTTTCTTAATAGGTTCATCAAGATGTGAGAATGTTAGTAGTCCAACCGCAAAGAAATGGTTGCAAAGGCTAAAGTTGATGGATGACTTGTTGTGGAGCTTCTCTCGAGCTAAGAATTGATATACAAAGCACATTTACAACAATAGATGCTCGAGGTAACCTCAATTTAATTAAGTGGTCAAACAACCAAGATAGGTATTAACTAAGAATTTTCAACTATTTGCTAAGCATATTTGCGGTTCTTATAAAAAAATATTAATGACATTTGCTTTTAAAAAGATTATAGAAATTGGATAATCTAATTTGTTTAAAGGCTAAATATTAGTATAAAGACCATACTTTTACCTGCATCATTATATATTTTCTTGACACCAATATGGGTGTCTCTTTACTTTCTCTCTATCATGTATTCGTGTTGACATATCATGTATCCGTGTTCACATATCATGGATGAAAGAAGCTGAATAGAAGAGATGAAAATGTAAGACCATTTAACTTTGTTTTGCAATAAAGTGATAACATAATTACTTGTATGAACCACTGTTTTATTTCAAATATACTAAAGTTTCAATTTTTTTATTTAGTGTATATGATGAAATTGAAAGGAAGAGGTGAAATGGCGGGCAACATACAGAAGAAAGAAAAAACAGAAGAGCGAAGAAAGATTCCAGATAAATCAAAGAAAGAAAGCAGCAAGAAATCTGAATATGCCTTTGTATTTGTAGAATATGGATTTAATTCAAAAGAGGTGACTGTTTGTATTCCATGTAGTTAGGTTAGAATTGATTGTAATAATTAATTTGTTTGAAGTCCGAGCAAGCATGCAATTGTAATTAATGATTGATTAAATAGTTTTAATGATTTCTGGTTGTAGCATTTGAAGCAAAAATTTATTTCCAGAAATGAATTTTCAGTTTCCCGCCCAAATTTCTGTTTTTAGAAATGTTCTTATGCACTTCAGCTTTTATATATATATATTGATTTCAAAATAATATCGCTTATTTTATTTATAGGAAAGGGATCATGGTCCGGATGTCAGTTTTTTGGATGTTTTCGTTAGCACCCACGTTCAAAATCCTACAGCGCCTGATCAACCTCCGCAATGGGTTGACGATCGCTCTGCTAATGCCTTTGTAAATAAACTATCATTAAATGACTTGATTTTGAATATGTAAATTTATTTATGTACATTACATTGTGTATATGATTATAATTGTTTGTTTTATTTTGACAGAGTACATATCAAGCCGCCATTGTTCCAGAAGGAACGCCTCCCGGCCAGCCCGTTCCCTTCGTGCCTGATGTTTGGCGCTCGGTCACCTCTGAGGGACATCCAAAGAGAGGATACCGATTGTTAGGGATGGGGGATTACGGGCGGCAATGCCCATCGACGTCGACCGGCCGTCGGCCAAATGTTGTGCCGCCCACGTATCATGATCCAAGGGTCGACACTCTGCAGGCTGAGTTGGCTGAGGAGAGACGCGAGGCTGCAGAGGCTAGGGCAAAGCTTGCGGAGGCTTTGGAGGCTCAGGCGCATATGCAGAAGGAGAGTGATCGGCGTCAGGCAGAGACTGATGACAAATTTGCGATGTTGATGGCCCGTCTGGACCAGGGTAATTACCAACCTCCCCCACAATTCCCCCCGAGTTGATTACGTACTATTTTAGACTTGTTTGTACTATTTTATACTTGTTTGTAAACATTTGATATATTTGGTACCCGCGGGAGCCCCTCCCCTCTCCCCCTCTTCCCCCTCTCCCCCCCCCTCCCGATTTGGTACGGTGATATTTAGTCTTTAGTTTGGTACGCTGATATTTGGTTTTTAGTTTTATAGTTTTAGTTTTATAAATTGAATTGTTATATCAGGTACAAAAAATTTTGGTTAATTGATATTTTAAATTATTTTTTTTTAATTTATTTCATTATCAGCGACGGAAATTTCTGTCGCTGAAATTAATTAATTTTAATTAATTTTTATTCCAGCGACAGAAATTTCCGCCGCTATATCAATTAATTTTAATTTAATTTTAATTTTCAGCGGCGGAAATTTTTGTCGCTGGAATAAAAATTAAATTAAAATTAATTAATTTCAGCGACGGATTCCGCCGCAGAAATTAATTTAATTTAATTAATTTTTATTCCAGCGACGGAAATTTCCGTCACTGAAAATAAAAATAAAAATTAAATTAAATTTTTATTTCACCGGCGGAATATTCCGTCGCTGAAATGAAAATTAAATTAAATTAAATTGATTTAACGGCGGAAATTTCCGTCGCTGATGTCAAAAAATCACCGACAGAATTAATTCCGTCGGTAAAATCAAAATATACCGGCGAAATTTGAGCCGTCGGAACACAGCGGCGGGATGATAGCGGTGGACCACCGACGGAATTTTTCCGTTGGTGTTTAATTTTAGCAACGGAAATTTGGCTTTAGCGACGGAAATTTCCGCCGCTTTCTGAACTGAACTACTCCCAAAAGTCACTAGAATCACGAACATGCCCAGATCACTACACTTTTTGGGCATCTTTTTCTGATAAACCGCGTTAACATGTTCAATAACCTTAATCTTTTTTCTGACTCCTTATCTTCTGATTTCTCTTGGTGGTACACAACTCCTTCAGAAACTTAGCATATCTCGGAACGGTCTGAAGAATGTTCAAGAATGGGATGTTCACCTCAAGCCTCTTGAAAGTGTCAAAAATAGCCTTGTCAGGCTCCTTTGAGGCGTCTCCCTTCAATGCTTCCGGAAAAGGTGGGACCGACTCATATACACGAAATGGTGGTGGAACATATTTCTCGGACACCTTCTCTTTCTGTACATCCTTCTCTACTACCAACTCCGGCTCAACTCTCTTGTCAACTTTCTATTCAGCATCTATAGAAACCATCTGTCCATCAACTTTCTTCTTCCTCCTCACATACACTGCACTAACATTTTGCTTCGGAGGTTGCTCAGTCTTCGCTACCTCTCTAGCCTCTATTCTTACCACTGCCTCTGCAATCTACCCCATTTGCCTCTCCAGGTTACTAATACTTGCATCCGTCTTCTGCTGATACTGCTGGAGACCACTATTCATAATTGTCATACTCTGGGCTAGTGAACGAACCATGTCATCTGTAGACTGCTGCTGCTGCTGCTGTGGTGGTTGTCCCCATCTAGCATTGGGTTGATTACCCCCATAGTTATACTGTCTCTGCTGCTGCTATGGGAACCCAACTGAATTCACATTCTCCTGACCTTCTGTCTGACTCAACAGTAGCTGCTTTATCATACATTTCAACTCCTTGATCTCGGACTCAAGCTTCTCATTCTCCCCACTGCTTGTGCCCATAGCACTAACCTGTCTAATACTGGACTTCCTATCATGGGTTCTGGTACTCTTTGCTAGCTCATCCAACAATTTCTGGGCCTCTGCAGTAGTTTTGTTCAGAATACTACCCCCACAGGAAGAATCAACCATCCTCTTATCCTGATCAGTCAGTCCCCCATAGAAGTACATAATTAACTGGTCCTCATCTTATAAAGAATTTATCACCACCCAAAATTCCAAGGGTGATACTACCATTGAGGATCTTAAAGATTTACTCCTCCAAGAAGAAGCTCTACAAAAAAAGTTTTCTAACCAAACACATGTCTCTCTTAGTGCTCTAGCAGCCACCAAAGAACCCAACAAGCCCAATCCCAATCCCAACTCCAACTCCAACTCAAATCCTCCACCAATCGCACATAATTTTGGATTTCAGGGAGGGTTTAGGCCAAGTGGTAATCCAGGTCAGGGAGGGTTCTTTTTTATGTCCAATCCAAATTGGGGAAATGGGCGTCGTAATAATCGTAACAAAAGTAAGGGTAATAGCCAGGGTCTTCTTCCTCTCCTTCCCCAGTTTCATTCTCCCTCAGCCCCTCAACACTTTCGGCCCACTGCACAAATTGCACACGTTCCTTATACACCACCAAACCCTTTCTTATGTCTGGATCCTACTGTTGTTAGTTGTCATATTTGCAAGAAAAATGGCCATGAAGCTACCACTTGTTACCAAAGAGGAAACTTTGCTTATAATGCTCAATATTATCCGAGGGCAGTTCACCCTATAATGGTGCTTCACCCATGACACCCGTCTCTTTTGTTCTTGATTTCGGTGCGACTAATCACATGACATCCGACCCAGATGTTCTGCAACAATTTTCTTCGTATTCCGGTAATGATTCTATTATTGTTACTAATGGATCTTCTATTCCCATTGCCAATATTGGTTCCACAAAATTCACTGCTAATAATCATTCGTTTACCATGAATACAGTTTTACATGTGCCTAAAATTAGTCGGTCCTTACTCTCCATTCGCAAATTTTGTATTGACAATAATTTCTTTTTTGAACTAACGGCTTTCGGGTTTTATGTGAAGGACAATTGTACCAAGAGGACTATTCTTTCTGGCAGTAATGCGGGAGATCTCTACACATTGTCATTCATTCCCGGTTCGCGCATTAATTCCTTGGCGTTAATTGGGGGAGCGTGCACCTTCTTTTACGTGGCATGCCCATTAGGGTCATCCTTCTTCTCAAGTTTTTCAATGTATAGTCAATAAAGTCAAACTTTCGATTAGCGGTCCTACTAAAAGTAAGGAAATGTGTCATATTTGCCTTCTTGGCAAGTCAGGTAATCTTCCCTTTCAACCTAGGTCTTTTAATTCTGCTAAACCTTTATACTTACTTCATTTAGATGTTTGGGGTCTATCCCCTATTGCTTCTTTTTCCGGATTCAAGTTTTATTTATCTATTGTGGATGATTTTTGAGATATGTATGGATGTTTCCTATATTTCAAAAATCTGATGTGTTTACGGTGTTCAATGAATTTAAGTCTCTCATTGAAAAACAGTTAACTCGTAAAATATCTGCTATTCATACCGTCAAAAATATCCAAACTGATGGGGGAGGGGAATTTATTAATCGTAGGTTTGCATCCTACCTAGTTCAAAATGGTATTGGTCATCGTACATCTTGTCCTTACACCCCCCAACAAAATGGAGTAGTTGAGCGAAAACACATGCACATAGTTGAAATGGGCTTATGTTTACTTGCTCAATCTCGAGTTCCCCACACATTTTGGGTAGAGGCCTTTTCTACGGCTGTATTTCTCATCAATCGTTTGCCTATTGAAATTACCCGATCTGTGGCCGGACTGGCATCTCGAGCGGGATGGATCGGGATTGCCTCGGGATGGACCTATGTGTGCCGGCAGAGCTTCGGGATGATTCGGGATGGCTCGGGATGGACCGGTAGAGCTTCGGCATGCCTCGGGATGGCAAGGTATGTGCAGGTAGATGTTCGACATGCCTCGAGATTGGTAGGTGTATTCGGACAGAGGTTCGGCGTGCCTCGAGATGGCTAGGTGTATTCAGGCAGAGGTTCGGCGTGCCTCGGGATGGCTAGGTGTATTCGGGCAGAGGTTTGGCGTGCCTCGGGATGGCTAAGTATATTAGGGTAGAGGTTCGGCATGCCTCGGGATGGCTAGCTGTATTCGGGCAGAGGTTCGGTGTGCCTCGGGATTCTTCGGGATGGATCGGTAGAGCTTCGGGATGCTTCGGAATGGCTCTGGACGGCTCGGCAGGGCTTCGGGATGCTTCGGGAGCGCCTCAGGATGGCTCGGGAGCGTCTCGGGATGGCTCGACAGGGTTTTGGGAGGACTTCGGAGCGCCTCGAAAGGGCTTCGGAGCGTCTCGGGAAGGCTCGGGAGGGCTCGGGATGCCTTAGCCTTCTCCCAGCTTGCTAGGGGAGGGAGGAGAGAAGGGAGGTGTGAATAAAATGAGAGGGGGAGCCCTCTATTTATAGGCCTAGAAAAACTGAAATCAGGTCCGCGCGGACACTTGTGTAAATCCAATTTTTTGGTTTTCCCGGATTTGAGGGAATATTGTGGACTTTAAGGGGATTTTTTATTATTATTTTCACCCTCCAAAGTGGTCCATGCGGACATGTTTTCATGCTGATTATTTTTTGTAATTCCTGAAAATTCCTTTTGTTCTATTTTATCCCGGAAGGGTCCTACCTTTGTTTGGTTGGTGGTTTTGGACCTTTTGGAGGTTACGGGTCTACGGGATCACGTTTGCGTGAGTTCGCGATGTTTCCCGTGTGCTCGGATGGGGAGCGATCCGGATTGGGGAACTTACAGAAGCCCTTCGGCGACGTCACTTATGAAGGAAGTGGGGTCGTCGATAAAGATACGGGTCCCGATCTGGATTGCTTTTCGGGAGAGTGAAGGTGACCATGTTGGTCAGATGTGAGGACGTGGTGGTGTCCGTGGGTGACCGCTTGGGTCGGATGTGAGGACGTGGTGGTGTACTAAGGTGACCGCTTCGGTCGGATGTGAGGACGTGGTGGTGTCTTAAGGTGATCGCTTGAGTCGGATGGTTGGACCCTTTGATAGGATTCCTATGTATCCCGAATGGGAATCAAGCCTAATTGTAGTTCGTGTGTGAGGTGACCGCTTGGGTCGAATGTGAGGACGTCGTGGTGTCCTAATGTGACCGCTTGGGTTGGATGGCTGGACCCTTTGATAGGATTCCTATGTACCCTGATGGATAAAAATCCTCTTGTAATAAAACCTTGCAAGTATACAAGTACCGAAGTAGCAGTGTTTAAAAGTAAGGGTCGAACACAGAGACTTGTGTGAATAGCAAGTGAAATTAATTAATGTAAAAGTCAACAAGGGGATGGTTTTTGATTGATTAAACTAATAATGAAAACAAATAATTTAAACTAAATGAAAATAAAACAAAGATTGAATTCAAAATTGACAAATATTCACGGATTGGGTTTCACAACTATCTCCTTCCTATGCTAATTTATAAAAACAATTACTAATCTTGTTCAAGAAGTCCACATTAATAAGATTTGGGATGGATAGATGGCCGGATTGCAACCCTATTATTACTTCTATGTGTTGTTTTCCGCTAGGTCTACAAAACACACAAGTAATACATTAAAATCCAAGGAACAATTGATTTTAGATTCGTTTGATTTCCGCTAGGTCTTCAATTAAATCTATTCAATGAAATCTAGGCCAATGTAAAAACTATTCACGCAAGTGCAATAATTTAAACCATAATGATTTAAAGACCAACAATATCAATCAATATTGTTTGAAGTCTAAAAATAAATTAAGCAAATTCCATTGAACAAGAACAAGAAAAGTGTGGAAGAATTAAAATATTACTAGCATAGAAATTTGATAATTGTTACATCCAATCCGCGAAAAAGAAAAATTAGCTACTCATAATAAAAATAAAATTACAGAATAAAAAATAAAAAAAAACATAAACCTGGAATAGTAATAAAAAAATGGCAAAATAATGAAATTGTTGTTCTTTTGATTTTTCTGGGAACAGTGCCGTCCTCAATGAATAATCAAAAAAAAAACAATTCTGTTTATAACTTAGGTCAATGCGTGTGCACAGCAGATTCATACCAGGCCCAACCGTGATTCAATTCAGCCCAGTTCAAGCTCAATCCGCCTGGAATCTGCCACCTGGGCGCTCGCCCAAAAAAACTCCGCGAGCGCCCACATGTACAGTGATTTCCGGCCTTGAAAACTTTGATCTTCGGCGGCCATCCAAGCTGCTCCGGCAACCGCCCATGCAAACAGCAAGTTCAGCTATTGCCTCGGCCAACCATTCTTAGCCCACTCTCAGCCTTTGGCCGGCCACTGCTCCTTCCTTAGCCCATTTTTCCCAGGCCACATCTCAACTTCCCTCGGCCATGCAATGCCTTGGTTTTGTCCCATTTTGGATTTGAATCGTAACGTAAATGCAGCGTCGCACTTTGGTCACTATAAAAATTTCTTTTGCACCTTGGACCTTGAAATTTTATCTTTTCACTTTGGCCCCTGAACTTTATTAACCAATTTTTCTCCTAATTTCCATAATTTCAGTTTGGTCCCTGAACTTCTAAGATTTACAGTTTGGCCCTTGAGCTTCCAAAGTGGGTACAAATATTCTATTTTCAGCATTGTTGCACTTCAGCCCCTGAACTTTCAAAACACTCAAATATACATTAAATTCCCAAGGTTTCGAACAGAAAATAAGCTTAGGAACATATCTTTTGGATGGGTAAAACCACATCTATCAAATACCCCCAAACTTACCTTTTGCTCGTCCTCGAGTAAAACAAAAGAACTAAACAAAAACAAAACCACCCTAACAAATAAAAACAATCAACAGAAAATATTTTTGATATGTTCTCAATACATACAAGGTTGCCGGCCAAGCAAGTCTCAGATTCTCACAAACTATGCTAAACAAGTGTAAATAAAAATATGCAATTACAATCACATTAATGCATCTAACCCACAATTTTTCACCTCGGCCTGAATGATGAATGAAATATGGGTGATCATGATCAATAAGATAAGATTGTTTATAGGTTCACTAAAACATGCCCTACATCACAGAAGACAAACAATTCAACTTACAAGGATACTCATATTCATTATTGTTTTGGTAAATTTTCGACAAGTAAATTTGTCTTCTCAAGGAGGTTTGGGCACAAATGGAATATAATTCTCAAAACAAGATGAACACAAGGATGTAATGAGGAAACCCTTAGAGCAATCGTCCAAGAGAAAAACCTCGGGAGGCTTTTGGCAAGCTTGCCTAAACCAAAGAAATTTTATTAAGTATTGAGAGTTTTTGAGTACAAGTGCAGAGTAAGAGTAAGCAAAATTGTGTAACGTGAACATAAGTGCTTTCTAAGAGTAATATATAGGTGTAATTGTAACTGAAAATAACAACTTGAATGTCGTGCTGATTTTGTGCCTAGAATCTCGCTCCTTGTTGATGGAGTCCAACCGTTATCCTTTGGTTGATGGTTTGAATCTGTTATGTTGCTCTTTGACTAGGTCCAAATGGTTACATGGGTGAATTATTTATTTATAATTCTGTTCCTGAAAAATATGATAAACACAACAAATAATTTCAAGGCATTAGTCCAAGATGTAAATCAAGACGTTACCTCAAGATGGATGTCCAAGATGCAGAACATGCTGAGTGGATTTTTTAGAACGTAACAATTGCCCCCAAAATATTGAAGCGTTCCATGTTGAATACGGAGGGCTTTAATATTTTCCTGAGTGTCGCTTCGGGTTTGAAAGGAAGGTGATGAGGTGGTTGGCCCGCACGATGCTCGAGGATTTTAGGGCTCATTATGGGCTTTATAATGGTCTTGTCATATTCATTTTGAATTTTCAAAAGGAAACCATATTTCTCCAAACTGCTCTTCTTTCGCCGACATTATTGTCTCTGCTTTTTCTCCGGTGAGTATTCTCTTTTTCGTTTCTCTGTTTATTTTCTGTCCGTCGCTTATGGGTAAGGGAAAGGCAGTTATCGATGTTGATGCCACTACCCCCAAGGGTTTTAAGTGCTTAGGGTTTATAAAAAAGAAGGATGACAAGCGGTGCAACTTTAGAACATCCCACGTTGATGCGTTGAAGAGAAACAATGCGTTTCCCCCAAGCGCGGAGTTTCTGGTACCAGGCGAAGCTGGTAGCGCCGATTGTTTTTCCGTTGATTGGGTAGGTTTCTACCAGTATCCCTTTACAATAGGCTTAAAATTCCCATTTTCTCCCACGATTACCCGCTTCTTTAGGGTCACGAAGCTATCTTACTGTCAACTGATGCCCATTGGTTGGCGTACTTTGCACACATTAGACAGAATTTCTTGGAACAAGGGTTGGTTGCTGGTCTAGAGGAGTTGGCTTTTATGTATGACATTAGGGCTTTTGGGAATGGTAGGTTTAACTTTAGGATTAGGCCAGGTAGGGATCCTTTGGTTTTAGGGTTAGATGCTGCTGATAGAGGGTGGAAACACAAGTTTTTCTATGTGAAGAAGGCTAGTTTGGAGGGAGAAGGCAAGGAGGTGACATCTTCTTGGTTCCGCCAAGGTAGATGTTGTTTTATTGCTTGGCTTACCTCTTTACGTCTTGCTGGACTTGTTGTTGTGACCATCTTTTTATTTCCTTTTTGTGTAGTTGCATCGTTGGAAGAATTGTTCCCACTCTGCTCTGAGGGAACTGCTGCACAACGTATTGAATCAATCTTGAATTTATCTCCTGAGATGCTTTACGAAAGATTATAAACCTAGCCCTGTTGAGTTTGTTAGAGAGGATTCCAAGTGGGAGGAGGAAAGAGTTTCCATCAGCGCTGGCCCAGCCAAAATGTTTTCTGGTAAAATCTTTCTTCATATAAATGACGCTTGACTTCAATATCCATCTGACTCTTGTTGTTTTAATGAAACAGTAACCATTTCAAAGGAAAGTTTTGATGTATCTAATATCATGCCCAATTTAAGGAGCTAAAGGTTGGAGTGGAGAGAGCTGGTAGGGGAGGTAAACCTCTGTCTTTCCAAAGCGGAGATAAAGCTCAACCAGGTCTGGTATGAAGAGGAAGATTGATGACAGGGTAACCCCCGTGGAAGGGGAAAGTTTGAAGGCTAACATGGAGAGCTTGGAGAAGGTAAAAATGTCTTTTTTTGGATTTGCATGGTATCTTCACACGCCTGTTTACTTATCTTGGTCTTCTTTACAAAAGGCTGTTGGTGTTTATGGAATCTTTGGCGAGGGAGATACGGAGAATGAAGCTGAAGATCGCATTTAGGATCTTAAACACCAGAAGGTGAAGATGGGAGATGAGAAGGTTACACAAGCAAAAGCAAACACTGAACATGCGTGGAGAAGGAGCTGACGGACCTCACTACAAGGGATGTTGAGGGTGTAAGTGGAGCATATCGCGGAGCTAGCGAAGGCGGAAGCAGCGGTTCATGGCGGGACGCCACTGATCTATCAGTAATCGAAAGTAGAATCGCCATGATGAGAGAATACGAGGCCGGAAAGCATGAGGCTTGGAAGATTGATGGTGAGGTTCGCAATGTTGGATGCATTTTTATGTGAAGAGGTAGATGTAGGCGAGGTGAATTTGAATGAAAATCAAGGTGCCGGGAAGAAATGAAGCGGGAAGGGAGGAAGGAGAAGATCAAAAAACGGAACATCTGCTAAGGGAAATGAAAGTAAGGAAAATGATGCCCTGGGGCATAAAACAATTTAATATTTATACTGAGAACAATGTTGCCATTTATTTGGTGGTATTCTATTGGCACGTTGATTTAGATCTTAAAAGGGATTAAGCCCACAGGCAACTTATACTTTTGGAATTTTTGTAAGTGGCTCATAAGAGTTTGGATATGCTTTAGCTTTGATGGTGTTAGATTGGTCCAACATCTTAACTTATAGTAAGTTTAAAGCGCTAAAGGGTTTCTTAGATGCTTTATACCTTTGAGCATTTTTCTGTTTTAGGTACGAAAGACAACACGTGCAAGTGTTGTAACCCAATGGCAAAGATAATAACAACGATTTTATAAATGAGTTGTAAAAAATAACATGCAGCGATGTTATAACCAAGTTGTAGAGTTAACAATGCAACAATGTTATAA
>JAFEMH010004427.1:0-210143 GCA_022495995.1 Adenophora triphylla var. japonica
TAAGATGTACTTTTAAAGCAATGTCAACCTTGTTTCACTTTTTCCTTCAAATTTTCAACTTTTACGCCCCACTCCCCCATTTTTGTGAATGTTCTCATTTCCTTCCCACCTTTTCCTCCTACCAAACAACAGAAGCAGAGTACATCCCCCCCCGGCGCGCACACACATCAAATCTACCATGATGGTGGTTCCTTATTATATGGGTCGAGGAAGTATACCTATACTTCTTGTTTACATACTTGTTTTATATTTTATAAAGATGATGTTTTGGTTGGTTGTCACTTGTGTGTGTTGCATGCATAAATACGGTCTTTGATCATCAGAATTCTCATTCTTGCGTTGCTAATGGATTGTGAATTATCAGATTATTAGAAATGTAAAGAAGAAGTGCCCTGAAGTACCACTTGTTCTTTACATCAATGGGAATGAGTGGGTTTCTTGAACGGATGAAAGGCCGAGGTTGATGTCATTAGGTTGAACTGGACAGTGGATATGGCAGATGGAAGGAAGAGATTGGGAAGTGATATCGGCATACAAGGGAATGTCGATCCTGCTTCATCTATTAGGTCCTCTACCTGCCTTGACAGATGAAATTGAAAGGTTAGCCTCCCTGTCCCAAAATGGATGTCCAAAAAATCTCAAATTTGCTCTTGATTAAGAACAAATTTGAAAAAAAAATGGACATTAATTTCGGGACTGAGGGAGTAATGCAATCTATAACTGTTTTTTCTTTTCATTGAAGATGGCAGTTTGGTTCCTATAATATATCACTTTTGTTGCTCAAAGTTATTCAACTTGATCAAAAAAGAAAAAAAAAGGTCAGGGTTGTGAAATCAGCGGGGCCAAGGAGGCACATTCTTAATCTGGGCCATGGCGTGCTTGTTGGAACACCTGAAAGGGAGCTATTTCCCATTTCTTTGACGTTGCAACAAGCTTCAACTTTGATACACATGTTGAAGATCATGCCAAAGCAGAAAGCAGAGTTGGTAGTTTGAGGCATAGTTTTTGGCTAAGGGGATTCTGGAAACTGGTATCTGTTGTACATTTTTAGGCTATTCTTCGGGTTATACCGGATACTGTCTTGCTCTACCTTAGCTTGTGCATTGTTGAGGTTTATTATCTGCTTCTTAACGGTCCTTTGCTTTGCATGGTCGAAGATTCATATCTTTAATTATGCAATTTGTTTCCGAGTATATATCGAAGAAAAAATCAATTAATTGTGTATTCCTGAAGGAGAAAGGTATGAAGAAAAGATGCAACTATTCGAGCAGTTACAAAAAATCATTGATGTTTATTCCCTCCCTCCCTCCCTCCCTCCTTTCTTTCACTTTATTTAAACTTGATTTCTCTTTATATAGCTTTATATGTTTGACACTCTTTGTGATTCTTCATTTCTTCTGATCCACCTTCCCAACTTCAAGCCACCCATAGTCTGTTAACATAACATCTCTAACGTAGATTATAACTGTCCTTGCTACAGATCTGTCAATTGGCAAGGTTAATGCACTTGCAGTTAGTGGACTACCAAGATAGAGGCTAGGAGATTCCCTGTTTCTTTTTTGGAGAATGGACATAAGGATATAATTCATAATTCAGCCTATTCTCCATTTGTATGATTTCCTTTTTGATTCGTCAAGTCTTTTATCTTAAAGGCATTAGTGATTCTGATTCATGTAGTCTTGGTACAAAACATACTGTGCAGGACATAGGCGAAAAAGTAACTGTTAAATATACCGTGTCGGCTTCAATCCATCTACCCTCAGAATTAGAATTTATTTTTGTTCATGATATATTTTAAAGGCAACTCCTTTTACTAACTGATAACCTGAACATTGCTCATTGTGAAGATGTCCTGCTTATTTATCCTTGTCATTTCACGCTAGTGATTTAGAAGAAGATGTTAGAAACTCAAGGCGTCACAAGGAGAATACAGCACTCCAGATCTCTTATATATATACATCGGACAGAAGCCCAGCAGAAGTCTTGAATGTGGTGTGTTCTAGATCTAGCGATGAGGAGCTTGGTCCAGGTATGACCAATTAGTAAGAGGATTCAGTTCTTACTCTAATCATAGGAGCTGTAGCAACTTCTTCCTCCTTCAGGATCGGTACCATTATCTCTATTTTGATATCTATTGGTTTTAATTTCATTTTTGTTTTGTTTCTGAGGACATCGATGCTGAAGAGGATTCAGTTCTTACTCGTATGCTTCAAGCTGCGGTTGTTCCTGTTATTGGAAGTATGTTTGCCCATGTCTTTATGCACGGTCTGAATGCGTGTTCAGGTGGAATTTCTATTGTACTTTAAGGTTTGAGCGTTCAATCGATCAAAGAAACAAGCCATTAATTATGGTTATTCTTACAGATATATGGAGCAGAAAAAGTACATCAGGCAATGTTAAATAGACCAAGAGAACCAGCCTTTAATTACGGCAAGCAGATGCTTTGCATCTCAACTTTATTTTCTCTTACAGAGTACATTTTTCCTTGGTCTTTTTGTTCTTACGTTGGTTGGTATTCACGCACTTCCATCTTATCTTTCTGTTAATGTCCATTATGCCAATTGTAGGTGAGCAATCATGTTGCATCAGTAGATGATCCATTAGTTATTGCCTAGCTCCTTCCCCCAAGTGTTATGTTGGATGCTAATAACTTGAGATGGACCATGTGTGCAACTGATCGATGTTTCTCTAATCCAGTGACATCTGCATTTTAAGTCTCTGAAGGTTCTGCCACTTTCTCAAGGTGAAGGAATTTATCAGAAGGTAATTATTGAGATTCTTTTCTCATTTTCTTTATTGCTTTTACAAGTATGAGATCTCTTTTGTGTGTGTGTGTGCAAGATCAGTATGCTTGGAGTAGTAAAAGTAGACATAGTGAAATTTGCGCTTAGAATGCCATCATTATTTGCATTTTCATCTTCCAACCTATGGTTTCATGTTGTTTCCCTTTGTGCCACACTTACCAACTTGAGATGGCAGTTCAACTACAATTGTAGGTGCTAAGTCGGAGTTAGAGGACTTTCTCGAAAAGGAGATATACATAGTTTTCCGTTTTCATTATGTTCACTTGTGAAATATAACACATTATTATTTTTAACTCACAGCATCACAATCTGTAAAGAAAATTGAAATCAATCCCTATATGTTGGGCACAATCATAGTTATTTAAGGCTCAAGGCGCACCAAGGCGCAAGAGGTGAGCCCGGAGCCTAGGCGCAAGGCGCAAGGCGGGCGCGCGCCGAGTGGCGGCCCAAAAAATTGGCTAAAAATACTAAAATATACATTATAAGTCAAAAAAGAAACAAACATAAAAGAAATAAGCATAAATAGATGTTCAAATAAGAATAAATAGATTTTCATCAAGCATAAATAGAAGTTCAATTGTAAAGAGAAGTTTAAAAATAAGGAATCCAAGTATAAATCATATAAAAAGTTACATAAAAAAAAGGAACGGAAAGCTTTCAATCCATATTAAAGTTACATAAACAAACAATACAATCATATAATGCCTAACATAAACACAAGTAGCATTCATACAGACTAGGAATAAAACAGATTAAATTGTTTCGATCCTATTTTGCATCATAACATTGGTTAGTTTGAAACAATGAAAATAATAACTGAAGTTCGCAAAGAGAAAAAAACGAAACAGAAAAAAAAAAAAAAGAGAAAGAAATTGAAGAAAAAATAATATCTGCTATAATGAATTACTTAACAAGGGTGTTACATACAGATTAAATTGTTTTAGACAAAAACATGTTCCATCCTAATTATAACAAAACGACACAAGAAAATAGAAACAGAAAAAAAAAAGAGAGAAAGAAATTGAAGAAAAAAAAGCCATTACAGAAACAAGTCACTGATGTAGTATCAGTTCACAAAGAGAAAAAAAAAGAAACAGAAAAAAAGAGAAAGAAATCGAAGAAAAAAACCTGTTTTGGGGCTGATTAATTACCCGGAATCTCGCCGGAGCAGAAGGAAGGTCACGGAGGAAGTCAATTAGACTTTGTGTTAGGTTTAATTAGCGAAATTGACCGTCAATTACCCTTCCTTGCGCCTAGGCGCGCCTCGCCGAGGCTCGCGACTCACCAATAGGCGCGCTTAAGCCCACGCCTTGGAGACGGCGCCTGGCCTGGCCTGATTGAAGCCCAAAAGCTGCGCCTCGCCCAGGACTTGCGCCTAGGCGCGCTTTTGATAACTATGGGCACAATGGCCGGAGGAGCTACTGACTGCCAGTTCTAGCATAGAAATCTGGGCATTAAGGTAATCGTTTATTTCCTTTCTATTGATTGCGTACTGTATTTCAACCAAGTACACTCCCTTGACCTCCGTTCTTTCTGTCTTTTATTGGTGTTGGGTTGGGTTTTGTTTCTTTCCATTTCCGCTGCATACTTCTAGATGTTAAAACTGAATTGAATGTCATTAGTAGAATTCATGTCAACAAGATTGTCAAGATCTATGTTTGCATGTGTGTTGGGGGGGGGGGGTAGCGCGGGCATATTTGCTGCATTTGGCTGGAATAATGACTGTTTTATTCCGAACAGAGAGAGTAGTAATAGTGTAATACTAATCTTCCAACCCTATGCCCTTTCAGAAAGTTTTGACTTAAGAATAAGGTGGACATTAATCTAATTTGGAAAGTGATAGCTTTTTCTCATTGATCAGTGTCAATATTTGTCTAACATGCGCTTGCTAGAGTTTTTTCTTCCTCCACCAGTACATCATTCTATTATTTCAATTCTTGAACTAATATTTGTTTATGGAGTATGTGTGCTTAGAGTGAGTATTGATGATTTTTATTAGCATTTGTGACTATGCTGATGATGGTAGAATTTTCAAAAAATGATCCATCTTAATTGCAGCCTCTGTAGGGAGTTATGGTGCTTACTTAGCTGATGGTTCTGACGAAGACAGTGATGCCAATAAACCAACACGCACACATAGGCAAATTAGGGTTAACTCATTGAAATCATTGGTGTTCAAAAATCATCATGTCCCGATATCATAATTTACATTTGGTGAATTCCTCCATTCCAATTTTCACAGAAAATTCCATCTTTAAAACATTAAAATTGTCCACTCTCAATTTGGTTTGTCAAATTAGTGCTATGTTAATCAAAATCAAGGGAGAAAGCAGCAAAAATTCTCTCCTTCTAATGTTGAATGTAAACTGTTTGTCAAAATGCCTCAATGAAACATACTTTTATGCTTGCCATATATTTGAATGTGTATTGGCTATTGATGCCTGCATTTTCTCTATTTTTATGTTATTTTTACTTGAAAACATTTTCTTTTAACATTTGAAATTGTTAACCAGGGTTATGCACTTCAGCAAGTGCTTTTGTATACTTATAAAAGATAACCGTGGGAGGCACATATTCGTCACATCAGCAACAGCAGCAAGCTCCATCAATAAATGGCGGCGGTCCCTCCTATCTACAAGCAAACAACCAGGATCACCATTATCATGGTTCTGAGGTAATGTTGTCTAATATCCATCTCGAATTGCCTGTTTCATCCTCGCCTCCCCCTCTCTCTTCCGCCATGATTGCTATTGCCCCTTTTTTTTCCATGGTCGCCACTGCGCTCTCTCTCTTCTCTGTTGCTCATGATTCTCTCTCCCGTCTGATGGTCTCGATTCTCTCCCTATTTCTTAAGTTCTGGACAAAATGGTGGAGTTCTAAATTCTGAGGTACACTCTTTCTCTCATGCTACAACGATTTTACAATCTATTTTTCAATCTCCCCCCACTTTAAGCATCCATTTGCGTTTCAATACAAACCCTCTCTTTCTCATGTCTTCTTAGCTATCATTTTTTTTTTTATTATTTTTACTTATTTTCCTAAACTCTTTCCATTGACATTTCCATATGACATGCATGTTAGCTGACCCCTAATTATTATGGGACTAAGGCTTTGTTGTTGTTGTTGCAGAAGCAAGAAGCTCCGAAGCTTTTGTTGCTCTCTGCCTGCTGAATGTTGCTGGAACATCCCTTCTAACACATAAGTTGGGCTTCAGTGACACGGTTTAGTATTCATTCTCATTTAAAATAGGTTGGTGAAAAATATTATGTGGGTCCATCAAGTGATAGTTACTAAAGGTTGGTCTAATTGTCCAGCTTGGAGCATTTTTGGCTGGGGCGCTGTTGGCTGAAACAAATTTCCGCACACAGATTGAAGCTGATATAAGGCCTTTTAGAGGCCTACTTCTTGGGTTATTCTTTGTAACTACCGGAACTTCTATTGATACTCAGGTACTTTTGTCCGTAGTATTGCAGCAGCTGATACTGTTCGCTCTATGGAGGTACAATTGTGCTTCATATTGTCAAAAGAGTAGTTCCAAGTGATGTTGTTGAGGGTAAGGTCAGCTAAACTTCTTAGATTAAATGACAAGCTAATGATTTGGTAATTTTGAACTTTATTATGTACTGAATTACCATTTGTTACTACTTCTTCCATCTATTTTGTAGCGTACTAATTAATGAAAGTCATTGTTATAGGCACTATATTTAGCTAGAAATGTACCAGTATTTCCATATTAGCTTAAATGTAATTACGCGCGAAAGCTCAGAAGTTATGCATGTGATTGGGGAAGTTATCACATTCATGACTATCAGTCAGGTCATTGTTGGGCTAATTGTTTCGAGTGATCTATCATTAGTAAAATGCAGATTAAGCTCCCATCTTTTTCTAAAGGCCGCTTCACACAAATACTCTCTGTTGGTATTGGAGGTTCAATTCTTGGACCACAGTTCGTTGCAGAGGCGTTGGCTCCAGATAACCCTCCTCTTAAGGTATGTGACAAGGCTATTTCAGTTCTCATTAGACATCAATTCATATGCATTAGACAATGGTTATGCATCATATATCTTTCAGTACCCTACTTGTAGGAGCAGGTAAGTAGCTTTTTGTCTGTTACTTTGTAGGAGGAGTGTTCTTTGTTTGTGCATAGAGGTTTAATGTAAGAATGAAACAAGTCAATTTTCTTGAGTAGGCACTCTTCTCGGATCTTTCAATTTACTACATCCAACGTAAGTGCACTCTTCTCGGATCTTTCTTGACTAATATTCAGATTTTTGCCATTTTACTATTGCTTTCTCTCTATTATTTACTGATGTGATAGACTTCTTAATAGCATTTTTCTATGTAGATGTTAGATGTGTTCAAGGTTTGAATTTTTGGTGGAGAGGCTCTGCTGATATTAACAATGAACTAGGGGTGTACCATAAATTGAAATCTGGGAGAAAAATCAATCAAATTTGCTCTATCAAGAGTAATTTGAACATTCATTGTGTGACGGAGGGAGTATACCACAAATTTGAGTTCTTTAACTTCAGTTCAAAACATGAAAGAATGCATTATCATTTACCTGTCATTTATGAAAATAAATGTCTGTTTTGAATTTTGGGGTCATTTTAAAAGTGTTGTTTTTTTAATAGAAAAAAATCATATACATTTTTGCTATTCACTTTCAAAATTTTAGTTATGCAAAATATAATGAATTTTGATTTTATTTTTTGAAAAAGAAAATTAGAGAGATATTTTTGATTAAAAAGTTTCAAAAGGTCACTCATTTTGGAATAAAAATGGTCATTCTATTTTGGACAAAAATGATAATTCAATTTGGGACAGAGGGAGCACTAATTTTCTTTTTAATGTCGATGACATCAAATATGCTAATGCATGCTGAGCACTATTGTTGTTCTCAAATTTAGATTTGGAGGATATGTTCACACGTGAAACTGAAGTAATTGTTGCTAAATTTGGAGATCCTAAGGTTTACATCCTAGAAAGTAGAAACACGAAAGGAATCCTCACCTCAATCTCACGATTATTCTCGCATTTTCTAACACTGAAGTGGATATTATATCTCGCACAAAACCTGAGATGAGATATGAGACGAACAGAAGTAAGTGAATTATTACATACGGATAATGGATTAAGAAAGTTAAATTAGATACTACAGTAATGTTTATAGCGTTGAGCTACACTTTTACTAAAAAAATTACAGAGACCCCATTTGACTCCTGCTCTAAATTTTCCGCCCCCCCCCCCCTCATTATCATTTCTCACACACAAACACATACTGAGGCCAGAGGGTGTGTTCATATTTATACCCTCTTGAATGTCCTGTTGTGAAGGGAAAAGATTAGTGAGATGAAGAAGTATCTTCAATTTTTTTTTTTGTCAAAATTTGTAATTTTTATTATTATTGTCATTATATATTTTGTAGGGCACCTTTTAATTATATATTTTTTTAAAAGAATCTAAATTAATTTTATAGTTATAGTAACTCTTGATTTAATTTTTGCGATTTGTCAAAGTTTGTGTAATTTATTGGTTGATTTATTCAAGCAGTATAGTTGTTTATTTTCTCGTTTAAGTATGTGTAATTTATTACAATAATGTAGTCTAAACTTTCTTTAAAATATTCTTGACACAAAGTCTAAGAGAATAGTCAATTTATTATTTATCCTTATATTTATATTTACACTTTTATTTATGACTGTTTTTGTCAAAGTGTTATGGCCGTGCATTTTACGCACGGGTGTTAGACTAGTTGTTATATAATCCCTTTATCCCGAAATATATGTCACAGTTCACTAGTCAACATTTTAAAGCTTATTTTGTGTTTCCTAAATTGCCCTGGTGCAATTTTCGTCCGGATGTATTACATCAAATCCCATAACAAAAGCGTCAAAAGAAACGCAAACAAAAGCATGCACTTCTGAAGATGATTTTTTTTCTGTTTTTTATGTTACGAAAGAGAGTTTCAGTTCTTCAATCTTGACAATTGTATTGACATGAGAATTTTGAAGCAGCCATTCCTGATCAAGTCCTAAAAACCCGGTCTCCCTTTGTTTTCTTAACGGCAGCAGTCAGCACTGGTCTCTGAGGGATGCATATTTAGGCCACTTGTTTTAAGAAATGGCAATTAATTTAGGGAGATCATCAAACTTTATATGCTATTTTTGGAAATCAGCACTGACCTCTGATGGGATGTATGTTTAGGCAACTTCAGACAGGCAATTTAGGGAGATCATCAAACTTTGTGACGTATTTTTAGAAATGCGATATTTATTTTAGAACAAACTAACAATATTTATTTCTGGACGGAGGATGTTTTATAAAGGGAATTGTGGAGATATCCTAATTGGATCATCTTCAAATCTTATAAGAGAGTCAAAATTCAAAGAGAGCGACTTTGGTGCGTATCCCTGTGGTGTGCTGACTTTACTCTCATATGGCGGATTAGGGATTCATCAGTTGACTTTCTCTTCTAGTAAGGGACGTAATGGATGATGGGGGTTTCAGTTGACTTTCTCCTTAGCTCCATTAATTGGAAGGCAGTTGAAAGGTGAGTCATTAACGAGTGACTGTACGACGAAGTGCAACATCCTTTTTTATTACTCATACAAGAGTTGAATTGATATTTAAGTTGGCCTCAACTGTTTGTTTGCTGGGCCATTAGTCTGGCGCGGTGTCTGGTGGAGGTAAATCGCGGATATGCGCGATCGGGGTGGCGGCGCAGTTATCTTTCATACAAGAGTTGAATTGATATTTAAGTTGGCCTCAACTGTTTGTTTGCTGGGCAAATCCACCCTGACCATTAACTTTTCACGTCCTCCTCAATCTCAATCTCAATCTTAATCTCTCTCCTATTTTATTTTGCATGCTCACAATATCTCTCTCCGAATTTGCTTTTATTTAATCACCGTATTCAAAAAGTTAGTTTGATTTGAAGTGAGACAGATAGTTTGCTAGTACAACTAATGGTAAAATTTCACTCACTATTTATGTATTAGAAATAATATACTCCCTCCGTCCCAAAATGTTTGTCACATTTGACTTTTTTGTTGCACTTTGACCACAAATTTATGAGAGATTAATCATGTTCCAAATGAAATTCTAAAAGTTGTTGTTGATAATATTATTAATGGTGAATCAATAGAAATTTTTAGAATTTCGCTGAGCATAATTAATCTCTCGTAAATTTGTGGTCGCAATTCAACGAAAAAATGAAATGGGACAACATTGGCGAAGGATATTTATTTGTAAATAGAATAAAAAAGAAAGTGTGATTCAAAATCTATTATGAGACATTTATTATATAATTAATAAATACAAGATTAACGCAACTTTATGTGCCTTAATGATTTAATGATGTAAGAGATCGTGAGAACGTAACGTGTGGAAGGAATACTTACATTTAGAAAGGGCAAAAGCAAAAGGAAAATCTTTGGGTTCTTTAGCTTTTAGATTTTTTTATTTTTTTTTATATTTTATCTAGAAAATAAATAACAAAGCAAATTTTGTGCATACAAATAAATTATAAATGGCCACAGAAACTCAACCCCAAAAAAGGAAAGTGAGTGTTTTTCTTGTGACGGGAAGGAGTAGAATTGATTATTTCCATTAATATGCAATACTCCATTTATGAAGCATTTTCCTAAAAGTAATGCACAAAGACATCTTTTTTGCTTTCCACGCTGAAATAAAGTTGGAATTGTAGACCTCAAATTAAAAAGCATAGTGGATATGTTCTTGCCACCACAACAAATGAGAGACAATACAGTATTCTTTTTATTTTATAATAATTTAATATCTTTTTTTATTTAACTAATATTTTTTAAATAATTATTTATTATAAACTTTAATGGAAAAAAATACTATTATATTTTTTATTATTTTTAAAACTTATTTAATTTTACAAATATATAAGAATATTTTAGAAGAACACTCAATTGAATAATGGAAGAGTAAGTAGCAATTTTAATAGAATTCCTACCCATAATGAAAAAAAAGTAGCGTAGGCCATACTTGTCAATTATCAGCATGAAATGGAATGACGGCTATATTATATTTCTGCCTACTAACATAATTTATTTCTTTTATATACCTTTTACTTATTAGTATATACTAAATTAGTTTTTTTTTTTTCATTGTTAGTTTGTTAGTTTGAATGAATTTTGAGTAATAATTTAAATTATTTTAATAAAAATTTTAAAATCATTATTGAGTATGAAAAATTTTTTAAATTTTCATTAGGAGAGAGAACTTAAATAGAGGAATAAAAAAGTGAGGAGAGAGAATGTTGTGAGTGTAAAAAAATTCATTTTATTTTAAACGTTAAGATTTAAAAATATAATAGTGGGTGGAATAGTGAATATTAGCTTGCGTATTTAAAAAGTGGAAGTTTGCGTATGCGTGGGACGGGCATTTTCATTAAAAATATAATTTTAGAAGAACACTCAATTGAATAACAGTATAATTTTAATAGAACACCCAATTGAATAAAAAGTAATTTTTAGTGAAAAATCATTTCAAGGATGTGTTTGATTTTGATTTTTGATTATTATTTAGATAGCTTAGATTCATTTTGCAACTATGTTGCTTATGTATATTCCTCCACAACCTCATAAAATTATTTTCAATTGAATTCAGAAAATCCGATTAAATTAGGCCGAAACTTAAATATATGAACTTATATTTTCCATTTATTAACCAAATTGTGAGAGTTATCAATTAGCGAGGGGCCAACGAAACTGAAAATTCCGTCGGAACTCGAACCCGCTCCGACCACTTCCTAGACTGCAAATACATTTTCGATATCTTACCCGACACCCGGCCCATATTCGGCCTCTTATCCGGGTCTACATCCACGCATTGTAGAGCGACACGTGTTAATCTCTCAACAACCTCTACCGGAAATGAGTCCTTCAGCCTTCTATCAACCCACCTTCTCAGCTTCCCGCCAACCGCCTCATCGCCGCCATCCCCATCTATGGCGTCTCTTGCCGCGTCAATGATGGAAATCCTTCTGTACTCGCGACTCGCCTTATCAAATGTGTGCTTCACCGGCTTTGCACCGGAGAGTAGCTCCAAGATCAAAACTCCGAACGCGTACACGTCGGACTCCTGCGTTGCCAGTCCAGTTAACTGAAATTCCGGAGACATATAGCCTATTACACCTTCGAATGGTACAGACCGGCTGTTTGATCTCTTTAATTCCGGTCTCGATTCAGGTATCTCGGAGATCTCGTCGGACTCGTCTCCGTTTCCAACGATCACATTCTTCTTCTCCGCCGCTGTCTCTCCACAAAGCTCCGCCGTGCCGAAATGACAGATCCTTGCGTTGAACGACGGCTCCGTCACGATCACACTGCTCGCTTTCACATACTTGTGTACTGGATACGAATTCAAACTAGAATTGTTATGTATATAATCCAAACCACTAGCTAAATCAGCTGCAATTTGGATCCTCGACATCCATGTTGATAGCACCGTAAAATCAGGATTTCTAGGGTTTCGTAAACAATCGGGCAAATTAGCTCCTTGTATAAACTCGTAAACTAAGTAAATATGATCACCAGAAATTGTAGCACCAAGCAGCTTTACAATACTCGAGTGATGGCTTCGACCGATTACGGCTAATTTCTCCTTCAATTCCGAGGTTTGAATCGGGCGGCGGATTTTCCGTTGAAAGATGATCACCTCCCTACCGCGGAGGGAGCACCGCCAAGAAGGCGAAGACGAGGAGGAGAATCGTTTCGCCAGGAAGTTATTGGTAGCGGATCGGATCTCAGAGAAATCATAAATGTGAGCATTTTCCGGCAAGGATCCACGGAGGCTGGAAAGAGAATTTCGGCTCGAGAAGGATGCATTCGCAGTTAGCGTCGAGGAGTCCAGACGGTAATCGGAGCTGTTATAATTGCTTGTACTGCTGACGTTGCTAGTGGAAGGATTAACCGGAAATCTAGAATTTCGATTTGGGTTGGTACGTCTGGAACTTGTCGGGGTTGATTGAGGTCTTGGAGTCGGTGGATTTGTTGGCGGTGGCGCTACGCTCGGCTCAGCTGCGTCGACGGCCATTTTGGTTCTACACATATGATGAAATTTCGGCAGCAAAACAGATGAAATCTTCAAATTCTACTGAAGAAATCATTTGAGTATAATACTAGTAACATAAATTTGAGTAAAATTCAAGGAAACTATTCGAATCTGAAGTCTGAACCGAGAAATCCAAGAACAAGGATGGAATTATTTGTGATATTTTGGTTGTGTTGTTGGGAATTTTGGCAAGGATTTGGGGAATAAAATGATTAATAAAATGGATATGCAAGAGTCGTTTTCGATTTGGGGAGTGGAGTTGAATTGTTTAGTCGGCATGGTGGGGTTCGTAGTAGTAGATATTGACAGGAGTCATATGAATACTATTTTCTGAATTTAAACAATATCACAGCTGGGTTGACATGTAAGGATGTGGATTCCCATGGATACGGGATAGAGTTTTTTTTTTTCGTCTTTCAACTAGCCAAACTTTTATTTTTTTTTCATCCTTTAACTTTTGTTTTTACTTAAAAGTCCTTAATCTATTGATTTCAGCACTATGTCATCCTTTCGTCAATAAAACGTCAATAAAACGTTATTTTTTGCGTTAAATTTTTTTGATGTGACATGCTGATTCATTAGTTTTGCTTATCTGTCAATGTTATTTTTGATATACACCTAATTCTAACATGGGTCAAAATGCTAAAATTCAAAATACAAACCTATAAACCTATAGATAGTATCTCATACTCCCTCCGTCCCGTTTGAAAGGGCATAAATTTTCTTTTTGGGCGTTCCATTTGAAAGGGCACAACCTAAAAATGAAAAGTTTTTTATTACTTCTTTATTTGTGGGATTCAGTTGTCATACTCTCACAATAAATATCTACTAACTATTCCCTACCCACTTTCTCTTTCCTACATCATCTTTCACTCACAACATTTATTTCACTATACACTTTTTTTCTTTCTTACATCACTTTTTTTAATTTTCGTGCAAGGACACAGAAATGCCCTTTCGGGCGGAATGAAGGGAGTATAAAAGAGTCAAAATAAATAAATAAAAAAAAACCTACTTTAAATAACCCCATTTACCATAACCCTAAAAAAAATCCATCATTTCTCTCTCTCTTTGTAGCAACAACAACTCCATAGCCACCTCACCCCAACCCCTTCTCTTCCCTCCTCACCGTTCCCCTTTTTCCGTTCTACCTCTTAGCGGTAGAGCCGTCAAATTGGGACGGTCCCGTTGGGACGTTCCGTCCCCGTTTCTTAAAAAAAAAAAGGTCAAAGAAACTCACAAAAAACGAGTAAAAATAACCCTAACCCTAAATTAATCCATTCTTTTCTTTCTCTTCCGCAGCGCAGCCACAGCCCGACGATTCGGCGAACGGCGACGAGCACTTTCTCACCTCTCCCTGCCGTTCCTTCTTCTCCTCTTCTCTCGAATCTCGATCTCAGTCACAATGACTCAGCGGCGCCGTGGCTCAGGTACCCTTTTTCTCTTTAACTTCATTGAACTACTGCTGGGGCTTCCATTTGATCTTTCTAGGACCACCATTATTGGTTGCTTCCTCTCTTTCGTTGTTATGCACTCAAAGTGTTTGTTATTTTGTCTGACCGAGCCTTGATTATCAGTTCATTCCCCTTTTTCATTTTACAATGTTGGGTGTACCCAAATCATTTATAATTCAATGATTCTATTTTCTTTTTTTTTTGATTGAATGATTTCTACTCTTCTGATATGCACTCAAAGTGTTTGTACCAAGTATGCTAGATAGATCTATGAATATGACATCAATTTTTTCTTAATGGATAAAGTGATAGTTCCTCTGTTCTAGAAATATTATCTCATTATGTATTCATTATAATTGTAAGATATTGTTGTGTTTGTTTTTTTCATTGTAGTAATGGAATCTAATTCTGCACAACCGAATACAAATGTGGATGATAATGAGGTAGACAAAGTAGAAATTACCAAGAAAGCTGAGTCATGCAAAAAGGGTAAGGTATATTCTGATGTGTGACATTTTTTCAACCAATTGATTGATATAAATGATGGGGTTCAAAGAGTAAGAGGTGAGTGTAAAGGGTGTAAAAAATTATTTGCGGCTGGTGGAAAATCTGGGACTTCGGGAATGAAACGCCATCAAAAAGCATGTTCAAAGTTGAAGTTTCATGATGTAGGACAAATGATTATGGATAGTGAGGGGAAGGTAATAAATAGAAAAATTGACCAAAAGATTGCACGTGACAAGTTAGCTTGTGCGGTAATTAAGCATAATATGCCATTTTCACTTGTTGAATATGATGAATTTAGAGATTTTGTGAAGTATTTGAATCCTGCATTCTCTTGCATTTGTAGAAATACTCTTGTTTCAGACATTGAGAGAATCTATTTGAGGGAGAAAGATAAACTTAAGCAAGTTTTGTTTGATACTCCAAATAGATTTTGCTTAACTTCTGATTTGTGGACAACATGCACTAGTGAAGGTTACATTTCTTTAACTGCTCATTTTGTTGACACTGAATGGAAATTGAATAGTAAAATACTCAACTTTACCCATATGCCGCCTCCACATTCAGGAGTTGAATTGGCTGCAAAGTTGTTTGAGTTTTTGAAAGAGTGGGAGATTGAGAAGAAAGTGTTTTCTTTGACATTAGATAATGCCTCTAGTAATGACAACATGCAAGATATATTGAAAGAGCAACTTTGTTATCAGAATGATGACTTGTTTTGCGATGGTGAATATTTCCATATTCGTTTTTCCACTCACATTTTGAATTTAATTGTTCAAGAAGGTTTGGAACAACACGAAGGACTACTGCTGTGTTTAACAATTTCCATGGCCTCCACCATAGCATTTCCTGGTGGTTCTCTCCCACAATTCACCAAGTTCTCAATAAAATTGATCTGCCTCCTTTTACATATCAAAATGTTTCTAAAGTCCGCAAGTTTATTAGAGGCTTCATAATTATGGGACGGAAGAGTTGTAAATATTGACCACTTTCTACATATAACATTTTTTTCATTATGATCTTTAAAAATATGTAAGTATCCAACTAAGTGCTATTTCAGTTCAGGTTGTTTTGAGTCCATGTGTGCACACATAAAGTCACCACTATAATAAAACTACTACAAAGACAAAAAACCAACAAAAAGTTCTCGGTGCAAAGAGAAAAAATAACCCTAGAAAACATCAATAAATTAATTGCGGGAGGAAAGAAGGAAAGATATTCGACCTGGTCAAAATCCCCAAATGGCCATGCATGAGGAGGTGGGTTAATAGATAATGAAGGAGAGCATTGACAGTTGAAGACTTTGTTTCCATGTTGAGAAAAAGATTAATGTGCACACAACCATTGTTGTGGTGGGTGAGAACAAAAATTGACATTCATTTTGAGATGGAGGAGTATAAATGAACAATCTTAAGAGAATATCAGTGATAATCAAAATTAGAAAATAAACAATAAATTACACTTCAACATAGATCTAGTTGCTTCTGGACTGATGTGAGACATTTCTTGGGTTGACAATTGAGTCTTGATCTAGTAAAAGTATGCACATTCTCCTCATTCTCCTCCTGCCAGAATTGAAACTAATTAAATTTTAATTTCACAACAAAAGGGCACCGCTTTGATAAAGAATTGAGTTGTTTACCAACAATATAGGAGTACATGATTTAGATTTTTAAATCTCTAAGTTGGCTCGTCTCCTCTTAATAGTCGTACTACCAAATGTTCTCGCTCGCCTGCTAACTAACCTGTAATTGTACCAAATGAAAAAACATTACAAAATACCATTTAAATTATCTTGAACATCAAAAATCTTGCGAGTCATCATTGGAATCATCCTGAAATCAAAACCTTTTGGTGGTACACGAATTATCAATTATACAGTAAAACAACCTATTGATAGTACACGAATTTTCACAATTACATACTAATGAGGGGTAAATAAATCACTTTCCAGTTACCTGAGAGAAAGAAAATTAAAAAGAATTAGCTCATTCATGCTTATACCTGAATATCATCTGATGAACTCTTGGGCATGAGAACACAAAAGTGTAGGGAGGGCCAATGTTCGTCGGCCCCTACCGAAAACTACCTGCATAAACGACCACAACCTTTGCGAATAAGGGGAACACCAGTTGATGTGTATGTCTCATATACTGCTAAAAAGAAACACAAACAAAACTAAATACACACATAAATGGAGATATATAGACTGAGATTAGAGAGAGAAGGGAGTTTTGTTCCATATACTGCTAAAAAGAAACACAAACAAAACTAAATACACACATAAATGGAGATATATAGATTGAGATTAGAGAGAGAAGGGAGTTCTACCTGTGCTGCAATAACGGACAATGCGGGGTAAATAAACAGAAGAACCAAAGAAAATGCTATTGACTGTCTGGGAGTCATTAATCATGGCTGTAGTGAATTTTGGGCATCGGGAGGAAGGGGAGAAGGCATAGGAGTAATTACATTTCTCATAAATCACATCCATCTATTGGCTCTTTTCTGTTTAGAAAACAAATATGAAACAGAGAGAGGAACAAATTCAAGTAACTGATGTTGAATATGTAATTGCTCGTTGCTCATAGAAATCCCCAAATTACAAAGTTGAACCAAATCCACTTCAAAATACTGAATTCATAAAAAATTATTGACAATTAA
Source organism: Adenophora triphylla var. japonica (assembly GCA_022495995.1). NCBI lineage: Eukaryota > Viridiplantae > Streptophyta > Magnoliopsida > Asterales > Campanulaceae > Adenophora > Adenophora triphylla. The sequence goes on from JAFEMH010004427.1 coordinate 17,513, forward strand.
ATCAACCAAAAGCAGAAATATAATGATAAGTTACTTGTTTGATTAAATTTCAAACATTGGGATTTGATTGGGACCCTGCAAATGAAATTATGCCCAAAACAAGATATAATGATAAGTAATGACATGAGAATTTAAGAGAAGAACTGAATAATTACCTTTCTTAACCCTAATAAACTTTCAGAGTGAGAGTGATGAACGTGAGAGATTGGAAAGTTGTAATCAATGGAGAAGAGGGGAATTCAGAAGAATTCAAACATCTATTCAGGGAAAAACAATCGACCATCGTCTTTTTTGGTCAGTAAGAGGGAGGGGTTAGGGGTGGAGGAGGGTTTTCTACCTATTGTGCTGTGTGAAATGATCGAGTAGTGGGTTACAGTTTTGGGAGATGTTTTTCTCAAAATATTTTATTTAAAAAAAATATATCCCAAAATAACAAACCTTCCAAATTATTGACCAAAATGACTCATTTTTTGAAACTCGCTACAGGATGTAGCGACTTTATAATTTTTTTCGTTTAAACTCGCTAAACCATTTAACGAGTTTAAATTTTAATATTAAAAAAAAAAAAAAACTAAATTTGAACTCGTTAATTGAATTAGCGAGTTCTAAGTTTCTTTTCTTCTGTGTGAACACAACCACATTACTAATTCATTCTCTGTCTCGCTTTAAATTAAAAAATAAAATATAAAAATTATGTTTTAATAAAGAAAACTAAAAGAAAATGAACGGTATAAATCGAGATACGAACTTGGGCTAGTCCGGGAAAGGCCCAAGTGAATTGGGCCCTAAACATAATCCTAAGTATAATGTTCGAGGAAGGGAATGAGCTTCTCTTCCTTCCTCGAACCAAGCTTTCTCGTCATTCCCCTAGGTCAACCTAGACTTAGTAGGCGAAATGACTAAGACCCAAGGACGGGGAGACCTCCCTTGACGACGAGGATACCTCCCTCCAGGACGAGGAGACCTCCCTTGACGACGGGGAGACCTACCTTCGAGGACGAGCTGAGCTCCCTTGAAGACGAGGAGACCTCCCTCTAAGGACGAGCTGAGCTCCCTTGACGACGAGGAGGCCTCCTCGGCTATCAAATCACCAGGAATTGGGCTTCCCCAGTTCCTTCATATCTCTTCCCCGGCTCAACATAGGCCGACCTGGCAACGTATGACGAGGAGAGACCTCCCCGGCGTACTTGCAAAATGGCAGTTATCTAGTCCTATTCAAAGTGGGACATTGAGCAGTTATAATTCCCATAGGATTGTAACCACCTCACATACAAGTTCAGGTCCAACAAGGACTCCTCAACAGATATAATCCTCTTAGGATTTATATCTTATCTCTTAAGCAATCCAATTCAACCTGGATTCTACATTATTCTACTTATAATACAAGCCATAATTCACATATTTTGGTACGTTATCTTCTGGACCCTAAACTCTATCAAATTGATTTCTCTCTCTATACACACGTATACTTACTCTCACGCCGGAGAAGCCCCGGCTTAGTTTACGTGTTTTGTCTCTTTTTCAGGCTATTCAATCGCCGGAGTACAGCCGACCGCTGGATTTGGGCTGATTTGATCTTTTTGGCAGCATCAGAAAATATTATTTTTTTCGTCTCAAATAAATACTTAAAAAAGTACTACTGTAAAAAAATTATTTCCTTCATATCAAAAATGAATATTACTTTCTACTCAAAATGAATAACAAAAAAATACTACTATATTTTGGTCCAAAAAAATGAATATTACTTACTTCATCCCAATGAATATTTTATAAAACAATACTACTTCATTTATTCGCCTCTAAAATTAATGTTTGTAATGTTAGTGTATTCGTGCCAAAATATGAAATTAAGATGACATTAATTTTTGAGACAAATGAAATAGTATTATTTTCTAAAATATTCATTGGGACAAATGAAGTAATATTTTTTTAAACGAATTAGTATTCTTTTTTAAAAGTTAATGCTTATAATGTTAGTGTCATCGTCTCTAAAAATGAACATTAATTTTTGAGACGAATAAAGTAATATTATTTTTTAAAATGTTCATTGAGACGAAGGAAGAAATGTTCATTTTTTTTTTGACATAGAAAGAAATTCTACTTTTAAAAAAAAAATTCCTTCATTTCAAAAATGAATATTACTTTCGTCGCAAAATTAATACTACTTTCTATATATATAAAAAATGAACATTGCTTTCTTTGTCTCAATGGACATTTTAAAAAAGAATTATTTTTTGGGATGAAGGAAGTAATGTTCAATTTTTTGAACAAAAAATGTAGTATTATTTTTTAGTTATTCATTTTGAGTAGAAAGTAATACTCATTTTTGATATGAAGGAAATAATTTTTTTACAGTAGTTCATTTTTTTAATTATTAATTTGAGACGGAAAAAATAATATTTTCTTTTAGTTTTCTTTATTAAAATATAATTTTTATATTTTTACTTTGTAATTTAAAGCGAGACTCAGAATGAATTAGTAACTGCTGTAGTAAGGGAGATTCGTAGATTCAATCACAGCCGCTGTTTGTCTTTTTCAAAATCAAATCCTGACCGCTCTTTGTGTGGCGGTTGAAACCTATAATTATTGTAATATAGATAAATAATATTACATTTCAAAAAGAAATATATGAATGGTAAAATAATCCATGAAAAATAAATATCATTTTAAGATCGTAATTGTTATATTTTTTTAACAAAGTATGTATTATAATCTAATTTTTTTTCAGATAAGTAATTAGTGGATATGTAATTCAATTGATGAGTGAGATAAATTGAAAATAATTATCTTAAACAATTCAAAACTTTTTTCAAAAATAAAATAAAATAAGTTCAAGACTAATTACTATATTTTAAAGCAGATTACTATATATTTTTTTAATTATTATGCATATGAAAGTAGGGTTAAAACTAGTAATCAGAGTCTTTTAAACTATGAAAGAATAAATTTATTTTAGTTTTGAGCCCTTGCAATTTGTATATGAGCACTTTTGCCCTTATAGATCCACATAAAATGCCAACTATGCAATGACATTGCCAAATAAGCGAAAATAATGAGTCAACATGCCGCATCAGCAAATCTAACTGAAAAAATAACGTCCCATTGACGAAAGTATGAAATAATCCTGAAAACAATAGGTTAAGGACTATTAAGTAAAAAAATATAGTTTACGAACAAAAAGATAAAAATTAAATTAGTTGAAGGACGAAAATAGTACTTTTCTCCTCGACGATATTGTTCCTGAATCGTTGGAGTAGCTTAAATTTCACCAACATAACATAGCATTTCGTAATGGTTGTTTTGGATAATTCAATGCACCTGAATCCCAAATAAAGATGTTGTCCTTTGCTTGATCATATCTTATTGTTTTGATCGCAATTATTTAATAAATTTAAATATCGAGCGGTCTTTAAAACCCAGAGTAGTAACTTATTTTGCATGCCTACTTTACTTTGCAGTTTGTCTTCTCTTGACACCCCCCCCCCCACCCCAACCCCAACCCACAAAAAAAAAAAAAAAAAAAAAAGGAAGCAAATTCCATGTTTCATTAAAGCGGCAGTAGTTGTCCGATGTTCCAAAGTCTACCTTTGACTGATCAATTTGTATTATACTACAACTTGATTATTCGGGTTTATTGGCTTAACAAAAATAAGGAATCCATATTACAATAGGAATGAAGATAACCGTCGAGACAAAGAGCGATCTAGATTGAATCTCAAAAATTGGATCCGACGGCTGAAAAATAATCTAGGTAATTGACTATCCCACTCCCACAACAAATACATAACCTCTCCTCCCTCCTAGTTCACGTTTTCTATTTTTTTTTTTCTTAATTTGGTAAATAGTTCAGTGTCCATGTAACCTTCCATGGAGCAAATAGTAAAAATATGGCAAGAGTCTGAATGATTTAATTTCTTAATAGGTTTTTCAGTTTTCTCTCATTTGTTTCTCTCATTGGTAATCTACTTATTACTGGTGACTTCTATTATTATTATTTTTACAGTAATGAGAACTATTTTGTGTAACTGTATTTTTCCATTGATATGGACTGGACTAGTTTTGTGATTTTGATGGATAAAAGCCTGCCTCGAACTTGGACACATGAATTGTATTCTGATTATTACCATTTCAGATCCAACATTTCAATTTTATTTCACCATCTTTGCACTAAATAATATTTTTGTCCCATTTTATATTAAATTTATACTTTATCATGAACAATTTTATCTTTGTAATTTTTTTGCATCTCTTTATTCAAAATTCTAACTCTGTCATTGAACTCATGCCAAAATAAGGATGAAATACAAAAAAGGTATAGCCTGGCCATGACCCCGGACCCATGATCCGTGTGTCCGGCGAACTAAACAAGGACATCCGCCGAACCCAAGAGCCGTGTCCAAAGGCGTACGAAAACAAGACATATAGCATGGACACATGAGTCTTGTCCAAAGGGACATTGGGATTAAATTGTACAAAATTTCTACTTTCATAATTATTAAAGTGAGGGTATATTTTCTTCGTTTCACTTCATTTATTTGATACTAAATTTTTTAACATAAAAATTAAAAAAAAAAAAGTAAAAGAGAGAATTAGTCGAAAAAGGTGGTGTGAGTAGAAAAAATAAAGTAGTAAAGAGAATGTGTGAAGAATGAAAGTAATTTATTTTGTATTGTGAGTATAAAAAATTTCAATTTTAGATGGTAACAAATGAAAAACAAAAATTAGTATAGTATGAAATGAAATGAAATGAAATGAAATGAAGTGAAACGGAGGAGAAAGTATATAAATATATATACATAGACAAAGCATTTATTACACTTCCTTAATTCTAGAGCTTTTATCTGGTATCCAAAATAAATAAAATTGAGAAAACACATTTTATAATAAAATGAATTACATCCTCCACTAACACGCATGAGTATATTTTATTGATAGAGATTACTGAAAAATATGTTCGAAGTAATGGAGTTCCTTACGTCTTGATAAAGATTTCTGAAAAATAGGGTTTACTAAACGATCCTGCAAATTATGAACAATCAAGATGTGGAATCAAGATGTTACATCTTGAGTCAGGTTGTTAACTCAGGTTGTTGACTCAGGATGAAATGCCAGGATGCTAATTTTTCTACCCTAAACAATTGCCCCCGATTTTTTGAAGTTTAAAGAGAATTTAACTTTGAAAATTCAACTTTAACTGACAATTAAGTTGAGCAGAGAATGAGACGACGTCTGTTGGTTTGGGAGGCTCTAGGCACCAGAGTCATAATGGGATTCTTGAACCGTCAAAAAATTCCTTCTTTTAAACTAAGAACTTGAACCTGGCTGTTATTTACCACAAAGGAAGAGAGAGGAAGTTTGTAAGTACAGTGCATGCAGGAGTCAGTACAAAAAAAAACAATTTATTTTTATGCTTTAATCAAGTATTTCAATAGAGGGAGCGTCCTCTAAGACAATTAGTAATTTATGATGTAATTTGGGAGTTTGACATGTCTGTAATAGTTGGATTCCTAAGTGTAGCACGTTGATGTTACAACCTAAAAATATTTTTGGAATGTAATAGGATAAGATTGAGTAGCATGTGACGCTAGGAAATGAAATGAAATGAATAGATGTTTCTCATCTAACCTTGTGTACTTATGGTTGATGTTACAACCTGTTCTTTCAACTTGAGTTCATAATTTTAATTAAGTGCAAGAAGGTAATCAATATGTACATGACACATTGGCCCACCTACAACTTAACTAAAACATGAAAAACGTGCGCCCAGGCGAAGGTGTAAATAACCTTAACAACTTGAGAAGGATGCAAAATCCTTAAACCTTAGAAAGGTGTGTACCTTTACATCTTGATCGTAACTTTGGACTTTTTTGATGTGAATCTGACTCAGCTTGTGGCAACTTGAAGATTGACTGCATTCTGTTTTAGTAACCTTGATTTTTCAGCAAGATGAACAAGCTGAAACATCACTTTGTTATCTTGGGTTATTTTACAACTTGAACTGAGCATGTTGATCATGTCGTCTTAAGTATAAACCTTAAGTTGCCTTGCAAGATGAAAACATGTTAGGGGTGGGTGTTAAGTCAGTAGGTGTTTGAAAAATATAAATTTAATTGAAATAACATAATTGAAATAAAGCAAAGTAAATTATTTCTGATTCTCGAAATTGAATGGACAAGCTACAACTTACATGAAGTATAACTTGAGGTGGATTGCATTCCAACTTCTTGGAACACTTGTGCCATCTAAGGTTGATAGTCTATATGCCCCCTTTCCAGCTTCTGTATTAACTTGTCCTCTTCTAACCTGATGAATTTTACTGCCCTTGTTCTGACTTCCTCCAGTTTCTTGCAAGGAGTCATTACCAATTCTTCATAGTAAGGGGAATATTTCTTGAGTCCCATCCTGAAGGTGTCAGTTGTTGTGGACATGTCCAGGTTGGGGATGTCAATAACTTTCTTGTTGAACCCGCTTAAGTAGTCTTTCAATGATTCATCAGGTTGTTGACTTATCCTGTAGAGATCACTGGTTAGTTTCTCAAAGACCCTGTTACAAGAAAACTGGTTAGTAAACATATTAATAAGTTGAGCATAGTATCCAATAGAGCCTAGAGGTTGGTTGATGAGCCATCGCAAAGCTGCACCAATCAAGGTGGAACCGAAGCCCCTACAAAGGTAAGCTTCCTTGAATTGTAGAGGAATGTGAATCACGTCCATCTTTTCCTGGTACAGGGAGATGTGCTCCAAGGGATCTGTCGTCCCATCATATTGTTTCATGTGTGGAAGTGTGACTCGTTGTAACATGTTGGAGAAGCCTGGTGGTATGGCAACTTTACTCCAGATACATTCATCAGCATTTCTCTCAACTCCTGCAGCTGCCTGGACATTGAGTTTCCTGCATCACGGTTAGCAGTAGCATAATAAGCATTAAAATCAAAATGTGGGTTAACACTCCCTGTTGGTCCTTGAGTAGGAGTCACAAATGCTGCTGAGGTTGTCTGGATAGTTTCAGGATTGGTGACCACACTGTCTGTAACTACATTGGTCATTGGTATGAACCCCACATTATCATTCATCACCCATGTGCCCCCCATCAAAGACGAGTATCCTTGGTTGGAATGGAGAGAACATGTTGGACCCTGTGTTAGGATTTACAGCCTGAAAAACACTAGGTGATGCATTCAGACGTGCTCCGGAGAACCAGCTTGGAGAGCGAAAACCTCATGTTGCAATCTGGCGACATTGTTCATCAGCATTGTGGAGGTGTCAGTTTGTACCATCATCTGGCGTCTTAATTCAGTTATTATATTCGCCAGGTTGGAGACGAGATCCGATGGAATTTCTTGCGTAGTTGCACATGACGTTCCTCCCTGAGTCCGGGTCAAACTGGTGGTGGAGCCAATATTCTGGCTAGAAGTTAGTACTCCGGTGGTAGCTCCAGCTGAAGCCATAGCAGATGACATTCTGATAGACATCTTGAATCTTAATAATCAAAAGACCAAGGGCCCCACGGTGGGCGCCAAATTATTTTGGTCAAATTCAAGAAACTTAACATAACAGGTGATAATTGGGCACAATGGAATATGATTATGTAAATTCAAGATAAAGAGACAAAGGAATTAACGAGGAAAGCCCTTGAACAACTTGTTCATCGGCATAAAACCTCGAAACAATGGAATTTTATTGCTATGATGATCAGAGTATGCGTCTGAGTATAGAGAGTATTACGAAAATGTGAGTGTCCGTTTACATATGTTTCACCTTTGATTAAATACTAAGAAATAGTAACAGAAATAACAAATTAATGCTACCCCTAAGATTGCGCCTACAATTGCGGCTAGGAGGTTAATGTTGATCGTGATAGTCGTTGAGAGTTATTGCACGTGCGGTGTAGATAGATCCTGCGGTCTTTGACTTGGTCTTGGAGTTTCTTAGATTTTTCATAACGGTTCCTGAAAAATAGGTTCGAAGTAATGGAGTCCCTTACGTCTTGATAACAGTTCCTGAAAAATAGGGTTTACTTAACGTCCTGCAAGTTGTGAAAAATCAAGATGTGGACTCAAGATGTTACATCTTGAGTCAGGTTGTTGATTCATGATGAAATGCCAGGATGCTAATTTTTCTACCCCAAACATATACTCCCTCCGTTCCCGCCCAATGGAAATTTATTTTCTTTTTGGTCCGTCTCAGTCCAATGGAGACTGCCCAAAATGGAATGAAATCTTTACTATTTTTCCCACTAACCTCCCCTGCCCTCCACCCACCCCGTCAAATTTATTTTTTTTGCTCATATTAATTTTTTTTATCAACTATTCTGCTGCCCCTCCAACCCCCACCCCCCGGTCAAATTTTTTTTTTTGCTCATATTAATTAATTTATCAACTATCCTGCCGTCCCTTCAAATTCCCACCCCAAACCCCGTCAAAAAAATAAATAAAAATTACTCATATTAAAATATTTTCTAGAAAATATTTTTTATAGATTTATCAAATAATCGAATATCATATTTCGGAAAACATTTTCATTTAAAAATTTTTTTTCAGAAGAAAATGTTTTCAAAACTCATTTTTTTTGAAAAACATTTTTTCCAAATAAACAGAGAGTCTTACTGGAGTCTTACTATAAGATAATTCACCTACTATAAAATACTTACTCCCTCTGTTTCACTACAATTTACACACTTTTCTCATTGAACGTTTCATTACAAATTGCAAACTTTCTAAAATGACAAAGAATCTTTACTATTTCACCCACTAATTCTTTCTCTTATTTTATTTTTATACTCACAATACCAATCAAATCACTATTTCCTACCTCGCTTTCTCTCTCCGACCTCACTTTTCATACTCACAACAGTTTCTCCACTAATTTTTTCCTTAATTTCCGTGCAAACTAATTTTTTCCTTAATTTCCTGCCCATTCGTGGGAAGCGTATTCAAGGGTTCAACGTGTATCAAGGTTTGGGCTGGGCCGCTTGTAGAAAAATCGGTTAGTACTTAGTACTGGAATAGGAGCTGACTGACTTTGACCGAGACTCTAAGACTCCAAAAGAGCTAGCCATCATCTACCTTGTCACGACACTATATAAAACCATGACCATTTACAAACTCTTTCACCATTAATTTACAACTCCAACCCTTTCATACTTAATTTTCCTCCCATGGCCAAATTCATAATATTATCCCTCTATATTTTGTTCAACATTATAGCTCTTCCTTTCTCCGGAAATGCCATTTCGTCCTGCAACAGTCCATGTAACGACTTGAACGATCGTAACGGTCAACTGATCATTTGCATTGTATCCCACCCGACCTATACTTGCTCGCCAACTGTCAATTCATCCATGCGTGCCAAACTCACGAACGACGACTTTAGTGAAGGTGGGGACGGTGGCAGTGTGATGAGAATTTGGGAACGAGTTGTTGCATTATTTACGTGGTGGTATAATGGTGGAAGCCGATGTGGGAAGATGATAAGAATTACATCTACGCGTAATGGGAGAAGTACGACTGCTAAGGTTGTGGACGAGTGGGACTCGAGCCATGGATGTGATAACATGCTTATCAGGGCTCTTGTAAGAACAATATAGTCGATGGATCAAATGTTGTGTGGAATGCTCTTGGATTGAATACGGATGTGGGAGTCGAAGATATAACTTGGTCCACGACCTATTATTTTGCCCTCCTTATCGTTGAATCATGTCGGGTTTTCTATATGTTTTTTTTCCCACTTTTGTTATGTGCTCGTTTGACTAAACCTTATGGTTCTCTGGACAATCGTTAAAAGTAAAGAGCTCTCAATAACCTCCAATTGCAGATGTTTTAACGCAGATGTTGAAGCACATATCTCAAATCAGAAATTAACAAGCATTCCTTTAATATATAAAGATTCTATACTTGTCCTTCCATAGCTAATTAGTTTTGAAATAAAATTCAGACTTATCGCGGTATAAAGCAGACCTATACAAGCCGAAAAGAGGCCCAGTGGGGATCTAGTTTGCGCCCCAAGTCTAAGTTTCCACGCGTAAGCCCAAAGAACAAACATGACATTGAGAATGTAAAAGAGGTCCATTAATAAGAATTGAACCTTTTTTACTAAAGACTTGAGAACATGAGTATAAGGATGACCGAGAAGAGCATGCAATGTGGAAGATGATGCATGTTCATCGATGAGAGCCGAGGGATTGGCTCAAGCAGACGACTCAACCCGAAGAATGTATAAACTGTTTACTTTACTGCTAGAGAATTTGCCTTGCGACATTGCATGTCCCAAAAATCAAAACGGTCAAACTCAAAGAAGCAATTGTTAACCATGGAGAAACTACGAATAGAAAAAAGAGACTAACGTACAGAAGGGACGCATGCAAAAAACATTAGAATTTTCTATTTGCAGGATATAAAGAAGCTGCTAATAGGCGAGATGGGAATTCGATAGCCATTAATTAGTAGGGGCGTAAGTGGTTCGGATTAAATCGCGCTTTGAACCCGAACCGATTAAACCATGTGATTTGATTTGGTTTTCAAGTATTAATGGTTCGGTTCGGTCTCAAATTTTGGCAAACCACGTGGTTCGGTTCGGTTTGGTTTGTGGTTTGACCCTCCCAGACCAAACCAAACCAAACCAGACCGAACCGAAACCAACCAAATCACGGTTTGAAACCAAACCGCGGTTCAAAACCAAACCGCGGTTCGAAACTAAACCACCAAACCACATTAAATAAACTAATCCTAACTCCCGTTTTGTATCTTATTTAATATTTTCGTATATTTATTAAAATTTACTGTTAGATCAATAAAAAAACCTACATTACATATACGTCCTAACCCCCGTACGTTCTATATCTTATTTAATATTAATTTCATCATTTGTTATCGTCATTGCGACAAATAAATAACTAAGTTCCCTTCCACGATCGAAGATTGTAAAGTGTTTTTCTTCCTTCGGCCTCTTTCTTCCTCTAGTCTCTCTCTTCCTCTGACTTTCCTCTTAACGACCGCATTTTTCGCTCTTCCTTCGAGATCACAGAAAATTTAAACAATATAAAAATAAGTTTTAGTATGAATCGTGGTTTGAACCGTAGTCCAAATCATGGTTTGATCCACGGTTTGAACCACATAATTGAACCGCGGTTTGAACCAAACCATAGCGTTTTGGTTTGGTTCGGTTTGAATTTTTTCATGGTTCGATTCGGTTTGAAATTTTCCCGAACCGATAACTAGTGGTTCGGTGCGTAAATTCTCCCAAACCGAACCATTTACACCCCTAGCCATTAGTTATAGTAACCGAATTGAAATCTGAATAGGGGGAAAGATGAGAGAGAAAGAGAACGAAAGGTACATGAGGTTTGTGGCCCCTAAATCAAGCACACATGACGGGGCCAATGAGGAAGCTTGAGTTTTATAGGGAAAATTACGGGGAGAGGAATGATGGGACCGCGATCACTGCCACCATTCTCCGCATTATTATGATAATTTCCGGTTGTGGTCCAGTCCGCATGCATGGATTTGTTTTTGGGTAATGATGGATGTGTTTCTACCCATCCATGATATACTTATGGACCTATTTAATGCTTTGGGTGTTTTAATAGGTTTTTGAAGTGTTTTTGAGTATAGGGAAGAAGAGAAAATAGCAAGGAATATGAGCTTAAAAAGTATAAAAATGAATGATCCGGAACGGAGCAACACATATATAAAGAAAGAAGAATTTTTGAGAAAGATAAAAAGAATGTGACCTTGTGAAACCAAGACCAGTGCATATTACTCGTCAAGAGATTTACAGCTATATGTGGCACGTCCAAATCGAAGTCCGTATCTTTGGAAGTTCAACAAATTCTGAGCCTTCCCAGATCAAGTGCGCCAACGCACCCACCAGAAGGTGCGATCACACCCCTCTTCTCAGATCAAGTGCGCGAACGTACCCACTAGAGGGGTGCAATCGCACAAACCTTTTCTTGGGACGTTTTGGGAATTTAGCAAAATTTGGAGGATTTTTCTAGAATTTCAAAAATCTCAGGAACCTAAAGGGAATTTTCCGACAACACCTTGGATTTTTCTTTTTCAACAAGGAATCGTAATGATTTTCTAATTTGGACACCTTCTTAGCCCTAGTATAAATAGAACATGTTTGCATAACTGTAAATAACACATCAAATAGGGTATTCAGGAAGTGATATATGGATTTTTTGTTAATCCTATTTGTGAGCCTTTAACTTTATCAAAGATTGTCGTTCGCCTTCATTTTGTACCCACATTATCCTACTATTACACTTATACACTATTTTCTCACTTTTTAAAGAAAGTGAAACTAGGAAATGAATAGAAAATTATGGGTTATGCTTGGGAAATCAAGGGATTGAGTGGAAAGAGGTCAACAAAAGAAAGAAAATGGTCATGCATTGTATTGTATTGAAAAGAGGGGCATGCACAAATTATTTAGTGAATACTATTATTTGTGATATTTATATATACAAAGCAAAGAAAAGAAAGAAAAGATGAAGAAAATCTGAAAAGTCTTTCCCTCTTATGTAAGTATGCAAAATTCTATGTTTGGGGGTCGAATCATTGGGTTGGCATGGGTCAGCGGAGAGATATACTCAATTGAGGATATATTTTGAAGAATTTCGAGTTTCACTTGCTTGACTTCGTATGTCCTTACCTTCATTTGTAACCGTAAACCTAGTTCGCAATTTTTGCAATACATTACAAGCCATAAAGCCATATTTAATCCCTAAAAAGTAGTCGGGTTGACAGTTATGGTTAAACATATATATGAGTGTTCTTGTGCATAATTTTTATTTTATTATCTTTGGTTTATAACATGATACAAGTGACCATATAAAATATCTTATTTTGGTGACGATGGTCTCCCTTAATTTATTCATATTATCATTCTGTGATGGAGAATTGTAAGTTAGGTGCATCAATATGATTGTAATCTCATGTTCATGATAACCCTTGTAGATTATGTGTGTTTATAAAGATCTGAGACTGATTTGGCTAACGACACTTTATATAATTAGAACATTCCAAAATTATTTTTAGTTTTTAATGTTTGTATATTTAGTAGTTTAGTTGGTTAGTAGTTTTATTTATTGTTCTGGTTCTTTTTGTTTTACTCGAGAATGATCAAAATATAAATTTGTGGGTATTTGATGAATGTGTTTCTATTCATCCAAATGATATACTTTTTGACCTATTTAATGCTCAACTTTGGGTGATTTAATGGCTCTTTGGAGTGTTTTTTATTATAGGAAAGAAGAGAAAATAAGCAAGGATTATTAGCTTAAAAAGTATAAAAATGAATGATCCGGAATGTAGCAGGACATAAAGAAAGAAGGATTTTCGAGAAATATAAAAAGGATGTAACCTTATGAAACCAAAACTAATGGATAATACTCGTTAATAGTTTTCCAACGATATTTGGCACGTCCAAATCGGAGTCCGTATGATGAAGTTATGTCATTCAGAAGTTCGTCAAATTTTGAGTCTTCCCATATCAAGTGCACGAATGCACCCACCAGAAGGTACGATCATACCCCCTTCTCAGATCAAATGTATGAACGCACCCACCAGAGGGTGCTACCGCACCAAACTTTTCCAGGGACTTTTTGGATATTTTCCAAAATTTTAGGGACCTGCTGGGAATTAATTTCAGAGACTTTTGGGAATTTAGCAAAATTTGGAGGACTTTCTAGAATTTCTAAAACCCCAGGGACCTGATGGAAATTTTTGGCCAACGCCTTGAATTTTCCTAATTTTGATACCTTTTTAGCCCTATTATAAATAGAAAACCCTAGCCATGTAATTTCTTTATGTTTTATTGTTCTTTTCAAGGTTGAAATCAAGGATTCAAGGATAAGATCAAGGTTTATATTTTTTTAATTTATTTGTTTTCTATTTTATGACTTTTAGTAGCTAAATCTCTTGGTTCATGGATTGAATATAGTAACTATTAGATCAATATGCTAAACATGATTTAATTATTCCAAACCAATCTCGTTCTTGTCCATCCAAGTATTCTTAAATATTATTTTTAGATTTCAATTGTATGATAAGATACTTTTGATCCTTTAAATTACTTGGGTATACATTGTTACACTAGCGTTGATGATTTATACATTGACCATTATTGTGATGAATAGATTCGATTGAGGAATTAACAGAAATCAAAATAATCTAGTTTCAATTGTTCTTAATGATTAAATGAATTTCTTGAATATTGTATTGAAATAGCGAAAAGCATAAACAAGAAGGAAATATTAGGGTTGCAATCCGTATATCAAACGTCCCAACTCTTGAATGAGATTGATCCCTTTTTCTTATTAAAATAACATAGAGTGAAGATAGATATGAATTTCAATCCATGAATCCCTATTTAAATTGAATTCCTTTATTTACTTTAATTCTTGTTTTCGTAGTTTAATAAGCAAATCAAATAAAAACCCCTTGGCTACTTTATAATATTTAAATCAACTTGTGTGACACATAAGTATCTATTTATTCGACCCGTGCTTTTGCATGCTATTACACCGCTAACTAGTACACTTTCTAGATAAATTATTATAAAAGGGATAAATCCTCCATCAAGTAACCCCCAAAAGGTCTCATACTAATAAAGAGGGTGGATGATCTTATATACCTTATCTGGCAATTATTTTCTCAATTTTCGATGTGGGACTTTGGGTTTCACCCCAACAACCATCCCCTCAAACCAAGGACCACATTGTTATGGCCCGTAGTGTCTCCTCTGGCACATATATCACGAAATCTTGTACCTACCGCCGCTATTTTCCGCGGGTCGCTTCGCTTGATAAATACCACCAGAACGTTTTTTCGATTGCAAAACTTCATTCACAACTTCATACTAATGACGTGGGTGGATTCTTTTATATACCTGACAATTATTTACTCAATTGCCGATGTGAACCAAGGTGAGAATGTTCAGGAGTATGAGTATGGCTTGGAGCAAAACTGTATATTTAATAAATATAAATAAACATGTAGACGTACATGTATAAATTATAAATATAATGTTATAATATAAGTGTAGAAAATTAATCAATGTGTAGAATTCATAAGGTGTAAGTTGTCATTTAATGATGAGCATAATGGTAAGTTCACACCATTCCATGTGAAAAGGGTGTAGTCCCTAAATGAATTGTCACTTAATCTCATGTATATGTCCTTTCATCGGCCTTTAAAGACATACAAAACATTCATATTCTCTTACACAAGATCAAGAGAGGGCACTATCATTTAAAAGAACTTCATCTCCCTTTTTTATTCTCTTCTTATAAAGACTAGATGGATTCAACGGTACGATTGCGTCTCCATCTATTCTCAAACTTCTTTCAAGCTAGAGTATTATGGCATTAAAGGAACAAGAATGTTTCAACAATTGGTATCAGAGTCTCCTCTTGTTTTGATTAAGTTTGAGTTTTTAGATAGCATGAAATGCTTTACTTTAATTCATAATATTGTTGAAATCATTATGTTTTGATGTTGATAAAATACTCTAAATCCCTTCGTAGAGTATTAATAATGATTACTTTGTTTAAATTCTGAAAATGATTGAAGTTTTTTATCAAAGAGGCAAAAAATTCGTCAAAGCACAATGGTTCATCTAAGACTGTCCCATTTGTACAGCCACGCGTTGTATAAAGCATGGTCGTGTGGACCTACTTGCTCGGTCGAGCACCTCTCTATACTCGGCCGAGCACCATCAGTAAGTGTAATGACAATTAATAAAAATCCCATCGCACCCGCCCGCACGTTGTTTGAAGCATGGCCGTACGGATTTAAGTGCTCGGCTGAGCACCTTTCTATACTCGGACGAGCACCATTGTGCAGAATGACAATATCTACTTGCTCGGTCGAGTAGCCACTATATTAAGGATTCATATTGGTTTACTTCATTTTTGAGTAAAACATACATTTTCAAGCCCTTTGTGTTTAATTATATGCTTAACAATTTTATAAATTTTTTAAATAATATTTTCACCAAAGTAATTTACGTTATTTAAATCCAAAATTGTTAAGTGTTGAATGTATAAATTAATACGTGGATAAAATAAATTTTCCAAAGAAGATCGTGTTATTTGACAAAATTTATACATTCATTTGGTAACAAGTAAAAGAACATTAGTTAGTCTTTCAGGTACTTAAATCAGCCCAAAGGAAGATTAAATATTTGATTAATACATCGTTTAATTTCTTGGTTACCTCAAGATAATTGCTTATGAGTCAACTCGCAATCCAAAGATTAGTTTTGATGTCATGTTGATTATCTTATAGATGTGATTCATTTGATATAATTAATCACTTAATTCATTAATTATGTAGTTATTGATACATGTTTTGTATTTTCATTCTTTGTTCTTTTCTCCAACATATATGCTAAATGCTTATTCAGTTACTACTGCTATGACTAATGTACCAATGCTTAATGGAACAAATTTTAAAACTTGAAAAATAAGATAATCGTGATCTTGGGCTGTATGGACATTGATCTCGCATTAAGGGAACCAAGTCCCGCTGATCTCATTGATAAAAGCGCTCAAGAAGAGCACATAAATATTGATAAGTGGAACTGTTTCAACCGCATAAGTCTAATGATCATGAAAAATGCCGTCCCGGAGACATTTTTGAACAGCGTCTTTGAGGGCATTGATGCTAAGACTTTTCTCGATACCCTTGAAAAACGCTTTGCAAAAAGCGAAAAATCGGAAACAAGTGTTTCCTCGAGGAATCTTGTTTCCATGAGATACAAGGATAACGGGAATTTACGGGAGTACATTTTGGAAATGCTTCATCTCTCGACAAAACTAAAGGCACTTAAGTTAGAGATATCGGAATATTTACTCGCGCACTTAGTTTTGATCTCTTTTCCTCCTCAATTTGGCCACTTTGAAGTGACCTATAATTGTCAAAAGGACAAGTGAAATGTTAATAAACTCATTTCACATGTGACACAAAAGGAGGATAGCAAGAATCAAATCAAACCAGAAAGTGCTCACTTAGAATCCACCTCTTCTCATGGGACAAAGAGAAAATGGAAGGAAATTGCGGTTACAAATAAGAGGCATAAGGGATCATTTAATGATCAAAAAGTTAAGAAATGTTTCTTTTGTAAGGACCTTACTTACATGAAAAATGAATGCCCTAAATATCACGCTTGGCATATTAAGAAAGGTATGTCATATGGTCTTGTTTGTATTGAGGCTAATTTGATTTCAATTCCTTTATTTTATGGTGGTTGGATTCTGGTGCAACAACTCACATAAGTATGTATATGTAGGGTTGCCTGAATTACCGAATACCCATTGAATATGAAAGATACATCTATATGGGAGCTGTGAATCCGGTTGAAGTAATAGGCATAGAGACTTTCAGATTGATGTTAATTACCGGCTATTATTTTCATGTATTAAATAATACATATATTATACCGTCCTTTAGACGGAATTTAATATCTATCACAGTTTTAGACCGGGAAGGATATTCCTACTCATTTGGCAATAATAAATGTAATCTTTATTTTAATTTCGAAATTGTCGGTAATAGTAATTTGTCAAGAAATGATAATCTTTATTTACTTGACACAATTAAAACAACAAATGAGTCTCATATTAATGAAACCAAAGGGACTAAGTGAAAGTTATAAAGTGAAAATTCTTATATCCTATAACATAGGTGTTTGGGTCATATCTCCAAAAGGAAAATTGATATACTCGTGTCAGAGGGAATCCTAAACAAACTTTATACTCCGGATAAAAAAACTTTTGCATTGAATGCTTTAAAGGAAAATTTACAAACACTAAATGGAAAGAATCCTTGAGGGTATCAAACGTCTTGGAACTAATTCATATGGATATTTGTGAACCATTCACTACACCTTCATGGAATGGTCAAAAATATTTCATCACGTTCATAGACGATTACTCTCGTTATGGATACATTTATTTGCTTCATGATAAGTCTCAATCATTGGACGTTTTCAAGTCTTATAAAGCTGAAGTTGAGAACCAACTTGGAAAGACTATTAAGAACGTTAGATCTGATCGTGGTGGTGAATACTACGGACATAATGACGGTTCGGGTGAACAACGTTCGGTTCCTTTTGCTCGCTACCTTAAATAGTGTGGGATTGTCCCTCACTACACCATGCCATGCAAACCTAGCATGAATGGTGTAGCTGAGAGATGTAATATAACCCTTAAAGATATGGTAAGAAGTATGATTTCTTGTACTTCCTTACCACACTAATTATGGGGCGATGTATTAACAACCGCTGCTTATATTCTCAATAGAGCTCCTTCAAATGATACCGAAAAAACCCCGTATAAATTATGGACGAACAAGAAACCGTTCTCTAAATCATCTTCATGTATGGGGTTGTCCAGCAGAAGCAATGCCTTATAGGCCAAATGAAGGTAAACTGGAGGCTAATACCGTTAGTAGCTATTTTGTAGGATATGCTGAGAGATCTAGGGATATAAATTCTATGACTCAAAAACTAAAACCTTTTTTGAAACGAAAAATGCTAGGTTTTTTTAGAATGTTGAATTTAGAGGAAAAATTGGGAATAGTTTTGAATTTGAAGAAAAAGAGGAATCCATTTCTGTAACTCTTCCCATAATTCCCGTTGAAAAACAAGTACTTATACCTGAAGTTCAATAAGAATATACAATTCAAAACAATGAAGAATCTCCTATAAATCTTGAGCAACATGAAAAATGTTGATAATGAGGATCAAATTCAACAAATCCAAGAAAAACTATTGCCCTTAAGGAGATCCAATAGAGTAAGAAGGAGTGCAATTTCGAATGATTATGATGTATTTTTTGCCGAGAATGAGAAACATTTAGATTTAGTGGGAGATGAATCGCTCACCTTCCATGAAGCCATTAATAGTTCTAATTCTCATAAATGGATCAATGTAATAAATGAAGAATTAAAATCCATGAAAGACAATGACGTTTGTGATCTTGTTACATTACCTAAGAATGTGAAACCTATTGGGTGTAAATGGGTCTTTAATACCAAAGGGATTCATTGGGTAATGTGCAAAGATATAAAGCTCGTATTGTTGCTAAGGAATTTACTCAAAAACAAGGTATTGATTATAAAGAAACATTTTTTCCGGTATCATCTAAAAACTCTTTTAGAATCATTATGACAATTGTAACACATTATTACCTTGAGCTTAATCAAATGGATGTAAAGACGGCTTTTCTCAATGGAGATATTGAGGAAACCATCTACATGAAGAAACCAAAAATGGTGACTGATTTAGATCAAACTAATCAATTAGTTTGTAAACTTAAGAAATCAATTTATGGTCTCAAGCAAGTTTCTCGTCAATGGTACTTAAAATTCAATCAAGTTATTCTTTCATTTGGTTTTGAAACGAATATTGCTGAAGATTGTGTGTACCATAAGTTCAGTGGGAGTATATTTATTTTTTTGGTCTTATATGTGGATGATATTTTGCTTGCTAGTAATGATATGGATCTTTTTAAGAAAACTAAGAAATTTCTTTCAAACAAATTTGAAATGAAAGATCTTGGTGAGTCATCTTTCGTATTAGGAATCCAAATTAACCGTGATCGTTCACGAGGTATTTTAGGATTGTCGCAAAAGGGCTATATAGAGAAGGTATTACAAAGGTTTAGCATAAAATATTATAAGCCACATGACACCACTGTTTCTAAGGGAGACAAGTTTAGTCTCAAACAATGTCCTAAAATAATATAGAATCCAAGTTTATGTAAAATATCCCTTATGAATCAGCAGTAGGAAGCTTAATGTATACACACGTTTGTACTCGTCCAAACCTTGCATTTATTGTTGGAATGCTTGGTCGATACCAAAGCAATCCGGGGAGAGAACATTGGGTTGCAGCCAAAAGAGTGATGAGATAACTACAAAATACTATGGACTACATGCTTACATATTCAAAATCGGATCATCTTGAGATCATTGGGTATTCCGATTCTAATTTTGCTGAATTCCAAGATAGTCGAAAGTCGACGTCTGGTTGTGTTTTCACATTAGCCAGTGGAGCAGTATCTTGGAGGAGTGCCAAGCAAACACTCCTAACTTCTTCTACCATGTATGCCAAGTTTATTGCTTGTTACGAAGCATACAATCAAGCTATATGTCTGCGCAATTTTATTGAAGGACTGCAAATTATTGATAGTATCAAGAGATCACTCAAGATAAATTGTGACAATCGAGCAGCAGTTTTGTATTCTAACAACAATAAAAGTTCATCTAAATCCAAGCATATAGATATTAAGTTTTTTGTTGTAAGAGAAAGAGTATGAAATGAACAAATAGAAATACAACTTATAGGAACAAATTCCATGCTTGCGAATCCGTTTATTAAAACGTTATCTGATTTAGTGTTTCACGAGCATACTGCTCATATGGGTGTAACAATTTTTGATAACATTTAATATAGTGGGTGTTTGTGTTGTACTTTAATTAATTTTACGTCTTCTAAAGTATTGATCTCATATGGTTAAATATGACTAGTTGAGAGAATATATATACGTTCATTTTTTATATATACTCCATCCGTCCCAATAAAAGCTTCACTATAATTTCCTAAAAGGACGTCCCGTTAGAAGCTTCACCTTTCCTAAAATGGCAAAGAATTTTTAATATTTCACCCACTCATTCTCTCTCCTATTTTACTATTACACTCACAACATTTTTCAAATTTACTATTTCCTCCACTCATTCTCTCTCATATTTTACTATTACACTCACAATATTTTTCAAATTTACTATTTCATCCACTCATTCTCTCTCCTATTTTACTATTACACTCATAACATTTTCTCCACCCTTAATTTGCGTGCCGAGCAAAAATGGTGAAGGTATTATTGGGACGGAGGGAGTATATATATATATATATATATATATATATATATATATATATATATATATATATATATATATATATATATATATATATATATATATATATATGACATTCCATCAGCCGTTAGAGATATACAAAATATTCATATTCTCTCATAGAAGATCAAGAGAGGGCAATATCATTTAGAATAACTTCATCTCCCTTTTTTCCTTCTCTTCTTCTTCTAGAAACATCAAGACTAGATGTATTCAACAGGTACACCTACGCCTCCATCTATTCTCAAACTTCTTCCAAGATAGAGTATTATGGCATTAAAGGAACAAAAATGTGAGCTCAAGTTCAAACGACATTCAATATTTTTTTCCATACGAGATGTCAGAGATTCAAACCCGACCAAATGCAATTTTTATCACTTTCAAGTGTCATTTTGTCCTTTTTGTAATAGATTAAATCATTCAATATTAAAAAAAAAAAAAAAGAACACTAACACTACAAGGAAAATCGGATTTAGAGACGGAAATTTAGAGACGGACGAATTCTGTAGCTAATTTGGCGACAGATTAGAGACAGAACCAAAAATCAGAGACGGATTCGGATTCCGTCTCTAAATTAGAGACGGATTCAGATTTCGTCTCTAATTCAGAGACGGAATATGAATCCGTCTCTAATTCAGAGACGGAATCTGAATCCGTCTCTAATATAGAGACGGAATCCGAATCCGTCTCTAATTTAGAGACGAAATCTGATTCCGTCTCTAATTTAGAGACGGATTCAGATTCTGTCTCTAAATTTTAGAGACGGGTTTTGTATATGTCTCTAAAATAGAGACAATTCGAATCCGTCTCTAAATTAGAGATTGATTCGGTCAATCCGTCTCTAAATTGAGACGTATTCGGTAATCCGTCTCTAAACTTTAGAGACAGATTTTAACCCGTCTCTAATTTAGAGACAGATTTTTGAACTCCGTCTCTAATTTAGTGACAGATTCAACATTCTGTCTCTAAAATTTAGAGACAGATTTAGTATCAATCTCTAAATTTGACTTTTCTTCTATATACTTTCATTTGTTTAGTTTTTTTCTATCATATTTTATATAACTTTTTCTAAAAAAAACACTAATTAACAAAGGCTAAAATATTGTTTTCTAGTCAATAAAATTTTTTAAAAAAATAAAAAATAAATATATGGTAGTCCGTCCCTCTATTGACTTTTCTTCTATATACTTTCATTTGTTTAGTTTTTTTCTATCTTTTATATTATAACTTTTTCTAAAAAAAAACCACTAATTAATAAAGGCTAAAATATTATTTTCTAGTCAATAAATTTTTTTTAAAAAATAAAAAATAAATATAGGGTAGTCCGTCCCTCTTTTGACTTTTCTTCTATATACTTTCATTTGTTTAGTTTTTTTCTATCTTTTTTTCTATAACTTTTTCTAAAAAAAACCACTGATTAACAAAGATTAAAATATTATTTTCTAGTCAATAAATTTTTTTTTAAAAAATAAAAAATAAATATAGGGTGGTCCGTCCCTCTTTTGACTTTTCTTCTATATACTTTCATTTGTTTAGTTTTTTCTATCTTTTTTTCTATAACTTTTTCTAAAAAACCATTGATTAACAAAGGCTAAAATATTTTTTTCTAGTCAATAAAATTTTTTAAAAAAATAAAAAATAAATATAGGGTAGTCCGTCCCTCTTTTGACTTTTCTTCTATATACTTTCATTTGTTTAGTTTTTTTCTATCTTTTTTTCTATAACTTTTTCTAAAAAAACCCACTGATTAACAAAGGCTAAAATATTGTTTTCTAGTCAATAAAAAATTTTTTAAAAAAATAAAAAATAAATATAGGGTAGTCCGTCCCTCTTTTGACTTTTCTTCTATATACTTTCATTTGTTTAGTTTTTCTATCTTTTTTTCTATAACTTTTTCTAAAAACCCACTAATTAACAAAGGCTAAAATATTTTTTTCTAGTCAATAAAAATTTTTTAAAAATAAAAAATAAATATAGGGTAGTCCGTCCCTCTTTTGACCTTTCTTCTATATACTTTCATTTGTTTAGTTTTTTTCTATCTTTTTTTCTATAACTTTTTCTAAAAAAAATCACTGAGGAGAAGAAATTCCCATGTCGCCGAGAAAGCTCCGGCAGAGAAGAAACCCAAGCTCCGGCAGAGAAGAAACCCAAGGCCGTGGCATGTCGGTTTTATTTTGGTTTTGCTTGAGGTTTTGTAAACCCAGATTTGGGTGTTTTGATTTCGATTTTGCCTTAATTTTGGAAACTCAGATTTCGATTTGCTTGGATTTTGATTTTGATTTTGATTTTTTTGTTGATTTTGTGATTCAAAATTTTGGAAACCTAAATGTTTAAAATATTCTGCAAAGTGTGGTTTTATGATTTTTTGTTGATGTTGTTGGGTTGTTGGTGGATTCTGTGAATCAATTTTGTGATTCACAAAATATCAGATGTTGGCACTGCTAGGATTTTGTGATTCAATGTGTCAATTTTGGGGCCAAGGGTTACTGAGGTTGAGGCGCACGCCTCATTGGGTTCCATGCGGCCGCCTCAGGTTTGGTGTCTTGGCCGAGCTTCTGGGCCATTTGGCCGGCATGGAGGATTCCTCTTGGGGCAGCCAGGAAGCTGATCTTGTGGTTCAGGGAGTCCATTTTGCTTACAGGGCTCATCAGGTAATTAATTAATTAATTAATCAATCTTGAGCTGCTATATTTGCATGGTTGACAATTAAGTTGTTGGTGTATGTATGTGGTTGGGATGGCAGTTATGTGGAGGGCTGGATTCAGAAACAGTGTGTGCTATTGAAGAGATGAGGCGAAAAGTTCCAGTTCCAGTTCCAGCACAAAGAGGAGGAGGATGATATTCCGGGCAGCTCTTTGCAGGCATAAGCATACCAACATCATAGAGACTTAAGAATAATGGATTGTTGTATGTTTGGAATAGGTAATAAATTTCAGAAGCATACATACACAGTATATAATAAGTGAGCAGTAGAGTGCATTGTGAGTACTATTTGAGTATAAAAGAAATTTAGGGGATTGATTTGATAATAATAAAAGTTAAGGGACTGATATGAAAATAATAAAAGTTAAGGGACTGATTTGAAAATAAAAAAAGGTAAGGGACTGATTTAATATATATTTAAAAATATATATATATTTATATATTTTAATATATATATATATATATATATACTCCTCCGTCCCACGTTAGTTGAGACTAACTTTTTGGGCACACCAATTAAGGAAAAGTAAGTGAGAGAAAAAGTGAAAGAAAATGTTGTGAGTATGAAGAATTAAATATGAGAGAGAATGAGTGGGAAGAATAGTTAGGAGAGAGAATGTTGTGAGTGTAAAAGTGAAATAGGAGAGAGAATGAGTGGGGTAAATAGTGAAGATTCCTTTGCCATTTTGGACAGTCTCAACTAACGTGGGACGGCCCAAAAGGGAAAGAAGTCTCAACTAACGTGGGACGGAGGGAGTATATTTTAATATATATATATATATATATATATATTTAAAATATATTAATATATATTTTTAAATATATATTTAATTTTTTTTTAAAAAAAATATCAATTTAGCGACGGAAATATCCGTCGCTAAAATGGTTCGAAAATAAAATGACAAATTAAATAGAGACGAAAAATCTGTCGCTAATCCGTAGACGGTCATATCTGTAGCTAATTTAGAGATGGACATATCTGTCTCTAATTTAGAGACGGCCATATCTGTCTCTAAATTAGAGACGGACACATCCGTCTCTAAATTAGCTACAAAACAGCGACGCCCAATTTAGCGACGAACCTGCACCCACGGAATAGCTACGAAATAAATCCGTAGCTAAACACGATTTAGCTACGAAATCTTCATTTCAGCTACAGAATTTGTCGTAGCTAAATCCGTTTTTCCTTGTAGTGTAAAGCATGTTTATGTTAGCGTCACAAAAGAGCAGTGGGGTCACATTGGTAACTTTTTCTCATTATTTTTCATGATTTCTAATTTTTTTTCATAATATATCTTTTTTATAACATATTTTTAATCTAATTTTCTTTTGATTAATGTTGCAGCCAAAGGCTCTTTGAACGTATATTGGTGAAGGAATATGGTGTGTTGAAACTGAAAGATAAATGGGGGAAGAGGCGAGGTGTGGGGCGGCAAGGGGGGAGGGGGGAGTAGGACATGGCGGCGGCTCAGATTCACTAAAGAGAAAAGTATCAATTGAAAGTTTTGAATTCTATCCGATCAATTTTTTATTATAGAGCAAAGAATAATCTTATCAAACTTGGAAAAAAAAAAAAAGGAGCTGATGAGTGAGCGAAATGATGATTAATTATTGTTGAAAAAGTCGGGGTAGGAGAAGGACACCAATGGGTAAGAATTATTCATGGAGTAGAGACGAGAAGGGATATTAGGATAATTCTCCCACGTACGTGCACATTTGATATTTTGTGCGTAGATTAAGGAAAGTGGATAATGAAGAAAATATTGTGAATGTGAAAATAAAATAGGAGAGAGAATAACTGAATAAGTGAAAGGAATAATAAAGTTGATTGGTGTTGTGAATATAAAAGTAAAATAGAAGAGATAATGAGTGAAAGGAATAGTAAAGATTCTTTGTCATTTTAGGAAATGTGCATGTAGGTTTGAGACGCCCAAAATGGCAATATGTGCACGTAGGTTTGGGACGGAGGGAGTATATTTTAATCCCTTTATCTTTATTTTATCTATATAAAAGGGTGTATTTGTTAAAATAACATAACTTACTAAGCCTCATAACCCAAATAGTAGGGGGAGCTTTTTTGCAATTTTTGTTTTTATTAAATTTCAATATTAAACTAATTGTATAATTTTTAATATATATATATATATATATATATATATATATATATATATATTTATACATAAATAAAAATTGAGATAATTCCTCGAAGGTCCCTTAGCCTAACATAATTCTTAAAGAAGGAATGGTAATTTCTTAATTCATCTAAGGCCCATGGGACAAAAATATGCATTCTACTTAAAATTTAAGCACTCTAATCGCGCTTTTTCATTTTTCACGGCGTGCTCCATCATTTTCAGCACTCTAGGCATGAGCTTTGAGAGCCATGTCCCAGACATTCTGATAGTCATCTATTATAGTGAAAAAAATAACTCTGAGGCTAAATTCTCATAGGCAAAAAGGGAGAAATTAATTTCGAAAACCCACTTTAAAGATCCTATCTTATAGACAAATAGTAATTTATCAAAGTGAAAATAATTCCAAGACTCAACTCTTAGAGGGCAAGATGGGTGAGATATATGAAAAAACATTGAGATTGTATCACACCAATTTTTAGCTCTGAAACATAACTCTCAAAACTTTAATTTCAAGCCTAAAATCAAACACCAAAACAAAATCAACAAAATGATTGGAAATTCGGCATATTTACCACTCATAAAATATGGGAGCATATTTTCTCAAATTTGCAAATGAAAAAACCAATACTAATTCGTGCATGCAACTAACGACCATAACTTAAAACATTCTTTAGTAGTTGAATTGAAAGAAATAGCTACAAAAATCTCAATATGTAAAAAAGATTGTTTCATTATACAACAACAAATAAAAAAGAAATATGTGAGATCTAATGGGAGTGTTGAACCACTAGCGTCTCAAAGGTAAGGAGAAACCAAGAGTTTGACGGAGTTTTCGTTGCAGAGTGGCCCGATATTAAAAGTGTCAGTTGAATATTTACAAGTGTCAGTTTGAATTTTTATAATTATCATTTTGAATATTTGGCAGTATGGCACTATATGATATTAGAACTGATATTTTATAATATTAAAAATGACATTTAAGAAAAATCCATTTTTCCATCATGATAGAGTGGTTCGAAGTTATATGAGAATGAGAGGAATGACTGAACGGAATTTAAGAAAATAAGACGGGATTTAAACCCTCAATAATAGTTGCTCACAGCAAAACTATATTTCATAATTCAAATATCAAAGTCTGATTTTCGGATTACAACTTTGAGGCTATTTTATAGCACTCATAAAACTTAGAAAACAAGAAATATCCTCCTAAAATAAAGCCTAACCTATAAGGTAACCTAATAGAAGTCTAAAACTACTAAATCAATGCTAAATCTACTCTAAAACCTCTTATAATCATCCTAGTACATTTAATTCCGAAAATACTAATAAAATAACAATTAATTAAAATAAAACTCATATTTATCCCATCATACTGTATCATTCTCCTCTTCTTAGAAAAATTCGATCTCGAATTTGAGTCGTTGCTCTTCGGAAATATCTCTGAAAACTTAAGCTTCAAACGTCTTCGAACTGTATACTTAGTAGCACTTCTCATCACATCCATCCAATCTGTCCATCCGTTTACGAAAAAACTCTCAATGAATAAACCTTTGAAGAACCCAGATTGCGAAATAAACGGAACTTCAACATAAAAGGGATCCTCATAACAATAAGAACCAAAAATACCTCCTTTCAGTAAAATAAATGAACCCAGAAAATCACAACCTGCTCCCAGGTTCGGCTGTAACACAATGGCTTCTGCTGGGTCAAAACCCTCAATATCATCTTCATAATTATCGTCATCAAAGATTGGTGGTTTTGACCAATCAATGACAACATCGAAACCCGTTGAATCAACAAAGCAATCCACGGGAACAGGATTCAATCGGTCACAAAACTCGTCAAGAGTCAGAGGATCGGCCTCTCTCTTGCACTCAAGTTCTTGATCACGATCGAAAGGATAGATATCCTCATCATCATCAGACCACAGATCTGACTCCGAGCCCTCTTCATCAGACGATACGTCTGAATCTGAGTCCTCCAACTGAGCTAGTTGTTGTTGGATTCGTCGACCCTCCACCCGATCAAAGTGTCTTTGGAGTTCTCGAATCTCGGAACGCAACAAACGGAGTTTGAGATCTTGAATCTTTCTTCGCAGTTCGTCCTTCTTGATTTCATATAGGTCACGTTCGTGATGGGGATCGTATGCCTGGGGCTTCGCTTCACGAACCCTTCTACGAACACCCTGAAGACCATGACCACGCCTTCGTTCAGTCATCAATTCAACCAGGAAACTGATACCAAATGATAAAGTGGTTCGAAGTTATATGAGAATGAGAGGAATGACTGAACGGAATTTAAGAAACAAGACGGGATTTAAACCCTCAATAATAGTTGCTCACAGCAAAACTATATTTCATAATTCAAATATCAAAGTCTGATTTTCGGATTACAACTTTGAGGCTATTTTATAGCACTCATAAAACTTAAAAAACAAGAAATATCCTCCTAAAATAAAGCCTAACCTATAAGGTAACCTAATAGAAGTCTAAAACTACTAAATCAATGCTAAATCTACTCTAAAACCTCTTATAATCATCCTACTACATTTAATTCCGAAAATACTAATAAAATAACAATTAATTAAAATAAAACTCATATTTATCTCATCATATTGTATCACATCATACTCCATTTTTCATAAGATCAACTCGATGAGTGAATGAGTAATATTGAACAAAATATTTTTGACACTTACCAAAAAGAATATCTGAATCTAGTACCGGATAAAAGCCTCGAATTTTGTTTAATGAATCATACCATTCTAGCTATCATAAGTGTATCACTTGAGATTCAATCATTTCTATTTTAGCCTGTGCCCATGATCCGTGTTGGCAAACCAAAACAAAGACATAAATTTTTGAGTCATACTCGCTTAAATTTTTTGAGTCATACTCGCTTAAAGTTGTACCATTTAAATATATACAATTCTCAAATAGAATTTTTTAAATATTTCTTTATAAATGTGACTCACTTGTCATAATTACAATAACTATTCATTTACTATTTTCTACTCAGTTTCTCTCTTTTGCCTCACTTTTAATACTCACAACAATTAATTCACCATACACTCTCTTTAATTTTCATATTGTGCATTTTTGAATGAGACGGAGTACAAAAGAAAATGCACATGTTGAATATTTTACTCAAATTTAGAAAAGTTTTTGACTAAGAATTAGGCTCATTGTTAAGCTCCCATCATTTTAAGAGAACCTGAGCAAATTGGGAAGGGTGTGTTGAGGGAGCTGAAATTAGCATATGAATGATTAAACGCGAGTTTAACGTGATATTATGTTATGATTATTATCTTTTTGCACAGTATGCGATTCAACGAATCAGCATTTTTCGCTTAAAGCTTATCTTAAAGTATGAACAAATTGCACAAAAATAAATAAAATTTTAAAATATTTGTACTAGTTAAGAGAAAAAATTAAAATCAAAAGGGAGGGAGGGGGTCGCTAAAATCATAACATATTGACTTAAATAAATATAGGGCGAATAATATTTTGGGGCCCAAAGTTTAGTGGATGTTTATAAATTTGGCATCATTCTATCCCTAATTATAATATAAGGTCCAAAATTCATATTTTGTTAACGTTTCAGGGTTTTTAATCAATTTTGTTAGAAAAATTCGTTAAATATTAACGTGCAAGTCACGTGACATTTAACGTAAAATGTTTATGAACACAAATTCTTTCGTTGTTGTTTTAATACAAATAGAGTAAATGGTCATTGCCCCATAAGTTCCTTTTTTTTTAAATCTATGCTCAACAAGTTTCTTTTATGATGTTGTATTATGATGTTGTATTATGTTTCGAAAATACAACATCAATTAAGGTCATAATACTGCATTCCGGCAGCCGCCGGTGACCGGAGTCCGAAGTCCATGGACCGGCGACCAGATTCCATCCTCCGGCGACCGGATTCCGGTCATAATTGCCGAATTCCGGCGAAAATTGACCGGAATCTGGCGATAGCAGACGGCGGCGGCGGCGGAGCTGGGCTGTGGCGGAGGCGGTGGTGCGGATGCAGTATTATGATTTTAAACTACTGCATAACTAAATGTTGTATTATACATAATACAACATGAGAACTTATGGGGCATTTCAATACAATAAGAAACTTAGTGAAAAGTGATTTGTTTCAAAAGAAATTTATGGGACAAATTCTCTAGTGTAAAAGTGTAATTACATTAAATAAAGAAAAAAATCACAAAAATATCTCCCCCTTTCTCTCCTAGTTTCTTTCTTTTTCTTTTTCTCGCTTTTCACCAACACCTCTGTAACCACCAATTCATCACATATGGACGAAATTCCAATTCAATTCTACTCAACATCTATAACTTCTTCTTAACCAATCACATTTCTCAAATGAGCAATAAGATTTTCTGACCCATGAAGAACAGTTCTTTCATGGTGTTTTCCTACGCCGTAGGCGACAAGAAGAACCAGAATTGAAGTGAAAATCAACAAACCCACCAAGAATTTGAACTGGGGTTTTTTAATTCTGTATCTTTTAGTTGGAAATGAAAATTTCAGTTTGAAATCAAAACCGAATGAGGATGAACAAAGACGTGTTAAGTAACCAACTCCTCTAAAACCTTAAGGTGATAGAGAGGGCACTCACAATATATATCATGCTTAGATATTAACACTCCCCCTCACGTGTATACGTGAAATTATAGGGGTGCAATTGGGCCAATACGTACCCTTTATAATTTTTTATTTTTTTGGATAAATGCAAGCGGGAAGATTTGAACCCTAGACCTTGCCAAACCATGAGCTCTGATACCATGTTAAGTAACCAACTCCTCTAAAACCTTAAGGTGATAGAGAGGGCACTCACAATATATATCATGCTTAGATATTAACAAGACGGGTCGAATTCTGCTGTCGGCAACGGCGTTCTACCTTTGGTGATTTCTTCATCTTCTCCGGGGAGGTTGAGAAGGGTGTGGCCGGATGAAGATAGATCTTGTTCAACCACCATGATTTCTTCAAAATTTAATTGGAGTTAATCTCAAAATTGATTTTTTGAATTTTCTTGAAATTTGGGGGTTTCAAGATGAATAAGATGAAAATAAAATTGTTGTTCGAGTTTGTGTTAAAGAGAGAGAGAGAGAGATAAAGTGTGTGTGTGAGAGAGGGGAGAGAGAGAAGTTTTTTGTGTTATGAAAGATGAGGAAGAAGATGGGGTAGAGACAGAGAGAGAGAGAGTGTTTCTTTTGGTACAAAGGAAGGTAGTTATGAAATTTTATAATGTTATAAATCAGTTGATGTAACATATGGTTAAATTATTTTCATTAAATTTGCATTAAAACAACAATGAAAGAATTTGTGTTAAAAAACATCCTACGTTAAATGTTACGTGACTTGCACGTGATTATTTAACGAATTTTTCTAACAAAATTGGTTAAAAATCTTGAAACGTTAAAAAAATATAAACTTTGGACTATATATTGTAATTAGTGATAGAATGAGGCTTATATTAGGAACAATCCAAAGTTTGAGGACCAAAATGTCATTCGCCCATAATATAAATATAATTGACGATCAGCAATAATTACAAGAGAGCAACTAGCCGTCATTTCTTATTATTAGAATGTCGTTAGTGACCTCGACCCAACTCAACCTTAAATAAAATATTAATTTTTCTTACTTTCATATACACACTCTCAACATTAAATAATTTATACTTTCATCAGTGACTCAACCCAACTCAACCCAACCCAACCCAACCCAATCCAATCTTTTAAAAATAAAATATTTATTTTTTCTTTACTTCAACTTACCTAAAATACTTATCATTTTATTTTTTAAAATAATGTATTAGTAATAATATTTTTAAAATTACTCGTACAATTATTAAAAATAATTATTCATACAATTATAAAAAAAGTGAATTTTGATATATTTTTTATTTTTTTAATTTATATAATTATATAAAATATACTAATTTTAAAAATATATTTATATAAACACAAAATCAAAATAATTTGGTGAAACAAAAAAAAATTTAAAAAAAATGGTGACCCAATCGGGGCCAAACCCAGGGCAACTGGCCAATCTAGGTTGTCCAAATTCATGACTTTCTATGAATTTTTTTTTTTTTAGTGATTCTCTCACGAGAGCCACGGAGTGATTTTACAGGGAATTACAGGGAAGACTAACTTGACTCAAGGCCAGGGCAAGGGCCAGCCGTCGCTTCTTATTGTCACATGCATGGGAGGAGATTAACTTGACCCATGGGCAATGACTCCGTGAGCATGTACTCAGAATGCCCTAATTACGTTTAATCCCTAATTCCCCTCAAATATATACTAAATCTCAATTTACATCTAAGCATGAAATTTGTATCTAAGTGATATCCATGTTAACATTATCTCACTTTACCCTCTAAAACATATAATGAATGTTAGAAATTTGACGAAAATGATTATGTACATGTCATGTAATGGGTATTTTGGTCATTCTCATTTTTAATTTCTCTTTGATTTGATTTTCTCACTCTTGTAGTGTACAATAAATTAAATAAATATTTTAACCATTATTTATTACATTTAAAATTATAATTATAATTAATTATAAAATAATGCACAAGAAATCTATTTAAATAGTAAGATTTCTTAATTAACACCAAAATAAAAAAACAAAATAACCCTGCATGGTGGTGGTGGTGTTGGCGGCCTGGAAATAGCATAGGCTGGCATGATGGTGCTGATTTGAGAGTTTTTCATGGTTAGAGTGACATTTATGCCCTTAAAATTTGGAATCAAAAGTTGTAAATATCCATCGCTAATATGCATATGATTATTTTCGTTAAATTTCTAACATTCATTTGGTTATAAAAGACAAAGTGGGATAATTTTAACATGGGATACCGGTTAGTCACAAATTTCACGTTGGAATCTAAAGTGAAATTTGATCTACACTTGAAGGGATAAACAATTCAAAAACTTGCAAAAATTGGCTCAAACATACTCTCTCTGTCCCAATCGAAAAGTCACAAAATTGGACTTGCACGGAAATTAAATAGAGTGTATAGTGGAGTAATGTTGTGAGTATGAAAAGTGATGTATCAGAGAGAAATTGGGGTAGAGAATAGTTTTTTTTTTTTTTTTTTTTAGTATTAAAAGTTTTCATTTTGGGAGTATGCCTTTTTAAAAGGGACACCCAAAATGAAAATTTTTACCTTTTCGGATGGGACTGAGGAGAGGAAGTAGTTATTATCAACCTGATTTGGACACATTTTTCATATTTTTTATGAATGACTAGTATTATTTTAATTTTGAGTAATTAGTTTTACATATATAATACTGAATTACACATTTCCGTCCACTAATCAACAAAGGGGACATAGCTACAACTCGGATCGCAAAAGCCGCCCCTCTTCCACAAGAGCATGTACTTTGTAAATACGCTATATATACCATTACTAACTCTTCCACCATTCACAACTCGCACCCTTTTATACTTCTTCAATTCTCCTATGGCCAAATTAAGCATACTACCATTTGTCTACAACTTTTTTTTCAGCATTTTAACTCTTCCTTCCCCCGAAAATTCCCTTTCTTCCTGCAATAGTCCATGTCATGACTTGAACGATTGTAGCGGCCAACTCATTTGCATCAACGGTAAATGTAACGACGACCCTGATATCGGAAGCCACGAATGCTCAAATCAACCCCCTTCTGATACCTGCAAGCCAAGTGGGACCCTTTGGTGTGACGGGATAAACAACCCGACCTATACTTGCTCGCCACCTGTCACTTCCTCCACGCGTGCTAAACTTACAAACAACGACTTTAGTGAAGGTGGGGACGGAGGCGGGCCCTCTGAGTGTGATGAAAAATATCATGAAAATTGGGAACGGGTTGTTGCATTATCTACAGGGTGGTATAATGGTGGAAGTCGATGTGGGAAGATGATAAGAATAACATCTACGCGTAATGGGAGAAGTACGACTGCTAAAGTTGTGGACGAGTGTGATTCAAGGCATGGTTGTGATGCTGAACATGCTTATCAGGGGCCGTGCAAGAACAATATAGTTGATGGATCAAATGCTGTGTGGAATGCTTTAGGGTTGAATACGGATGAAGGAATCGAAGATATAACTTGGTCCATGGCCTAGCTGTTTACCTTCTTTTTTGTCGAATAATGATGCCATATGGGTTCATTATATTAAGTTGTTTTTGATTTATTTTTCTTTCTTTCTTTTTGATTTATTTTTCCTTTTTTTTTTTTTTTTGTGTGCTCGTCTGGACCGGACTGGACTGTCATTTAAATAAAACTCCGGGCTCATGTAAATACCATGAATAAGAAGAATGCATTTGCTATTAATATCTTTTGATGGACTGCAGCTCAAGTACTATTCTACTACGAGTTTGTTTTCGTTTTTCCATTTTATCAAGTTGTTTTTTACTAACTCCCTGATGCAAAATGACTACTACTTTTATTCTTATTTTTCTTAGGGAACTGACCCTTGGCTAAGCATAATACAATTAAGAAGGCATCATATTTTCAAAATGCCATAAAAGGACTCCATTAAACATATACTAGTGTCATCATTTATTTACGTCACCGAAGTAAGTGTGCTCCATTACCTTCGGCCAAAATATAAGAGCATTTTTATAGTTGAATAAATATATGTGCAAGTAAGTTTCATATGAAGGGCCACCAAGATTATCCAAATTGCACTAGCCCATCAAGAAGACCAGTCGATCAAGCTTATCGTTTGACCTTTTTTGAACCCGACTTTAGCTTCGTCCGACATACGATCCACTCCTTGTACACTCTCTGCCTAGTCAAGGCACGAAGTCAGGTCGACCTCGATCATTCAGGCGACCTCGGCCAAGCAACAAGTGCATATACCCATGTCGTCAGTTGTAACCCCTTCTTACATTCTCAGAGACAGTTACGCCCACGTTATCTCCGTGATTTATGGGATTCGTAAACTTTCCTTAACAACACTATATATACAAGACCACATCTAACGTGAAAAGATAATGTCACTTGAGCTATTTTGAGACTAAGCAATTTCAATACAGTTTATTACGAACATATAACGAGATATCTCATCATCACGCCGGAGGATCTTAGTCGGAGACCATCTCGGCAAGTCGTTTATTCGTGGCTCAGGTCCTAACTACCGGAGATCAACCTATTGTTGAACTAAGGCTGATCCGGACCGATTCATGCATTATCAGAAATCAATATCAGACGAAATTCAGTAAGAGTCAGCCTAACCAAGATTTAATCCATAATTTCAACTCAACATGATAACAAGGAAATTCCAGAAACGTGAATGAGGGGATACAAGTTGTTGAAGTAAAACTGAACTCAGATCTGAGATGAAAAACCAGTGATCTAGAATGTTTAAATAGCGGGTGCACAATTGATGGGTGTGGTTTTACCCAATCAAAAGATATATTTTCTAGCTTATTTGATGCTCAAAATCTTGAGAATTTAATGTGTTGTGTTAGTGTTTTGAAAGTACAGGGGTTGAAGTGAAAATAATCATAAAATGGAGGATTTAAGCTTGTTTTGGAAGTTTAGGGACCAAATTGCAATTACGAAAAATTGGGGAGTAAACTGGTTTTACAAAGTTCAGGGACCAAAGTGCAAATGTGAAAAGTACAAGGACCAAAGTGCAAAAGAGGAAAGTCCAATGACTAAAGTGCAAATGCGAATCGAATCCAAGACATCAATCAGCACGAGTGGAAAAAAAGGCACGACTCGTTCTACGAGTCATCACCCATGGCCGGCTTTGTGACGGAAATTCTGTGACAGATTTAATTCCGTCACAAATTTAAAGGCAGTTTTAAAAGAATATTCACAGAATTTGTGACGAATTTCGACAGAATCCTGATTTGACTTGAATTTTAGCAGATTTTGACTGTAAATTAGGAATCCTACTTCCCTTCTAATATATAAAGGATCCCTAGATTAGGTTTTTTTATCATCTCTCTATCTATTCTTCCCTCTTATCATAATTAGATTATGTTTTTTTATTTATTTTGAAGATTCAAGAACAAGATTTATTTATTTTAATGGTCTTTCAAGGCTAATTTATTTGATTCGTGGATTGAGGTAATTAATAATTTGATTTTTATGCTAAAATTTTAATTCTTCCTATCTCTCTCTCTCGTTCTTGTTTTCTCAACATTCTTAAAGATCATTCATAGGCTTCAATTGTATGTTAAGATACCGTTGGCCTATGAATCTATTTGGGTATAAATCGTTTCAGTAACACGGATGATTTATACATTGACCCTTGTTGAGAAGAATATATTTAATTGAGGATCTAACTGAAATCAATAAATCTCTTTTGTTCTTTTGATCTTCATGATTTCTTTAATTATTATATACTGTATACGTAACTGGAGTATAATAAAAAGAGAATATTTGAGTTGCAAATCGCACACCAAAACTCATGATTTTGTGAATGAACTCAAGAATGAGATTGAATTCTTTTTACATGATTTAAATAGCATAAAGTGATAATTGTTATGATCTCCAATCTATGAATTACTTGTTTCTTGATTTCTTTGCTTGCTTTTATTTATAGTTTTCTTCAATTAATAATTCAAACAATCAAACCCCTTATTTTGGTTACTTTTATACACTAATAAAATATACTTGTTCCACTTTAGTCCTTGTGGATTCGACCCTTGCAAGTAAGCATATTACTACATTGATAAACTAGTACACTTGCTAGATAATTTTAATAAGAGTGAGATTTTCTTCGTCAAGTTTTTGGCGCCGTTGCCGGGGACTTTTTGTGAATTACAAGTTAATTTAATCGGTGTATGCTTGGTAGACGTTCCTTGGATCCTGAGTTGGTCCCTGTTAACGATAACATTGATAGGGTTGTTAGGGGCATTCCCTCTATCCGAGAGTCAGAAACAGATTCTGAAACTTCTGTCACCGAGACAGAAGAAGTGTTAAGTGAGCTAGAAACTTCTTCCACCGAGGGAGAAGAATCAGTAAGGGACATGGCATATCCCTTAATGAATGAATATGCTAGGCCCAAGGTAGACACATCGGTGTCTTGCATTGTTTTGACTGATGCAGCAAAGGCATATGAAGTCAAAGGGCAGTACTTTAATATGTTGCCTAAATTTTAGGGTCTTCCCGCTGAGGACTATTTGAACTTTTTAAGAGAATACATGATGACAGTTGCAGGCTTCCCTGTAAGAGAAGGGGTGACTGACGAACAGTTAAGACTCAAGTGTTTTCCCTTTTCTGTACAAGGGGTAGCCAAAACTTGGCTTATGTTACTTCCTTCTAGGAGTATCAGTACTTGGAACGAGCTGCATGACACTTTCCTTAGTAAGTATTTCCCACGTGTCACCCTAGCTACGTTTAGACAGAAAATCATAGGGGTTTCACAAGATCAGGGTGAGCCTTTTCATGAGGCGTGGGATAGGTTTAAAATGTTTCAAGTGCAGTGTCCCCATCACAATTTTCCCCTGCCCCTTTTACATCAAACATTTTATTATGATGGGTTGAGTCAAGTTGACCAAGCTATGGTTGACAATGCAGCGGGTGGTTTTCTAGGGTCAAAAACAGCTGCTCAAACCCAAGAATTATTTGAAATGTTAGGGGCCAATTCTCAACAAAAAGGTTCTAGGGGTAGAACAACTAGGGGAGTACATAAGTTGAATGATGCTAATGATTTTGCTAGGCAAGTAGCAATGTTAAATCAAAAATTGGATAAACTGACCAGTGGTGGTGCTTCATCAAGTGCCAATGTTATAAATGATTTTTTTTCTAATTGTGGTTCTAACACTCATGCTACTATATGTGTCAAAGTGGTGTGCAGTTTAATTCTAAACAGGCACATGCGATACAAGGATTTGGCCATCAGTTCCCTCCAAACAACAATCCATATTCAAATACATACAATCCAGAGTGGAGGCAACACCCAAATTTCTCATGGGCAGGTAATCAACAACAAAATAAGCCTTTCCATCCTCAACCTCCACCGGGACCGTATGAGAAAACGAAGGAACCGTGGGAAGCGGTCACAGAGCAATTGAGAGCTGAGAATAATCATGTGAGGGCTCTCCCCAACTCCAGGACCTATAACCCGTGTCCTAAGCTGGAGGGTCCTCAAATACACCTTTTAAAAGAAAACTTTTCTTTTATTACTTGAAAAGTATATAACCTTTTTAAAACCTTTTAAAAATAACCCCTCCACTCGGAGGCAATACACAACCCTGCTATCAAACCAAACTGTTTTAAACATAAACAGTACAAGTATACGACTTACACAAGCCTACTTTAACACAATCCACTCCCAAGCTTAATTACAAAACGACATACTGAAAACATGCTTATAACAGTTTTATACACAATATTTCCCAAAAGAATAACCTCCACACTGACCCCAACTCCCAGACCACAACATACCCTGACAACCCAAAAGATGTCCAAACTCTTTCCCCGGCCTCACTGGTCCGGTCCTCCTGTCTCAGCTGGATCTAAAATAATAAAGGGAGAAGGGGTGAGAATAAATCTCAATAAGTTATTATGCATGCAATCATATGCCATATAACATGCAACATATTAATAGGCTGCTCGATAACAATTATGCAACACCTACAGGTTGCTCATATAATATGCAACACCCACCAGTTGCTCACGATTGGGAAAATAGTAAACACTTTAAGTTACCTTTCCCACCTGAATAATCAGTCATATAGAACATATAAGTCTCCCAGCTATCTGCAAGGCATACGGCACAATACAAAAGTGGCTAATTCTATTACAGTCACTAACATTTATCTGCAAGGCTTTTGGCACAATACAGTCCCACATCAAGTGGCCAATCCCACATCAAGTGGCCAATCCCATATCTGTAACCACAGACATGCCATGTCACCTTCTCGTGTAACATTCCCATCTATCTCGTAAGGCTTTTGGCACGATACAAGAAATGGCTATTCCCATGTCTGGGGCCAGCAGACATGCTAAGTCATAGGTATACTGCAATTCAATCACTTATAGAACAAATCTATACTTGATTGTATTCCACTATACCCATAACAACAGTTCATATAATCATATCCAAGTACATAAACAGTTACTTGAAATTACATCCACGCATAGGGATATCAACAGATAACATGTTACTATAATCATGTCAACCCATTTCCACAGTGCAACCAACCTTGTAAACACTGTTGAATAATGCCAAACCAATAGCATGGTCTAATACTCATGCTCAAACCAATAAGTAGTGCAACACGTCTTTAAACACAATGTGCACAACCAACCATGAATATGCTATCACATATGGGCACAATATATATCAAATAAGCCCTACATATTCACGTCATATTATTACACACCTTCTATAAAGGTTCTATAACAATTTCCCAAGTTGTATCAACTTTGGTTTAGGTTTCACGATTGCCTTTTTAACCCTTTTCAGGACACCATTTAAAGCCCTTACCTTTATCATTTTAGGTCATTTAAGACTCCCTTACCTAGTACGAATATTGTACCAGCATTATAATCATAGAGGAATCAATTCCATACTAAGTTGCTACGTTTACACACTTGCAACTTAATACTAAATCCAGTCCTGCCAAGCCTTCACAATAGCATGACATATACTTAACAATATAGAGTACAATAATCCCATCATATGGTATTTATACTCTTACTCAATCAAATAAACAGTACTACAATTATTTCACTCCCTATATGAATCACTAACTATATAGAGGTAACCCCACGTAGAGGTGCAATATGGTACACGCAGCCCTACATGCTCAAAACATAACATGGAACACCTTCTACACATTATTGGAACCAACAACCATATAAATATAATCACGTAAGACACCATATATCATATAGGAGGCCTACATTTTCATTACACATATCTAATTCAGGAACAGGGTATTACCACTCCTGTCTCGATCCATGAAATAGTGTGCTATGCATTTTACACACTATCAGAACAAATAACCCTACATAGGTCATCATGTAGATGTAGGGGTACAATAACATATAAGTAGCCCTACGCCATCACAATACAACATTGAACAACTTCCCTTTAGGGTTCAAGTTCAAAAAACCAAGTTTTATAACATTTGGTTCAAGTGTCAAAAACTGCCTTTCAAGCAAGTTCACAACCATTTTTAAAGTACTTCCCATTATCCAATTCGCCCATTTCAAATTCCCTAATGTAGTACTAAAGTTGTACTAAA
The DNA here is from genome assembly GCA_022495995.1 of Adenophora triphylla var. japonica. NCBI lineage: Eukaryota > Viridiplantae > Streptophyta > Magnoliopsida > Asterales > Campanulaceae > Adenophora > Adenophora triphylla. Next base: position 57,492 of record JAFEMH010004427.1, read on the forward strand.
CTTGTGCTACAAGTATAGTTAAAGAGTTATTAAATCTACACTCATTAACCTAGGTTTAAAAGCTTGCAAAGGTGCTCACTCAAGGCAGTTTTGAGCACGACTCGTTCTTAAGGTCACGAGTCGTTTCCAGGCCCTGTACGACTGATTCCAAGGCCACGACTGGTGCCTCACGACTCCTCAACATGGTCACGACTCGTGCTCATGTGCACGAGTCGTGCCCCTCCCCTGAAGCCCCGATTTGCAGCAGAAAACAGCAACAGAAACACAGCAACAACACTTCAGTTTCCTGGTTCACTTCAGCTTCTGCACAGCCACTTTACAGCAGGAATAAACTTGGTTTGGGACTCTCATATACTCCCTTTAAGTGTTATAACACATATACAACATGTATACAACAACTACCAATTCATAATACCACCCTAGGCCATGTTAATCAACACATACCTAGTGTTATTCTCAAGTTCAACCCCTAGCTGAAGTTGTATCCAATTTAACACCAAAGCTGAGTGTTAAACTTCACATAAACCCTTCATAACTCGGTAATAACAACATTAACCAAGCCATGAACAATTATGAGAAAAGAATCATAACAACTTACCCAAATTATTCACTTAAAAGAGAGAAAGAATCTGATGAACTTGCTCAAAACTCTTTCCTCAGCAATACTTTGAAAACAAAATCGAAAACCCCTTCAAATCTGAATTTCTAGGATTTTTGAATGTTAAACAAGGGTTTTGGAACTTTCTTGGCTGATGGAAGGAGGTAGAAACTGAGGAAACGTAGGATCCTTCTTGAAGAAGCTTACAAAAGATATACTTAAAGCATTTACAACCAAGCTCCTCCAAGAATGCAAACCAACAACCAACTACCTTAAACTTTTAAACTACACTCAAGCTCCTCGAACTTTATAACACCTTCAATTCATAAAATCAAGTGTTACCAATGAACTCCACAACTTCCTTTAATTAAACATTAAAGCATTAAAGCAAGTTATAACATTTAAAACCACATAGTTCAACAAAATGGCCCAAGGTTACACCTAAGCACCTCACACTTTTATAACACTTCCAACTCACATTTTCAAGTACTATAAACTTTACTACTCATTTCTCTCATTTCCATTATTTAGGCATTATGTAATCAAAGTCACTATAACACCAATAATAACACATAACTCATAAAACATGCCATAATGAACACGTAAGCAATTCAAATGCTAGCAAACCAAGGATGATATGCAAAGCATACCCAACCCCACGTGCCTCACGTGTGACTAATATTGTGCCTAGCTTTAGGGTCGTGACAAATCGAGTTGAGGGTCGACAGTCAACAAGTTGCTAAAAGCAATGAGGCGGCTTTCAAAAAGTCGAGATTCGAGATGGGGCAAATTGCTTTGAAGCCCTACAAGGTCATAAGCTTTGGAAACTTTCCGAGTGAAGGACATAAAGCCAAGGCCATTATCACTCTTCGAAATGGCAAACAGGTAGGTAGTGAGGTAAATTATTATTCTTCTTCTTCTCCTTACCCTCCTGTTGTAGATAATAATGATGATGTTAGTGATAAGAGTGCAAATGAGTTGGGGGCGGGGGGAATTCTAAAGTTGATTCTCCAACCCCAAACCATTTGTACCTCCCGTACCCTTTCCTGGAAGGTTTTTAAGACATAAACTGGATAAGTAAATGACGGATTTGATGGACATGTTTTCGAAAGTGAACATCAATATCTCTTTACTTAATGTGATAAAAAAAAGCATTCCTTCTTATTCCAAGTTTTTCAAAGAATTAAATTCCAAGAAACATAGGCATGGGACGAATGAGAAGGTGCTGATGAGTGAGAGTGCTAGTGTCGTGGTACAACCAAGGTTCTAAAAAGCGCTAGGCGGATGCTAGGCGGTGAAGCCGGGCCTAGCGCCTAGGCGGGGACTAGTCGGGGACTAATCGGGATTAGTCGGGATTAGTCAGGACCTAGGCGGGGCTTAGAATTAGGCGTTGAAGAGGGGCCTAGCGCCTAGGCGGGGTCTAGGCGCCCTTAGGCGGGGTCTTTTAGAACAGAGGGTACAACATAGTCTTCCACCCAAATTGAAAGATCCCAGAAGCTTTATTATTTCTATCACTATGGGGAAGTCTAAGAGGGTGAAAGCTATGTTGGATCTTGGCGCTAGCATTAACTTATTGCCATATTATGTGTATTTGGAGATGGGTTTACCTGAATTAAAACCCACCACAATGGCCTTACAACATGAGGATCGTTCCATTAAAAGACCTTTGGGCATTGTGGAGGATGTTTTGGTTCAGGTAAATTTGCTCATTGTGCCTGTAGACTTTGTTGTGCTTGAAATGCCTAAGAGTGAAGGAATTCATCGTGACTCACCCATTTTACTTGGGCGTCCATTCATGGCGATGACCAACACTATTATCAACGTGAGGAATGGCACCCTTTCTATGACCGTTGCAAATGAGAAAATTGATATATCTGTGTTTGATGCCATGCATAATTCCATTGATGATGATAAGTCATGTTCATATGTTGATGTGATAGAGGATTGTGTGCATGAGCATTTGTGGCATGTGAGTGAATGTGATGATCTTGAAGTGTTGTTGAAGGGCGGTGAGAATTCTAGGAATAATGTGGATTCCTACTGGTGTGCCATGGAAAACAAGGTCGACGATCATAGTTCTTGTGATGGCCCGTATCACCCCCTAGACTGATCGTACAAGGGTTTAGTATCCCCAATAAAATCTTTCTTCCCTTTAAAGTTCAATACTATTGACTCATATGCTAAAATGGAAGAGTGTCGTTTTCTTGATATATTTGATACTTTCTTTGCTAATATGTGTGATCAAGATAACATCTCTTATGATTTTGTTGAGAAATACGAGGTTCTTGAAGTTGGTAATACCATGGCACCAAATGAGTTTGGGGGAGAGACCCCCATGAAAAAAAAGAATAAGAAAAAGGCCCCAAAAATCCCTTGGGCTCCACCCGAGCTTATAACGAAGGATAAATTTGTGTTGAAAGCGGTGAGCGTTAGTGCCCGTGAATGTGCAAGGTGGGCCAAGGGAAGAAAACCTAAAGCCAAAGACAGGATGGTCATCTCTAATCCCTATTGAAGTGGGAATCCGGTAAGGCTAACGACCTTAACCAAATGCGCTTATTGGGAGGCAACCCAAGTAGGTATGTTTTATTTGCTTTATTTATATTGTTTTGTTGTGTCATATCATCCTTTGAATCCAATGCATGTTTTAGTTCTCTTTGCTATGAGAACATATCATGTTTTGAGTTTGGGGGTAGATATATCTCCGAATTTGTGGGTTTATAGGGGAGTGTATATAGTGTCACCCTAAAAAAATAGAAAATTTTAAAAATTTTGTTCTTTTCATATTTTGGGATTGTTGGTTAATGTCGATGATGATTTGAGAGTGCTTTAATTTTTAAAATCTTAAGTATTATTGTCAATATGGGGTTATAATTGCATTGATACATGTAAAGTATGATTACTCCACCTTTCACTTCCATGCTATATTTCTTGATCATTATTACCAATTTAGAAGACCTTTATATGATAACTTTGGCATTCTCGGGGTCCCTAGAACATGTTTGCATGAATGTCAATAAAACATCAATTAGGCTATTCAGGAAGTGAAATTTGGCTATTTTCTTTGAATCCAATTTATGAGCCTTTAACTTGCTCGTCACTTATAAAAATTTCCGCTAGATCCCCTTTTAAAGCTTGAAAAAGGAATGGAATCTCTCACCAAGTGAAAGGTTATTTTAGACCAATATTCGCCTTCTTTTGTACCCTCATTATCCGACCCTTCTAACTTATATACTATTTTCTCACTTTTCAAGAAAGTGAAACTAGGGAATGAATGAAAATTGTGGGTGATGTGTGAAAAATCAAGTGTGGAAAGTGATCATGAAAATAACGAAAAGGGTTATGAATGTATTGGAAAGAGGGGCTTGAATAAAATATTGAATGCATATTCTTTGTGATATATATGTGTAAAAAAAAATGAATGAAAAAAAAATCTGAAAAGAAAGTCTTGTCCTCTCTTATGTTGAAGTGGAAAGTGACAAAAAAAAAAGAAAGGTAATCAACCCCAAGTGTGAAAGTATGCAAAATTATAAGTTTGGGGGTTGAATCAATGGGTTGGCATGAAGCGGAGTAATAAATTTCAAAGTGAGGATGTATGATAAAGACTCTCTAGTTTCACTACTTGACTTCGTATGTCCTTACCTTCATTTGGAACCGTGAACCTAGCCCGCGATTTTCGCGATACGTTACAAGCAATAAGCCATAATTGATCCCTAAAGAATAGCCGGGTTGACAGTTTTGTTTAAACATGCATATGAGTGTCCTTGTGCATAAATTTATTTTGTTATCTTTGATTTAGGCATGACACAAGTGACCCTATAAATTATCTTATTTTGGTTAACATTGATCTCGCATAATTCATTCATCTTTCATTATGTGGTGGAGAATTGTAAGATAGATGCATCCATGTAAATATAATCTCATGTTCATGATAATGCTTGTAGATTATGTGTGTTGTAAGATCTGAGACTTGTTGTGCCAACAACCTATTATATGAATCGAACAATCCAAAAATATTTTATGTGTTTTAATTAGTTAGTTAGTATTTATTTTGTTTTTGTTTTACTCGAGGACGAGCAAAAGATAAGTTTGGGGATATTTGATGGATGTGGTTTACCCATTCAAAAGATATGTTTTCTAGCTTATTTGATGCTCAAAACCTTGAGAATTTAATGTATTGTTTTAGTGTTTTGAAAGTACAAGGGTTGAAATGTTAATAATCGAAAAATGGAAGATTTAAGCTGGTTTTGAAAGTTTAGGGACCAAACTGCAATTTTAGAAAATTGGGGAGTAAACTGGTTTTACAAAGTTCAGGGGACAAAGTGCAAATCTGGAAAGTACAAGAACCAAAGTGCAAAAGAGGAAAGTCCAATGACCAAAGTGAAAATACGAATCGAATCCATGGCATCAATCACGAGTGGAAAAAATGGCACGACTCGTGCCACGAGTCATCACCCATGACTGGCTTTGTGACGGAAATTCTGTGACAGATTTAATTTCGTCACAAATTTAAAGGCAGTTTTAAAAAGAATATTCACAAAATTTGTTACGAATTTCGACAGAATCCTAATGTGACTTGAATTTTAGCAGATTTTGACTGTAAATTAGGAATCCTACCTCCCTCCTACTATATAAAGGATCCCTAGATTAGGTTTTGTATCATCTCTCTATATTTTCTTCCCTCTTATCATATACTCCCTCCGTCCCATATTAGTTTACCCGTTTACTGTTGAGAACGGAAAATAAGGAGTGAATATATATAATGTTATTAAAGTAGGAGTTGTGAGTGGGAGGAGAGAGAATGAGTGGAGAGAATAGTAAATTTGAAAAGTGTTATGAGTATGACAAGTGGGTCCTATGAATAAAGAATTATTAAAAAAATTTCTTTTTAGAAAAGTGGAACTTTAAAGTGGGACGCCCAAAATAGCAAAATGGGTAAGGTAATATGGGACAGAGGGAGTATTAGATTAGGTTTTTTTATTTATTTTGAAGATTCAAGAACAAGATTTATTTATTTTAATGATCTTTCAAGGCTAATTTATTTGATTCGTGAATTGAGGTAAGCAATCATTTGATCTTTATGCTAGGATTTTAATTCTTCCTATCTCTCTCTCGTTCTTGTTTTCTCAACATTCATCAAGATCATTCATAGGCTTCAATTGTATGTTAAGATACCGTTGACATATGAATCTATTGGGTATAAATCGTTTCAGTAGAACGGATGATTTATACATTGACCCTTGTTGAGAAGAATAGATTTAATTGAGGACGTAACTGAAATCAATGAATCTAGGTTCTTTTGTTCTTTTGATCTTCATGATTTCTTTAATTATTATATACGTAACTGAAGTACAATAAAAAGATAATATTTGAGTTGCAAATCGCAAACCTAACCGTCCCAACGCATGATTTTGTGAACGAACCCAAGAATGAGATTGAATTCTTTTTACATGATTTAAATAGCATAAAGTGATAATAGTTATGATCCTCAATTCATGAATCCCTTGTTTCTTGATTTCTTTGCTTGCTTTTATTTATAGTTTTCTTAGATTAATAATCAAACAATCAACCCCCTTATTTTGATTACTTTTATACACTAATAAAATATACTTGTTTCACTTTAGTCCCTGTGAATTCGACCCTTACAAGTAAGCATATTACTACATTGATAAACTAGTGCACTTGCTAGGGAATTTTAATAAGAGGGAGATTTTCTCCATCAACAATTTACACTATAAAAATTTTAATTAATTTTTTTTTCAAACGCGACGAAATTATAAGACAAAACTTAAAATATAAGTTAATTATAACATATGTTAATCTTTAACCCACCGTCTTCTTCTTATGTCATGAAAAAATAAAAATAAAAACGATATTTACATTATAGTTGTTTTAATGATGACATCATTTTAAGAAGCGTTTCTTGAAATTAATCTTGTGATTTATTTCTTATATGTTTCAAATTTACTTTAATACAAACTACAAACGATGAAAAAACTAATAAATAAAATTCATTATTATTAGTTAAAGTAGTGAGCAAAAGAATCCAAATATAAAAATATTTAAAAAGAAAAAAATTATTTATCATAATAGAGGAAAAAATTTAACTTGAATAATAAATAAAAATTATTTATGATATGATTATAAAAGAATTTAACTAAGATTTTGAAAAAAATTTATTTCTCATATTAGAGGCTAAAAATAATTTGAAATTTGTTCTTTAGTAATAAACTTTAACAGCTTGTCAACTGAACTAGTCATAATATCTGTTAATAGAAAAAGGTGAAAATTAAGTAATCTTATCTGCGAGTGCACTTAGTAAATAGTGTAAAAAAATTATATTTTTTAACTAGAAATAGAATTTGATCGGGTGCCCGTGCATCTTGTAACGACCCCAACCCTAGGCACTAATTTTAAATAGTATATTATATGCTTTTAATATTCATGTTATCTTTATGTGATCAATTATATCTTAATTTCTTATTTTATGATGAGAGGGTTGGAATGATTTCTAGAACCTTAGGATTGCTAGAGAAAGTACATAAAGCATCTTAAAGGAAAATAAAAATAGAAAATAAATAATGTGTATGATGAAGTTAAAATGTGTGGAATAAGGAATTAGAAATGAGGGTTTAAATTAAATGTGGGAAGTCTTTAATTATTAAAGGAGTCAATTTATTTTAAAATGGGAAGGCTTTGATTTATAAATGGTTATTTTAATTTTTGGTGGGGCTTTCTTTATTTGAAGGGGGGAGGGGCCAAATACTTATCCTCTTTCTAGGCCTCCAAGTGCCCTCCCCATACCCCCTCCATAACCGGCCCCCCCTCTCCATTATCCTCCTCTTACTCCCTTTCCCCCTTCTCCCTCATTTCTCATACTTCCTCCTTCCTAGAGAAACCTTTGAGACTCCATGGAAACTCCTTCTCCCAAGCTTTGAATCCAAGACACTTCTTCACCAAAAATCAAGTCTAAGAGCACCATTGAAGTTGGATCACCTAGAGGAAGCCATCAAGTTAGAAAGATCAATCTTTCCTTATAAAATCCAAAGGTGAGTTGTTATGACCTTCTTTCATTTATGTGCTCATGAACTATCTATTGTTGTTCTTGGTGTTGTGATTGTTATTATATATTTTGGAAATCTTCTTGGAGTTAGAAAATGGATTAATGACTTAAAAAGATGTTGTGGTTCATGGGAGTTGATTTAGATTTAAGGGAATGGGTGGAATTTGTAGTGATAATCCATCTAGGGTTACTTGGGTTTGGGTTTACATGTTTGGAATGGGATTTGGTAAGATAAAAGTATCCTTTGGTGTTCTTGAAGTAAGATTGGGTAGAAGGAATGGAAACCTAGGCATAAAAGGGTAAAATTCTGAATTTTTGTGCTGAAGGGAGGCTTGGGCGGTCGCCCAAGTAGGTTAGGGCGGTCGCCCATAGCCACAGAAACATGGTTGCCTTGGAAGAGCACTTGGGCGGTCGCCCAAGTAGGTTAGGGCGGTCGCCCAAGATGGCAGAAACCTCAATTTCCTAGGAAGTCCACTTGGGCGGTCGCCCAAGTGGTTAGGGCGGTCGTCCAAGACCCCTGAACCAGTTTTGAATTTTGAATTAGAATTGTTTAGTCAGTTTGTTGTCCTCTTATAAATGGTGACTCCCAACCAATATAAATTAGTAGAACCTAATCAACCCGGATACGAATTGATCCTCTTTAACCTGAGTTAGAGTAGGATACTTTGGCTTGGCCATGACGTCTTATTTAGTCGAAATGGAATTGTGGGAGTAGTTAAATATTGTTCGGAAAGTGGTCCAAACTTGGGAAGTAAGTCTTGCACTTTTATTAAGATTATTTAAGGTTGGGTAATGACTTCGTAGGATTGGATTATAGTATTTGGTGACTTTACTTGTTCCCCTATCCTTGGTGATTAGTTAGAAATAGCGTAGAAACCATAAGTTTCACTATTTCGTTAATGGAAGATGAGCATGTATCGCCTTGTGGCATTATTATCCCAATTTGTGGAATCATTGAATTTGGTGTATACCTTAATATCCTAAGTACGGATTATTTGGCAAGTTGTTGTGTTGTATCCCGGTGTGGATTAATTGGTACATGATTGTATTGTATCCCGGTGTGGATTATGTGGTTATATTGTTACCTTAATTGAGTTCATATGCATTGATGATATTACGCATTGTGTATTACATGAATTGTTGCACTATGGCATCTTGTTTAGCATGAGTATACATTACCATGTTGTTATATTATTATCCCTTTTTGTGGATTACTTCAAGTGTCTATTATGTGCTTGAACGTGTGTATATTCAGGGGGTATAATGAAATTCAATCAATTACTGATTTGTTCTATAAATGATTGAAGGTTCATTATACACGTGACCTTACCCCTCTCGTGGCCACAAAGAGTGGGCGTGCAAGCTTCGTATTGACCCAAAAGGCTTTACATACTACGCGATTGGCGATTAGGGGAATGCTTCGTATTAAGCCTAAAGCTTTACAATTAGCGATATTATTTTGGATACTCTATTATAGGTATCTTTTCTTATATGGATCTCGGGGTATGAGTCCTATAAGAGGTGAATGTCTTGGAGGCAATTCACCAAAGAGTGGAGTTTTACTCCCACGTTGTACGACTTATTGTTCAGACGGGAAAAAGGTAAAATGAGGTAACGTAAGGTGTTTACCGCTTTTATAATGTGTTACGTGATACCATGCTATGTGTTGCATCTTGTTTGGCATCTTCTTTGCATTCATAATAGCTCATTGAGATTTATTCTCACCCCTCTCCCTTTACTGTTTTAGATTCCGAGACAGGTGACCCGAACCAGTGAGGCCGGGGATATCATTGTGGACTTTTGCTTTTGGGGCTTGACAAGTTAAGTATAGGAGTGGGTTATTAGGAGTATTGGTTAAGTATTCCTCTTTTATAATTTGTATGGAAAACCCTTTTGTTAAACAAATGTTAATTAAGGTTTCCAATGTAATTGATCATATTACGGTTTATTAAAGTTGTGGTTGGATTTCCTCTAAGTAGAGATATTACCGATTTATTTTCTTTGGAAGTTTGAAAAGTGGTTTTCTTTTAAAGGCAAATAAATGTTTTAAAAATATAAGATGGTTTTTCTTAGATTGAGCCTCTCCAACTCGGGACACGCTTTAGGTTCCGGGTTGGGGTGCTCACAGTTGGTATCAGAGCTTAGTTTAGAGGTCAAGGGTAGATGTCTAAACTAAGGGGAATGTGTTGAAATTGACGCCGAGTGTTTAATGCAGGAGTTCGTTCTAATGGCCGGAAGCGAGGATGATCAGCGGAAGGTTCTAGAAAATGAAGGAGATATGGGTATAGGTGGAATTCAGAATGAAGAGATGATGAAATTATTCAGGATGTTTGTACAGGATATGGAGACTAGAGGATCGGTTCCGAATCAACCTGAGGGATGCCAAAGTGATGGATTAGAAAGATTTGTGAAGATGAACCCACCGAGCTTTAACGGAGATCCGAATCCGTTTAAGGCAGAAAAATGGTTAGCAGAAATGAATAGGATTTTCGAGGTTATAGAAAGTCCCAACAAAGAGAAAGTTAGGTATGCCGTTTTCAAACTTGAAGGTCCAGCTGATCAGTGGTGGCAGAATTTGAAGAGAAGTTGGGAGCGGGATCATACGCCCCAGACTTGGGATAATTTCACTCAACAGTTCGAGGACTACTTCATTTCAATGGTTACAAGGGATAAGAAGGAGATTGAATTCTTAGGACTAAAACAAGGGAACATGACGGTAGATCAGTATTCAGTCCGGTTTGAGGAATTAGCTAGGTGTTGCCCTCATTTGGTATCGCATGAAGTGAAAAGGGTTCAGAAGTTTGTAACAGGTTTGAGGAGTGAGTATAGGAAGAAATTATGGATTGATGGTTTCGCCGATTATCAGACAGTCATAGATAGAGCATATAAGGTCGAGAAGGACATTGAGGAAAATAGTGGAAGGTCCGGAAGTGGGATTAGAAATAAGCCAAAGTATCTAGGACAAGGATCCAAAGTCATTAGAGGACAGCCAGTGCTTTAACTTCAGGAAGTATGAGAGAGGAACTTGTGGTAGCTTCTTCGTCTAGGCCAATACCCAAGCAGTATGGGATGATTTGTAACTTTTGCAAGAAGGTTGGACATACCGAAGATCGGTGTTGGAGTAAGCAAGGCAAGTGTTTAAATTGTGGAGCATTGGGACACTTTAAGAGGAATTGCCCAAGGATGGCGAGGGGACGAGCTTCAAGCAGCGGTCAGCTGGGTGGACGACAAAGAGGTAGTACCAAGAGAGATAACGAAGGGGAACCGAAAGAGAGGGTCTGTGGTCGAGTGTGTGTTTCGGGTGCAGGAGAGATAGATCCCTCAGAGGTCACTAGAGGTATATTCCCTGTCTCAAAAGTTAGGGGTCATATTTTATAGATCCTGTTTCATATCATTATGTGTGGCATAGTGTTTTGCTTCTACGTGTCATACATTGTTTGAAAATTTTGTTTTATTGTTAGAGGATTCTGCTCTTATGAGAGAATACCTCGAACCCTCTTTGGTTTACCACGATGGTGATGTGGTTATGGCTGAGCATGTATTGCCGGTTGAATTGGTATGATTATTAAACTATGATTTTGAGATATACTTGACCTGGAGGGTTAAGTAGTTGTTGTATAATGATAGACTATCATAATAAGTGAGTCTCCTTTTTCCATGACTAGATTGCTTATATTGGTATTTGATATAGGTAAACCTTAATGTGAAATTCTTGATTATATATGGGTATTTAAGGTGAAAATTTTGCATTAAGATGTGAAGGGTAATTAGTATATGTTAGACTTGCATAAGAAGTCTTTTCAAAAAAATTGTATGTGCTAATTGTGAGTAAATGGTAAATATGCCCCCGTCGGTATATTTCATGTGTTGGTTCTGAGTATGATAAGCAGAATTGTAATCCTTATTTTGATGGCTTTAGGGTAATGAGAATTGATGATCTCTTTGTTAATTTAAGTTTCGGGAAGATTGTGAAATTCATTTGAGAGTTGGGTTAATGATGTCCTTGTGAGGAGTCCCTGTATGCAAAGTTCGGCTAGTATGAGTTGGCTCGAGAGAATTTCAAATCTTGGGTTCTATAGTCTTAAACTCGGATGTTACCATGGATCTTGCGAGGATTGTGTCCGTGATCTTTAAGTTGGCAAGTGTTACCTAAGAAATTTAAGGAATTCTTAAGAATTGTAGAGTCGTTGCTTTAGTTGACTCTAAAGGACGTATAAATGGTGTAGGATGTAATAAGGATGAATCATATGGTTAGTAATGGAGAATAGGTTAGCTTTGAACCCGATCCTTACCTTACCTAGTGGATGTGAGGATCTTGTGAAGTTTTAAGTATGTATTACCGGAAGATCAGGGTGTTGTGTTATACAAAATGGGAAGGTGATAGCGTATGTTCCGGTTAGTTACCGATCCTAAGAGTTGAAAGATTTAGTTAGTCGAAAGGAAGAGATTTGAAGACTACCCAAATTCGGAAGAATAGGTTATGTTTGTGTGACAGATTTCCCTTCAACTTGAGAAGTTTAATTAACCTTAGCGAGTTTGCGTAAATAGCGGTATCATTCTAGCTTTGAGATAAAATCGTATGAGGCGTAGTTCAGGGAGATAGTATCGATCTCCAATTTATTGGGATGGAATTAGTAAAGTTAGTCCTAAGGTAATTTAGCGCCAAAGTTTGTTAATCCAATTGAAGTTCTAGAAAGGATTCACGATTTGACTTATAGACCGACTTGGATCAACTTATAGAATATTTGAAGTTTTAAATATAATATCGTGATATATTTGGTAACTTAAGTTGTAATACTTTTATTTAATTGTACTTTCTTGAGGTCGTGGAAATTCGGGTAGTAATAATTGTATGGTATTCTTGGGGTGTTGCGTCGTAAAATCGTATTATTAATGAAATTAGAAATCTGGGGAAGAATCATAGAAGTGAAGAGACTAATTGGGAAGTGAAGTTCTAGAGTACTCGGGTTGTGAGAATGTATAGTAGAATCTTGCCCTTGAAAAGTCTAATTGAAAATATTAAGTTAGAATGTGTGAAAGGTAACCTTTGCTTTTTGAACCTTAGGGTAAGCGACAATCAAATTCGGGACGAATTTTCTTTAAGGGGGAGTGAGTGTAACGACCCCAACCCTAGGCACTAATTTTAAATAGTATATTATATGCTTTTAATATTCATGTTATCTTTATGTGATCAATTATATCTTAATTTCTTATTTTATGATGAGAGGGTTGGAATGATTTCTAGAACCTTAGGATTGCTAGAGAAAGTACATAAAGCATCTTAAAGGAAAATAAAAATAGAAAATAAATAATGTGTATGATGAAGTTAAAATGTGTGGAATAAGGAATTAGAAATGAGGGTTTAAATTAAATGTGGGAAGTCTTTAATTATTAAAGGAGTCAATTTATTTTAAAATGGGAAGGCTTTGATTTATAAATGGTTATTTTAATTTTTGGTGGGGCTTTCTTTATTTGAAGGGGGGAGGGGCCAAATACTTATCCTCTTTCTAGGCCTCCAAGTGCCCTCCCCATACCCCCTCCATAACCGGCCCCCCCTCTCCATTATCCTCCTCTTACTCCCTTTCCCCCTTCTCCCTCATTTCTCATACTTCCTCCTTCCTAGAGAAACCTTTGAGACTCCATGGAAACTCCTTCTCCTAAGCTTTGAATCCAAGACACTTCTTCACCAAAAATCAAGTCTAAGAGCACCATTGAAGTTGGATCACCTAGAGGAAGCCATCAAGTTAGAAAGATCAATCTTTCCTTATAAAATCCAAAGGTGAGTTGTTATGACCTTCTTTCATTTATGTGCTCATGAACTATCTATTGTTGTTCTTGGTGTTGTGATTGTTATTATATATTTTGGAAATCTTCTTGGAGTTAGAAAATGGATTAATGACTTAAAAAGATGTTGTGGTTCATGGGAGTTGATTTAGATTTAAGGGAATGGGTGGAATTTGTAGTGATAATCCATCTAGGGTTACTTGGGTTTGGGTTTACATGTTTGGAATGGGATTTGGTAAGATAAAAGTATCCTTTGGTGTTCTTGAAGTAAGCTTGGGTAGAAGGAATGGAAACCTAGGCATAAAAGGGTAAAATTCTGAATTTTTGTGCTGAAGGGAGGCTTGGGCGGTCGCCCAAGTAGGTTAGGGCGGTCGCCCATAGCCACAGAAACATGGTTGCCTTGGAAGAGCACTTGGGCGGTCGCCCAAGTAGGTTAGGGCGGTCGCCCAAGATGGCAGAAACCTCAATTTCCTAGGAAGTCCACTTGGGCGGTCGCCCAAGTGGTTAGGGCGGTCGTCCAAGACCCCTGAACCAGTTTTGAATTTTGAATTAGAATTGTTTAGTCAGTTTGTTGTCCTCTTATAAATGGTGACTCCCAACCAATATAAATTAGTAGAACCTAATCAACCCGGATACGAATTGATCCTCTTTAACCTGAGTTAGAGTAGGATACTTTGGCTTGGCCATGACGTCTTATTTAGTCGAAATGGAATTGTGGGAGTAGTTAAATATTGTTCGGAAAGTGGTCCAAACTTGGGAAGTAAGTCTTGCACTTTTATTAAGATTATTTAAGGTTGGGTAATGACTTCATAGGATTGGATTATAGTATTTGGTGACTTTACTTGTTCCCCTATCCTTGGTGATTAGTTAGAAATAGCGTAGAAACCATAAGTTTCACTATTTCGTTAATGGAAGATGAGCATGTATCGCCTTGTGGCATTATTATCCCAATTTGTGAAATCATTGAATTTGGTGTATACCTTAATATCCTAAGTATGGATTATTTGGCAAGTTGTTGTGTTGTATCCCGGTGTGGATTAATTGGTACATGATTGTATTGTATCCCGGTGTGGATTATGTGGTTATATTGTTACCTTAATTGAGTTCATATGCATTGATGATATTACGCATTGTGTATTACATGAATTGTTGCACTATGGTACTGTTTAGCATGAGTATACATTACCATGTTGTTATATTATTATCCCTTTTTGTGGATTACTTCAAGTGTCTATTATGTGCTTGAACGTGTGTATATTCAGGGGGTATAATGAAATTCAATCAATTACTGATTTGTTCTATAAATGATTGAAGGTTCATTATACCTGTGACCTTACCCCTCTGTGGCCACAGAGTGGGCGTGCAAGCTTCTGTATTGACCCAAAAGGCTTTACATACTACTGCGATTGGCGATTAGGGGAATGCTTCGTATTAAGCCTAAAGCTTTACAATTAGCGATATTATTTTGGATACTCTATTATAGGTATCTTTTCTTATATGGATCTCTGGGGTATGAGTCCTATAAGAGGTGAATGTGCTGGAGGCAATTCACCAAAGAGTGGAGTTTTACTCCCACGTTGTACGACTTATTGTTCAGACGGGAAAAAGGTAAAATGAGGTAACGTAAGGTGTTTACCGCTTTTATAATGTGTTACGTGCTACCATGCTATGTGTTGCATCTTGTTTGGCATCTTGCTGCATTCATAATAGCTCATTGAGATTTATTCTCACCCCTCTCCCTTTACTGTTTTAGATTCCGAGACAATGTGACCCGAACCAAATGAGGCCGGGATATCATTGTGGACTTTTGCTTTTGGGGCTTGACAAGTTAAGTATAGGAGTGGGTTATTAGGAGTATTGGTTAAGTATTCCTCTTTTATAATTTGTATGGAAAACCCTTTTGTTAAACAAATGTTAATTAAGGTTTCCAATGTAATTGATCATATTACGGTTTATTAAAGTTGTGGTTGGATTTCCTCTAAGTAGAGATATTACCAATTTATTTTCTTTGGAAGTTTGAAAAGTGGTTTTCTTTTAAAGGCAAATAAATGTTTTAAAAATATAAGATGGTTTTTCTTAGATTGAGCCTCTCCAACTCGGGACACGCTTTAGGTTCCGGGTTGGGGTGCTCACACATCGGTGAACGTAATGAAGTACCGAAATCCGCCTCTAGCAATGCTGCTCATTGGTCCACATACATCGGTATGTACTAGATCCAATAAGTCACTAGCCCTTTCACTACTCTTAGTGTAAGGTGGTTTGGTCATTTTTCCCAATAAACAAGATTCGCAAACATCATATGATTCATAATCACATGAGTCTAAGTATCCATCTTTATGGAGTTTAGAAATGCGTTTCTCATTTATGTGACCAAGCCGGCAATGCCACATGAATGTGTTGTTCACATCATTTGGTTTGGACTTCTTACTTACATTATAAATATTTTCAATATTACTTTCTTTCTCAACATTAAGGACATAAAGGCCATTAAATGAGTTTGCAATACCATAAAGCATATCATTTAAATAGATAGATAACTTATTATTCGCAATAATAAAGTTAAATCCTTCTTTGTCCAAATAAGAAATTGAAATAATATTTCTACTCAAATCCGGAACATAATAACAATTGTTCAAAACAAGTATCAGTCCACTAGGTAAAGTGACTTCATAAGTCCCTACGGCTAATGCGAACACTTGCTCCATTCCCTACACGTAGGTCTACTTCACCTTATTTGAGTAGCCTTCTATCTTTTAGTCCTTGCACATTTAGACAAATGTGGGATCCACATCCAAGATCACATACCCAAGAACTAGAAGTAGAAAGGAAAATATCTATAACATAGATACTTGAATCGGTAGCAATCATATTGCCCTTTTTCATACCTTCCTTATTAGCCTTGCGGTTTGCTTTCAATGATCAATCTCATTGTCATGGAAGTAAACCGCATCCTTTTGAGACCTTTTTAGTTTAGCCTCGGTGGCAATGGCAACCTTTGCCTTAGGCTTAGCAATACTTGCTTTACCTTTGCCCTTTTCAATGACGGATCGCGGTGACGAGTTTTGTTTAATGCCATTTGATCTACAATAAGATATGCAACATATGAACACATATAAGTATCCAACACATTTATCATTCAAGAGACAAATATAGTATTTCACAAATACTCCCACTAAATTATACACCTTCAAATACAAGCATGTATCATATAATTACAATGGGCTAAGATCCATATTTCACTTCAATTTTGGTTTAACTGAGTCAATGCCCAAAATTAAGTTATTTAGGTAGATAACATTTATCAATCACATCATATGTGACTCTTAGATCCTTTATGAGATTTTAGACATCATATGTCAAAACATGTTTTAATCTCATCTTATGCCTTGGGTCAAAACTCTTTTGAAAGCACCAATTAAGTCTAACCAATTTCAAACGTATGAGATACATAGAACGATGCACCCAACTGAGTCGAAACTACATCAACCCTTATCTCATCTTGCTCCATACTAGAATAGAATGATGTACCCAACTGAGTCGAAACTACATCAACCTATCCCAATACTTCTCAAGTGTTTTACTTTCGGGGTGGCATAAAACTTAAACATTAAATGAAGGTTCTTTAAAAATAGATTATAAGCATATCAACAAAGATAATCGTAAAGTACACCGAGGTAAGTTCCCAGGAAACCGGTGAGCCACAAGGACTACTTAAGTACCCAATCCTTAGACAGAACTTTCCTAGACATGTACAACTACAATATCGGCTTGATTGCAACATAATTCTACTTGTAAAGCTGACTTGTTTCATAAACAATCAGACACTAACTTGTTTCTCATAAACAATTAGTAAACCATAATTCAATGTTCAAAACATTCTAGAATTATAACAGTTCTTCATGCAATGCAATAATTAATAAAACACCTTTTAAACAATTAAGCAAGCATAAGAACACAAAATAATCATGCAACACAACAATTAAATAAACATCTTTTAATTAATTAAGCAAGCATAAGAACATATAATAATCATGCAACGCAACAATTAAATAAACATCTTTTAATTAATTAAGCGAGCATAATTATTATACAATTCTAGCATAGATTTATAAACAGATTTGTTTCTCATTAACAATCAGATTCCTTCAAATTTTGCGTAAACTGACTTGTTTCTCATAAACAATCAGAAAACCAAAATTTAATGCTTCAACCAAACATTTAGGAATTCTCAATTCAATGTTTCAACTAAACATCTAATAAAATTCTTAACACTTAAGAACAAATAATTCATGCATCGCAATAATTAATAAAAACACATTTAAATTAATTAAGCATGCATAAATAATGAATTAATCTAGCATAGACCTATAAACTTAATTTCCAGAAATTTATAGCATCCAGATTAAGACATAAAACATCTCGGTATTATCAACATAATCACAGTTAGCGTAAAATTTAAACAAACCGATTACGCCAGATCCGGCTTATTATGTCGCGTGACATAATCGGCCGGTGGCTAGTTATGTCGCGTGACATAACCGGCCGATAACCGAATTTCCTCATGTGGCCTACTATGTCGCACGACATAGGTAGCCGGTCGCGAGATTTCCAGATATCAATCAATTCAGATTATATGCAATTAAATCATATAAACAACTTTTTAACAGATTTAATTCAACATAATCAGAAACCGATTTAACATAGATTAGCAAATTGTTTCACATAAACAATTAAATCTAATTCATACAAAGCAAGCCTAGAACATTTATAAACAATTTATATTTACTTTCTAGCATGCCAATTCGAATCTAACCATACGAACGGGCTCTGATACCACTGTTGGGTTTCAAGGTTCCATGCGCAGCGGAATTTTAGCATTAATAACTTAAAACCCATGACGATCCTGGCGATTCAAGACCGATCTTTTGTTGAGTAGTACTTGACATACTACTTGTAGATGCTTGACACACCTACTTGGTGACGATCCTCCTGTAAGGGCGCTGAACCGAGCTTTTGTTGAGTAGTACTTGACATACTACTTGTAGATGCTTGACACACCTACTTGGTGACGATCCTGGCGATTCAAGACCGAGCTTTTGTTGAGTAGTACTCGACATACTACTTGTAGATGCTTGACACACCTACTTGGTGACGATCCTGACGATTCAAGACCGAGCTTTTGTTGAGTAGTACTCGACATACTACTTGTAGATGCTTGACACACCTACTTGGTGACGATTCACCTGTAAGGGCGCTGAATCGGGCTTTTGATGGTGAGTACTTGACATACTTACCCTAGATGCTTGACACATCTTAGATGTTTGACACACCTAATTGTTGACGATCCACCTGTCTGGGCGTTGAATCGGGCTTTTTGTTGGAATATGCTTGACGCATGGCACTTGACGTGATGGATGCTTGACGCGATGGTTGCTTGATGCGATGATTGCTTGACGCAATGGTTGCTTGACACAATGGTTGCTTGACGCAATGGTTGCTTGACGCGATGGTTGCTTGACGCTTTAAGAGATGCTCGACGCACTTAATTGGATGCATAGAAAGGTATATGGTAGGAAAAAATCCAAACACTCAACATGTTTGATCTAATTCTTGAAAGTAGGCACTTGACGTGCTTTACGCATTTTAATTCCTACAAGAGGGTTAGTGAAAGCATTTGCATAGCAACATATATTCACTTAAGCATTTGTTTGTTCAAGACGATCAATGTGCACTCGACTCCAAGAATCAGCGGGGAGAATGAGTTTTATTATGTGAGAATTGAAAATCGTTTGTGATTTATATTTTGGTTTAGAAGACCAACTCGTGAGGTCCATCTAAAGATCGAATGAGACAATCGTCTAATAGGATTCCGTTGAGATAGCCCAAGTTCAACACTAAGGTTCGAGATGGTTCGAGGATTTTTCCGTTGTCGTAGGACTTTTTTCATCGTCAAGCCCCAAGTTTCTCATGTGATGATCATTGACTGAACAAGGTCCAAACCACTCCAATGGCTTTCGCTACGTAGAACTTATGCTGCCTAATCCAAAGCGCGCATTTTCCAAGGCTTCTCTCGACACTAAGCCCCAAGACTTCTTGTATGATGTAGATGACTTCGCGAACAGGCTTGTGAGGCTGCGTGAATTGAAGAAGGATCCCCTCCTTTTTCCCTTTGAATTTTTCTTAGTGACGCACCCTGGTTTTTGCCTAGACCGCCCTTTCGGGTTTTCAATCTAGCGGGCATCTCTTTTGCGTCTCTTGTTTTTGTTGTGCTCTAACTTTTGCCTAGGTCGCTCTTTACGAGATTTCAACCTAGCGAGCCATTTTTTTTTAAAAGTATGTGTACTCGAAGAAAACTCAGTTGGAAAAATCTCATTAAGGAGAAAGATGAGATCTCAAGTTTAGTTGAGGAGAGACGGACTCTATTTTTTTTTTTGAAGATGATCCAAGCATTGACTCTTTTGGGGAGTGTATTCTCTAATGATGAGAGTGAGAAACGAAGAGGAAAGCCCCTAATGCAGATTTGATTACTCTCGAGAGTTTGAGTAGGGATTGACTGGGGGAGGAAAGGTTAGGAAGCCCCAGTTTTGATGCTTGGATTTCAAGAGTGTGTATGAGAATGGCTAAGAGGAAGCCCCTAGACTCAACAAAGAACACTATATGGCTCAAAGGTCTAGAAAAGTTGCTCTACTTTTAATGGACCTTGTATCATCTAGAAATTTCTTAACGAATTTGAAAAGAAAGCCAATCATTAGTATGAATTAAGGCTAAACATTTCTCTTTATGGATTGATGTTGAAAGTCTTCTTCATTTGCGTTGCCATTTGGGCTTCATTGTAAGAGGATGTTGAGGGATCCTCTTTTCTTCATTGATATCACTTGACTCTTCTTCTTTGCGGGAGAGTCCTTCTTGCCTTTGTTGAAATTTCATCCTTGTTGTGGGACGATGAAGGCTTGAGAGTTTTTCTCTCTTTTTTTTTTTTTTTTTTTTTTTTTTTGATGCTCTATTTTTTGCCTAGGAGGAATTGAGGAGTTTCGACCTAGCGAGCTTTTTATTTACTTTTGTACTCTCAAAGCCTTGAATTGAGTAGCCCCACTCTTCTTGGGATGAATGTTGATAGCAGCGCCTTTGGCTTCCTTCGTTTGTTGATCTTCGACTTTCAACATGAGTAATGTTTAGCCTTAAGCTTTCTAAGGATAGTTTCATTTCAAACTTGTTTAGAAGTTTCTATTTTTCGTGACAATTGAAGGAATGAAGGTCCACTATTCAGCATGGATCAAATGATACTCATAAAGAAAAACAACTTTTGGGAAAGTGTTTAGGATAAAGAGATAACTTTTATTGATAAGAAAATTTGAAACAGACTCGATAGTTCACTTGACACAAACTAGAGAGGATAGAGATGGACTAGAATGACAGAATGACTCTTCGAGGACATACTAGGAAATTGACCTAATCTATATTTTTTTTTTCTTCTTTTCTTTTTTTTTTCAAAGGAAAAAGGGAGAGGACAATCGGAGCCCCAAGGTGGTGATGCTTCAGTTGATCTTGCCGGCTTCATACAAGTCTTGGATGGCATCCCTCAAATTATAGCAATTGTTGGTGTCATGACCACTAAACTGATGGTAATCGCAAAATTTGTCGTGGTCCCAATCTTCTCTCATTTTCTTAGGATGATAGTCTTCCATTGGCTTCAGTTTTCCTTGGCCTACTAGATCATCGAACATTTCCTTAAGAGTAGCCCCACCAAAATCATGATAGGTACGACCGGTGCTCCCCTTTGTTGGATGATTCTCCTTTTCTGAATTCTTTCTAAGACGGATCAATTCATCGATTCTAAGGCCCGATTTATGGAGTTCGACGAAACTAGGGAAGTAATTGCCGGCAAGCTTCTCTTGGTACTCTTCGCGGAGGCATTGAAGTAGGATATGAATTTGTTCGTCTAGGCTTGGCCTATCAACGATTTCAGTCAGTTTGATCCTCCATCTCTTGACGAAGTCTGCGAATGATTCATTCGGAAGTTGCTTGGTTTGCTCAAGGTCTCTCCTAGTAGTGCAGTAAGTAGTGTTGTCCTCAAATTGTTCTTGGAAGGCACGACTGGCGAGTGGCCAATCAAGCCTTGTGGAGAGGGGAAGATTCATGTACCAATCTCTAGCGGCACCATCGAGAGTTTGTGAAAAGCATTGAGCTAGTAGGTTGTCATCGACACCCATAGGTAGCATGGCCCAAGAATAGGTCTCCAAATGTGATTTGGGACAGGTAGTGCCATTGAATTTTGCAATGTCGGGTGTCTTGTACTTTCTAGGAAGCTTTGAAATGGATTGACGAAGGGTGTCATAGTCAATAGAGAGCGAGGCTCCCTTACTCACATCGAGGGATGCAAGTTTCTTTTCTAGCATTGCCATGGTAAGGGGTTCGTCCTTGCTTCCCCTCTTTCTTTCTTTCTTGGAAGCATAACTCTCATTGTCGGAGGAGGAAGATGATGAGCTAGACTCATACACCTTTTATGTGCTTGCGGTGCCTTTTAGCTTTCTTAGTGTATGATACTT
The DNA here is from genome assembly GCA_022495995.1 of Adenophora triphylla var. japonica. Classification (NCBI taxonomy): domain Eukaryota; kingdom Viridiplantae; phylum Streptophyta; class Magnoliopsida; order Asterales; family Campanulaceae; genus Adenophora; species Adenophora triphylla. Next base: position 79,480 of record JAFEMH010004427.1, read on the forward strand.
CGTCATCGGAAGAGGACTCATTCTCTTTCTTCTTTGAGCTTAATTCGGCCAATTGTAGTTTCATGGCTTGGAGTTCGTCAACCATGGCTTTCATTTCCCCGGCTTGGATTCTTCTTTCAAGTTCTAATCGGGCCTCCATTTCATCGGCTTGGGCTTGTAGCATTTCTTCATATCGAATCCTTTGATCCTCAATTTCCTTCTTGAGTGCTTCGGAATTCATCGTGTCGGAAAGAAATTGAGTTGTTACCGTTGGAGAGGTAAGGGAGCTTGACGACCTTAGAGATGAACTAGAGATATCCCAACGAAACGTCTTTTGGAATATTAGCCCCAAACGATCCTAGATGGAAAAAGGATGACGGTTAAAATTACCTCACGAGTGATTTTTTGAAGTTTTATTTTTTTATTAGAGACGGGGTTTTGACTCAAGGAGGGAGCGCACATTGACTATCAATCACAAACACGAAATCTGCAAATAATATCTCGCGCGAGACGAGGTAATCTCGCACGAGATAACCATTCGGAAAGATGGATTTTTCCTCATTTTATTTCCTAGATTCATGGTCGGACGGACAAAGATTCGTTTTCTATCTAGCATCCTAGGTAAATCTTGCAGGCATACGTAATTCGAACCAAACCTAGGGACTCGGTAATTGACCATTCTTTGTGAGGTAAAGCCACGTAAAATTGACCGGAAGGATTATTTTTCTTTTAAAGGGACTTCCGAAAGGGGCAATCCGTAGGGACATTTCCGAAGGGACTTTTTCTTTTTCCGAAGGGACTTTTCCGAATCCTTTCTCGATAGTCAATTTTATATTAGCTTTACTTTGGTCAAAGACAAGAAGAATTACCGAGTCAAAACCGACCGGTCACGGAGTGTTCCTAGAAAGACAATCTACATGAAGATGTGGCGATGCAGGGCTGGAAGGCTAGGCTCCCCGCGATATGACAATCTAGGTGGATTGAATACGCGGAGTGGGATGATCCAACTTCGGAGAGACCGGCGACTAGGTGGTTACCGTCATCCGTCCTTAGTGTGGGTCCCGGGTTTATAGAGGGTATGCAGTGCAATGACAGTTATATCATGAGTGCGCGTGTGTGAGAGTCAATCTAGGTGATAGAGTAAAAATAGAGATTTTTTTTGAAAAATAAAAGAAAAACAGATAATGGCCGCACCAAGTGGTTGCCTACGTTTCTTCCAAATTAGGAAGACTCAGGCCGTCGTAGTTCCACATAAAGAGAGAGAAAGAGAGATAAATAATTCAATTTACAACTCCCGAATCCCCAATGGACCGGACTTTAATTAAATAAAACCCAATCGCACGCAGTTTATAAATAATAATCAATTATTTAAAGGAAACGAAGGTTCGAGTTCTACACCTTAAGGGAGGCCTTAAGATGCGGGAACTCTGCAGATAAGGAATTCTGGGATCCCCCTTGCATGTTCGGCTCTCGTCTTGGACTATGAGACAAACGGGAGAAACCAGAAAACAACCAGATTGTCGAAGCAATATCTCGCGCGAGATATGATATCTCGCCGCGAGACATGCCTCATCTGAGAGCAAAAAATTCAAATTTACAAAATTTTTGAAAACCTCTCTTTTAATTTTGACGCAAGTTTAAGCCTCTTAATTTTAAATCCCCAGCGGAGTCGCCACTGTAGCGTTGTGAGAAAATTTCATCTTTTCATCTTTTTGAGTCGCCACCTATATTATTCGATTGGAAACATAGGAAAATCATTTTGAAAGAGATTTGGGTTCGGGGCTTAGGTTATGAAATGGGTAGGTTTAGAAGGCATCCATTTCACCCAATCCGGAGATCGGTCTTGCTAAAGAAAAGAGAGGTTTTCAATCTTTTTAATAAAATAATTAAAGAAAAACAAGTAAACCCTAATCAATTTCTTGATTAGGAATGTCGGATTGTATGCTTCGAGATCGCCTTCATTGACTGAAGGGACTCTAGGCTAATCCTTTTGATGGGATTACACTACTCTAAAATCAATAGAGAGGTTGAGAAGAGAAACGAAAGTTTAAAGGATGATTACCTTTTGTTCGAGAAGGGATTCAGACAGAGTTTCGACTCAAGTTTAGAGTTGAAACTTGATACGGACAGAGCTTCGCCTTGATCCTTGATTTGAATCTTGATGCGGACGGAGCTTCGCCTTGGTCCTTTGATTCGGGCTTCGATGTTCGTCAATCAACGTGGTTGAAGGACGAATTTAGGAGTTGTTTGTGAGTGATTTGAAGGAGTCTTTCGTGGAAAGAAACCAACAAATTTGTGTGTGTTGTGTGTTTTCTTGATCAAGGATCAGAATTGTCGACCTCTGAAATACTGGAAGTCATCCAGTATTTATAGGAGGTTGGAGAGGTGAAGGTGGAGAGGTAAAATCCCCTAGAAAGGTTCCAGAACTCAGTTCTGATTGGATACCCGAATTGATAAGGTTTTATCCAAAAAAGAGAGTTTGAAACGGAGAAGGAGAGTGATTTCTGCACATCCTGTCGAGGGGATATCTCGCGCGAGATATGTTATCTCGTGCGAGATAACTAGTCATTTGACTATTTTGTCCTCTTCAGTTGTTTCGTTAGTCAGTTAGGTCCAAAACTAACGAGGTTAGTTAGAAACTTAACGAAACATGACGAAACTGATATGCTTTCATCAAAACATAAAAGCGAGATGAAGAGTAGTGTAATCATGTAATTATGAGTTCAGAATGGGGTGTCTACACCTACCCCTCCTACCTCACCTCAACAACAGAAAACCCCCTCTCATTCTGTTCATACTTCTCAAACCAATTCCACCTCCAACTCACCTCCCAAAACCTCAAACCTTCCAACCTCTACAACTCCTCCTCCAATCTCAACCGCCTCTACTACCCATTCCACCCTTAACCGCCCAACCCCATGAAATCCCAACCGCTCGTATATTCCAGACTCTACATACCCATCTACTCCAAACCACACTTCCTACTTTTTCTCAATCGCCTCCCTCATTCACTCATATTCTTTCCACTTTAACCGCCCCTCCAACTGACTACTCCCAAATACTTTTCACACTTAACCTTATTCAAAACCAACTTCTGATTAATCAAGGCCATATCATTAAGCTAATGGCTTCAAATACCACCCTAGAAGCCTCCAACCGCTTCCTCAAAAATCATGTTGACAGCCAATCCCATCTTATTGCCACTCAATCCCTTGAACTGGCAGATCAGAAATCCTCCTTTAAACATCTACTGTTAAAGCTTGATGCCATTAAGGGGGAGAGTAACACAACAAACATTGTCAAATCTGCTGCTGAAACTTGCTTTGATGGATTCAGAAAAGATTTGGCTGAAGGAATCCTTCAAACATTGGGAGATAAAGTGTCAACTACCCAGCTTAAAGATATGCTTAACCAAGTTTCCAACTCCTTCAATCTTTCTTCCAAAACCACCCTTGATGAACTTTTCAATTCAATCAACCCTCGACCACAGCCTGCTCAAGATTTCAAAACCGCTCTGGAGTCTGTAGAAACAAATCTCTTATCTGAAATTGATGCAGTCAAAGGAGAGCTGAGTATCAAGATAAACATTTTGGGAGACTCTCTATCAACCAAAATCAATGCCTTGAAAGATGAGGTTAATGACCGCTTGGAAAACCTCAAGGAAGGTTTCAATTTCAAACTCAGTTCCAAAATCCAAGAACTGAAACTTCCTTAAAGGTAGCAGTAGATCTTGATCCTGTTCAAGAAGCCATCTCAAATCAAACCGCATCATTTCAGGGGGAGATTCACACTCTTTTAAATTCATTGAACTCCTCCTTTCGTACTCTAATTGAAGACCTGACTGAACAAGTCAGAGGAAATTCTAGAGCGGTCGGCCAAGCTAATCTTAGACTTGCAACTCAGGAGAATACCTTTGGGAGATTAGTGACTGCTCAAGGACGAATCGCAAATGAAGTCAGAAGAATTAGAAGATTCTTAAGAGCAGAAACTTCAGCTTCAAATCCTTGCCAAGTACCTGATCCTGAAGTTGATGGACCGCCCCATCAACCGCCTCAGCAGTAAACCGCCTTTTATAATTTCTTTTTGCTGAAACATCTTTTGTAAGTTAGACCGCACTCTCTTTGTATTTTTTTTGGGTCTAACTTCTTTTGTTTTTTTGTAACCTTGTAATTTCCTTTCCTACCCGTATTTTTAACTTCAACCATTTAAGGTAGTAATGAAAATTGCATCATGGTTCCAAAACCTTGTTCATATCAACAATGAAACCGCAATGGTTTAAAACCTTATTCAAATATTTTTTAAATTAAAATCATATTTTTTAATTGAAGTTTAAACATTCAGTTTAAACCGCTCTTTAAGCTTAAACTCATATTTTTTCAAGTGCACTGAATGCATTTCTATACTTTCAAGTTGTAAGTTTTTCAATCTTTCAATAGTATAAAAATCTATAACTTAAGCTAGTGTGTGCATTGACTTGGAACATGACTTACCATGTTAATTCTTATGGACATGTTTTTACCAAGTACAATGTTTGCTTTTGTTATAGTAGGTAATGACATCAATCAAATAGGGGGATATTGTTGGGTATGCAAACTTTAATCCTCCTAGCTTTAGCTTAGATTTGATTGATACAATAACCTAATCTCTATTTTAAGGACTTTAGGCCCATATGTAATGAAGCTTAGGCTTCAATTTTTTAGTTAAGTCCATTTTATAGAATATGTTTTATTTAGGCTTGAAAACTGGCACAAGACTCATTGGATATGAGGTTGCAGTTCAAAGTAGTTTCAAAACCGCTCTTAAGAAATCGCACATGCAAACCGCATGTGGAATTCTGTCTTTGAAATCGCTCCTTGACAATCTCATTGAAACAAATTTAGTGAACCGCACTAGCTAACCGCAGTGCAAATTCCAATCCTGAGACCGCACTGTAAAACCTCCTCGGGTGAAACCGCTCTTGTCAAACCGCATGCACACCAGACCACATCCAATGATTGAAGACTTGAAGTGAACCACATATGACTGTTGGAATCCACCGCATCAAATATTGGTAGTGGATGTAGATCATTTATGATTGAACCACTCCAAATATTGTGTTCTTCAATTCTGCACTTTTATTTACTGTTCATTGCTAATTATTTTGTCTTATCTGTTTGATCTTATTTTCAGTTATCCATTATTGTGAATTGTGTTTGAAGTTAAGTTTGTCAAAACCTCACTTTTAAGTTTTGTAAACCGCACTTTAAAACTGCATATCAAAACCGCACCTCAAAACCGCTTTATATACTCAAATATTCCGCTGTGCATTTTGCAACTCTACTTGCAGTTTCTAACATACTGCAAGCGGTTTTGTAAGCAAAGAGGTTTAGTTTTAAAAGAGGACGAAAAATTTGTAACATCTATTCACCCCCCTCTAGCTGTTTTTTCACCCTTGTTGCCACCCTTGGGACCAACATTCTTAAAAATTCACTTAGTCCCTATTACATTTCCCCCTTTAGGTCTAGGAACCAAGACCCACACATCATTTTTCTCAAATTAATTTAATTCCTCTTGTCTAGCAATTATCCAATTATCATCTTTCATTGCCTCTATGACATTTTTAGGTTCAAGATGTGACACAAAACAGCAGAAACTTACCTTGCTTACCTGTGAGTTTGTACAACTCAATCCAGCAAATTCACGGTAGTCAACTCTTGGCTTATCCCTTGAGTTTACCTTCTCATTTACATTGCCAACCACTTGGGTGATTGGATGATTCTTTTGAATTCTGCTAGGTATGTCTTTGGTCCGATCCAGATTCTCCTCTTCACAGTCTGAACTTTCTGATCTGAAACAGGCCCTTTTTGTCCTGATGTAGGTGGTGATGTGATCACACCAGCACCTGCATCATCTTTCTGCAGCACTGTTTGCTGCGTCTGTAAAGTTGGATTTTAGATATTCTCCATTGTTTCTACGCAACCTGAGACATCATCTTCAAGATTTTTTAGATTTAAATTAGCAGTATCATCAAAAGTAACATTAATGGACTCCATTACAGTTTTAGTTCTAAGGTTGTAAACCCTATAAGCACGACTAATTGTGAAATACCCTAGGAACACAGCCTTGTCACTTTTAGAATCAAATTTAGATAAATAATCTCTATCTAGTATATGCATCCAAAAATATGAAAGTACTTAAGAGTAGATTTTTTACCAAGAAGTATTTCATAAGGAGTCATGCTTGACCCAACCCTCAAGTAGACTCTATTTCCTATGTGACATGCCGTGTTAAGTGCCTCAACCCAGAATCGTTTAGAGATGTTCTTAGAACTAAGCATGACACGAGCCATCTCTTGTAAGGTACGATTCTTTCTTTCAGCCACCCCATTCCGTTGAGGAGTTTTAGGGGCTGAAAAATCATGGGTTATTCCTTTTGAGTCACAAAATTCTGAGAACAAGGTGTTCTCATATTCAGTTCCATGATCGGACCGAATTTTAATCACTTTCTTATCATGCAATTTTTTTACCTTTTTATACCAAACTTTATACACTTCAAGAGCTTCAGATTTTTCTTTCAAATATAGCACCAAAGTGTATTCAGAGAAATCATCTACACAAATAAATGAGTATTTCTTTTTACCTAAGCCACTACAAAAAAATTGAGATTTTGCTACGAAAAAATTTGTAGCAAAATGTTAAGATTTCGTAGCTAAAGAGTATTGGCGACGAACCTGTTTTTGTCGCAATTTTGTCGCCTATGCGACATCGCTAAAGGGTATTGGCGACGAAATAATATTCGTAGTCGTAGGTATATTTTTTAGCTACGAAAAATAAATTTTGACGCCAAATAGTTTCTGCGACAAAATATAAAATCGTAGCTAAAGGTTATTTTTCGTAGCCAAATGAATTCTTTTAGCGACGAATTAATTCGTCCCAAATTATCCGGTCTTGTACTACAAAATATTCTCGTCGCCGAATGTTACTGTCTTGTTATAAAACATTTTCATAGCTATAAATTCATTCTTCTACTACAAAATATTTTCGTCGCCGAATGTTATTGTCTTGCTATGAAACATTTTCATAGCTATAAATACATTCTTCTACTACAAAAAAATTTCGTCGCCGAATGTTACTGTCTTGCTATGAAACATTTTCATAGCGTAGCCATCTTTTTTACTACGAAATATTGTGTTGCAAAATGTGATTTTAATCTAATTGCTGCTCCAAGAAAAAACAATATATATGTGAAAATATTATATTTATCAAAATACTACACATTATCAAAATATAATTAATTATCGTTAAAATTGTCGATACATCCCCAAATAGCAACGAAGGCAAAAAATACATGTCTCTAATATCTCAGTTGAAGCGACAAAAACATATCTTCACTATCTCAATGTAGTTGAACCGACAAAAACATATCTTCACTATCTCAAATCTTCACTATTTCAATGTCCAACTATATAAATTTTCTTTTCATAAGTAATTACGTAGTAGTTCTAGCCAAATGACTGTACAGAATAATAATGATAAGCTGCAATATTAAAAAATAGATAATAAGTTATTAAAATTTCATGGAGGTGATCACAATGAGCAATAACAATCACACTATATAACATATAAAACTTACAATATTTTGCTGCGTAAACTTCGTTCATCGTACCCACTACCTGCACCTATATGATACATAAAAAGAGAAAAAATTGAGTATATAGTTCTTCATATGTTTTTTCCACAAATTCAAACAATAAACTTTAAATAATAAAAGATATGCAGTGAACTCCAAAATGATCTTACAAAACTAGAGCATATGAAACAACCAAAGAGGACTCATAAATAAAGAGGCTAACATACTGACCGTTAGTTGAAGAAGCATTCACCAGTTTAACTACCATCTCTTCTAATTGTTTAATCTTGTCAATCATCTTGAGATTTTAACTGCTCTTGTTGAGATTTTAACTCCTCTTGTTGTGACAACACAAGAGACTCCAATGAGGCATCTCGAACTGAGCTGTACTTCTCTGGTCTAGGACCAAAGCCAAGCCTAAGTATACGTCCAGAGCTCTTTCCAAGGGCAACATCATCAACTTCATCCAGTGGCATTTCAAAATATTATTCGCATATTGCTGTTTTGGCAGACTGCATCAACATCCAAGGATACTAATACTCCCTTCGTCCCATTTGAAAATAAACACTTTAGGTTGGGCATGAAAATTACGGAAAAGTGTTAATAGAGTAGGTGTTGTGAGTATGAAAAGTGAGGTATAAGAGAGAAAGTGGGGCAGGAAATAATAAGTAGAAAGTTGTGGTTATTTGTGAGAAACGGAGGGAGTATAATAAAAATAAATGAAATAGGTATATCTTACCTTAATAATAGCAAAATGTGTTGCAGAAGGTTTCAAATCCAGAGCCAATCCAAAATGAATCATAGCCTTGTAAAATATATGACGCCTCTTATATATCTTGCCCATCAAAGCATACACACTACTTTCACGAGGAGCATATTCTTTCAGCTCCTCTAGAACTTCTAAAGCTGCATCAAAATTTTCCATGCTCACAAGTATGTTAGCCTTCTGATACATGGGGATAGGATTCTTCTTATCTGCTTTAATAACCTTCTCCATGATCACCAAAGCTTCCTCATTATAATAGAAGAAACCAGAATGATTTGGAAAGCCTTTCGGAACCGGAAGTGATGCTCTGAGAATTCAAACTTCTCTTGGCGAAGGTAGATCATTCCCAGACCATACCAAGTGTTGTAGTGTCTAGCATCAATCCCTTCACTTTGGTAACTTTTGATTCCATTTTCAAAATCTCAGTTTTACAAGCACACTGTGAGTTTCACCACCAACACCACCCCCCTCCCCAAACATAACATACACACATATTAAAAATGAATAAATGTGCTGCAGCAACAGCAGGAGAGGAATATAGCAGAGAATACTAGAGAAATGCTTAGGGCTCTAGTAGCAAGATCATAGAGAAACCACAAATTTCTACGCAGATGAGATCAGTGAGCCCTCCTCACAATCACCATCGCATTCTCGCTTTCTATGTTCAGTGGCCGTTTTCCATGGCAGAAGTCAAATTATCCTTTTAATCTCCATCTCTTCCCCCCGATCACCCTGTGCGCCACTAGATATATCACTATTAAACCTCCCCTTCTCTCTTCCAACATAATTTTGTCTTTTCATATCACCAGTTGAGACAAGAATCCATAACTAACGTAAGTTGTTCATTTAATTTGAGTTTTCGCACAATTGGTTTGTATTTCTCGTTTGGCAACTTGTTCAGCTGTATTTTGCTCATTTGAGAGATAAAGGCTTATGGTGAAATCAACAAAACCAAGGAAACCGATCCAAGTAAATGAAAACCGAGAGACATCGGTTTTGGTTTGTTTCAGTTAAGGGTGGCAATTTCTTACCAATGGGTATACCTGTTAAGATTTTATCATACTTTAACCTACTGTACATTGTATCATGTACAATAGTTATAAGCATGATATTTTTATTGGATAACACTCATTGGGTAACCGAATACCCATTTTACCACCCCTAGTTTCGATTTAGATAATGGGGGAAACCATATCTTCGTGTAGGTTTTGCTTAAAGATCCTTGATAGCATCGTTGTATCATAGCTTGTAGCAATATGACAGTTAATCCAATACAAGAACCATGCAAGTTGAACCTTGAAAAGAATAGAAGGATATTGAAAGACTCACATATAAAACTGAAGAATATATATCTGTTCCTTCTAAACTGTATGGCGATACCAAGCGAGCATGACTGAAGGCACGATTGGCTTCTAGATGATCAACCAGTTCAAAGTGTGCTTTGCCAACCTGTTCGAATTGGCAAGTGACGCCATAAGGTCAGTGATGCAATAATTCCAACTATAATATTCAGAGGACATGCATAAAAAGACACATAAAGACCGTACACAATGGATGTGATGTTCCAATAATAGCATGCATCAAGAAATGGACACAGACAGTTGACCTTCTATTTGAATGAAATATAAGCCAACATGTGTCTCACTGTAATACCGAATAATATATGTTATAATGTAAGTTCCCTAAAGCAAGAGCAGTAACACAAATTGAGCCGAACGCTGTTTGATCTCTAGACATGTAAGGTCCTATAAGGTTAGTATGGATTAATTCCAAAATTTCAGAAGTTGAACTTTTATCAACCTTTTGAAGAGAGGCTTTGGTTTGCTTTCCCTTTTGACAAGGACCACATACACTTGTTTGTTTAAAATCAAGTTTGGGCAAGTGTTTAACAACATTAAATCTCACTAATTCTTCCATTTTCCTAAAACTAGCATGACCTAACTTTTGATGCCAAATTTCAAGATCATTAGTTTTGGAGCTAAGGTAGGATAAGTTGTCACCAAATTTGTAACAATTATCTTGAGACCTTACTCCGGTGAATAAGCATTGATTAGTGTTATCAAACACTTTACATTCATGTTTGTCAAAATTGACATGTAAATTGTCATCACATAGTTGGTTTATACTAATGAGATTAGCTTTCAAGCCTTTCACATGATAGACATTTTTCAATTTAGGCATATGGTTAACACATAAAGTTTCCTTACCAACAATCTTACCTTGGGTTCCTCTCCCATAATTCATATTTTCACCTTTGATTGTGGTGTAATAAGTTAGGAATTCTGCATTACCTGTCATGTGCCTCGAGCACCCGCTATCGAAATACCATGAGCTGGCAATGCTGCTCTTTAGAGAGGTAAAAACAACATTGCATTCCTCACTTTTCTTTTCCATCCACACGAACTGGCCAATTTTCTGACGATGTGAGTGGTGATGTCAGTGCATCCGGGTACTAATCTGAGGAGCATCTCTTGTAGCAAAATGGTCGGATGTGACACAGTAAAAACGATAGTGAAAAAAAATCTCTTTTTCTTGGATGTTGTTTTAGGATTGTGAAAGATCTTAGGTTTTGAGGAACTCTCTCCTTCTTTTGTAAAAATTGATTCAAAGCCAGTTTTTGAAATATGACCCATACTTAGAACCTCATCAAGTTTTGACTTTCCAGTATTCATTTTTGCAAATGTTTGCTTGGCCTCTGTGAGTTTCGTTTTGGTTTTCTCAAGTTCAATGTCACGTTTAGTGAGCATGACCTCAAGTTTGGCTATGGAATCTTTTTTGTTGTCATTTTCAGTGGTGGCTTCTTTAAGTTCACCTTTTAAAGTTGAAATTTCAGTAGAGAGTTTCTCATTGACCTTTTCAAAAAGGGCAATCTTTTCTACACGTTTTTTCCAATCGGCATATAAATCAGCATAAGCATCAAGAAGTTCTTGATAACTTCCATCATCCTCTTCTTCATTCTCTGTTTTCTTAGACAACGAAGAATTAAAACAGTTGACCACAGAGTCAGAAGATGTGATGGTAGATGTGACTACATCTAAAGCTACATCAGATTGATGTTCGGGACTTGGAGGCGAGATTTTCATGATTGCTAAGTTTAGCGTTTCATCTTCGTCCTCATTGTCACTAAGGGTCGCACAAAAGCTCACCCCCTTTTTCTTCAGAGTGTTGGCACACTCATTGGCATAATGCCCAAAGCCTTTACAGGCTCTACATTGAACAATTCGAATCTATTCTTAGTAAAACTAGTAGGTTTCTTGAAACTACTCTCAGTATCATCCTTTGGTTTTTCAAAAGTATTTGGTTTTTTAGAAGGAAATTTGTTGTACCTTTTATTTTTGAGAAAGGATGTAAATTTTTTAGTCAAAAGGGCAACATCTTCAGTTTCCAAATTTGAAGTATCTATTTCATTAGAGATTACTTTAATCTTTTGATGCGTGGATACTCTAGAGAGAGCAGAAGCAAGAGCAACACTTTCAGCTTTATGTTGTTGCTGAATAGATGTGTTCATCTCAAAGATGGTTAGCTTATCCACAAGTGTATCTAAACCCATGGTTGTAGTATCATGTGCTTTTTCAATAGCAATAATTTTAATATTAAACTTATCAGTAACAGTTCTTAACATTTTGCTCACTAATCTAGCATTTGATATAGGCCCACCAAGGAAGAGACATTCATTTGAGATTTCTCAATTTAGCAAAATAGCTTTTTATGTACTCATTCTCATTCATCCTCAAGTTTTCAAATTTGGTCATGAGAATTCTCAACCTAGTAGCCTTAACACTATCATCACCCTCACAGTGACCTTGCAAAATATCCCAGACAGTCTTTGCTACATTTTGATTTATTACAAGTCTAAACATGTGTTAATCCACATGACTTGATATAGCACCAAGAGCCTTGGAATTATAGTTAGCAAGGGTGACTTCAGCAGTGGTCCATTCTTCCTCAGGTTTGGGTTTGTAGACTTTTTCTGAGGTTTCCCCTTCTTCACTACTTTTACTTTCAACCTTAGGAGGGGACCATGGAATAATTATACTAAGCCACGCTCGTTCATCAATTACTTTGATGAAGAGACGCATCTTATCTTTCCAAATAGCATAGTTAGATCCATCTAAAACCGATGAACGGTATAAATATAAGTGTGATTCCATAATGACCACTCTTTCTTGGATCTCACTCAGTGAAGTCGAGTGGAGCTCTGATACCAATTGAAAGAAATCGAGCGGCTAGGAACAACACATGAAAGAAAAACAGACTGCTGTGAGTCCTGATGCTATCACACCAGTACTAACATCAACAAGAACATCAGCGGAAATGAACAATTAAAAACGAAATGAACACATGAAATAACACTTATCTACAACAATTAGTTGTAGACAATAAAATTTCTCTTATTAAAATACTTTCGAATTGGTTACACAAATGTAAACTAAGAGAAGACAAAATAATCAAAAATACTCTCACAAAAACATGACTCTTCTTAAGCAAGAATTCTTCAGCATTTAGAGTCTAAAAATCGTGTATTCGAATGAGCCTTGAGTCTCATATTTATAGCCTAGGAAGTCACGGATTAGGATGAGATAAACTTGAGGAACACATCTTCAACTTAGTCTTCTTTATCTCCCTAGCCTCCTTAACCACTCAAGCAATCCTTTACCCTTTAGACTTTTTTCCTTGTGTGAGAGTCCTACAGAAATAAACACACTACACACTAAAAATAAACTAAACTTTCTGTTAGTAGGTTAGTATACATAAATATAATATTCAAAATATTTACTTAGATTAAATAATTAAGAAAGTAATAAAACTTAATTTAGTCAACCTTTGACTTGTCATGTGTGAGTCTCCACACACTTTCACCTTCTTAATTGTATTATGCTTTCACCTTCTTAATTGTATTATGCTTAGCCTAGGGTCAGTTTCCCTAATAAAAATAAGAATAAAAGTAGTAGTCATTTTGCATCAGGGAGTTAGTAAAAAACAACTTGATAAAATGGAAAAACGAAAACAAACTTGTAGTAGTATAGTACTTGAGCTGCAGTCCATCAAAAGATAGTAATAGCAAATGCATTCTTCTTATTCATGGCATGAGCCCAGAGTTTTTATTTAAACGACAGTCCAGTCCAGACGAGCACACACAAAAAAAAAAGAAAGAAAGAAAAATAAATAAAAAACAACTTAATATAATGAACCCATATGGCATGATTATTCGACAATAAAGAAGGTAAACAGCTAGGCCATGGACCAAGTTATATCTTCGATTCCTTCATCAGTATTCAACCCTAAAGCATTCCACACAGCATTTGATCCATCAACTATATTGTTCTTGCACGGCCCCTGATAAGCATGTTCAGCATCACAACCATGCCTTGAATCACACTCGTCCACAACTTTAGCAGTCGTACTTCTCCCATTACGCGTAGATGTTATTCTTATCATCTTCCCACATCGACTTCCACCATTATACCACCCTGTAGATAATGCAACAACCCGTTCCCAATTTTCATGATATTTTTCATCGCACTCAGAGGGCCCGCCTCCGTCCCCACCTTCACTAAAGTCGTTGTTTGTAAGTTTAGCACGCGTGGAGGAAGTGACAGGTGGCGAGCAAGTATAGGTCGGGTTGGATATCCCGTTACACCAAAGGGTCCCGCTTGACTTGCAGGTACCAGAAGGGGGTTGAGTTGAGCATTCGTGGGTCCCGATATCAGGGTCGTCGTTACATTTACCGTTGATGCAAATGAGTCGGCCGCTACAATCGTTCAAGTCATGACATGGACCATTGCAGGAAGAAATGGCATTTCCGGGGGAAGGAAGAGTTATAACGTTGAACAAAATATAGAGGGATAATATTATGAATTTGGCCATGGGAGGAAAATTAAGTATGAAAGGGTTGTGAGTTGGAAATTAATGGTGAAAGAGTTTGTAAATGGTCATGGTTTTATATAGTGTCGTGACAAGGGAGAAGGCTAGCTCTTCTGGAGTCTTGGTCAAGTCAGTCAGCTCCTATTGTTGTTCCACCACTACCAAGTACTAACTGATTTTTCTACAAGCGGCCCCGCCGAAACCCTGATACACGTTGAACCCTTGAATACGCTTCCCACGAATGGGGACCAGGCAGAACCGTAAAACAATAATAATATTTTATAGTAGGTGAATTATACAGAATCTTATAGTAAGGCTCGTTCGTTTGGAGGAAAATATTTTCGAAAAATGATTTTTTTTTTAAATATTTGTTTGGAAAATGAAAATGTTTTTCGGAATATGACATTCGGTTGTTTGGTAAATCTACGAAAAATGTTTTTCAGAAAACATTTTAATATGAATAAATTTTTTTATTTATTTTTATGGGGATTGGGGGTGGGGGGTGGGGTTGGAGGGGAGGCAGGAGAGTTAATAAAAAAATTTAATATGGGCAAAACAAAAATTGATGGGGTGGGTGTGGGGATAGGTGGTGGAGGAGGGGGTTGGAGGGGCGACAGAAGAGTTGATAAAATAATTAATATGGGAAAAAAATTGACGGGGGTGGTATTGGATCGGGGGCAGAAGAGTTGATAAAAAAATTTAATATGATCAAAAAAAAAAAAAATTGAGGGGTGGGGGTGTAGTAGGGGTGGTTGTGGGGTTTGAGGGTGATGGTTTTAAGAAACATTTTCCGGAAAATGTATTGACGAGGAGAAATCCTGAAAACATTTTCCTTAGGAAGCAAGCCTATTTTTCATTCACCGAAAAATCTTTTTCGTTGACTTTATTTTTCAATGGTTATCAAACATCAAAAAATAAGAAAAATATTTTCTGAAAAATATTTTCCCCCAAACAAACGGATCGGAGCCTAATATTAATTACAATTTATAGTATGTATATTACATTTTACAAAAAATGAAAAAAAAAAAAATAGTTGCATTACGAAGAACTGCAACTTTATAGTAAGCAAAATTCGACTATACAAAAAGACAGACTGCACAGACCTTAAATTCCTCTTCCCACCCGTCTCTCCATTTGAGATTGTTGTAGGGGTAAATATGTTAATCTCTGTCAATAAAATGTACTCATGCGTGTTATTAGAGGATGTAATTCATTTTATTATAAAATGTTTTTTCTCAATTTTATTTATTTTGTCTATGTATATATTTATATACTCCCTTCATTTCACTTTACTTGATACTAAATTTTGTTTTAACCCATCTTACTTCACTTGGTACTATCTAATGTGGTCGGAGAATTCTATATACAAGGCATGTTATATACAAGGCACCAATAATTCCCAAACTACCCTTCGTCTGTCGTGCTCGAAAGGACGACAAGAAGCCTTCATATCGTGTACTTTTACACGACATAAACTAATTGGGTTAAATAATAGGTCGTATGAAATTATACGAAATTTAAATTTACTCTGTCATTAATTTCGTACACAACAACACGATATCATGTACTAAAATCGTGTATATCCATACGACATATCATAATGAAGGTGTTCTTCGATGATTTGCGACACGATGTTAATGATACGCATATTCTATGTTATATTATTGAATTGTGTTGTTAATTGAGCAAAATTTATACACTTATACATGACAAGGAACAAACGTCATATTGGATCATACAATATCATATAACCTATCACATTTAAGTGATACCACTTTATTTATTTGGAGGAAACTCATGTAGATGAAAAACACTTTAAATGTCATTTAGAATGTAGAAAAAAATTAAAAAAAAAATAAACGAGGTAGCCGTATACCATTTTTGGCAAGATCGGGACACGTAAAACCCTAAAAACCCTAAATAATGGCAAATATTTGTAACTCAATCTCCATTTGGATTTTGAGGAAAGTGATGTAGATGAAAAACACTTTAAATGTCATCTAGAATGTAGAAAAAAATTAAAAAAAAAATAAACGAGGTAGCCGTATACCATTTTTGGCAAGATCGGGACACGTAAAACCCTAAAAACCCTAAATAATGGCAAATATTTGTAATTCAATCTCCATTTGGATTTTGAGGAAAGTGATGTAGATGAAAAACACTTTAAATGTCATTTAGAATGTAGAAAAAAATTAAAAATAAATAAATGAGGTAGCCGTATACCATTTTTGGCAAGATCGGGACACATAAAACCCTAAAAACCCTAAATAATGGCACATATTTGTAACTCAATCTCCATTTGGATTTTGAGGAAACTCATGTAGATGAAAAACACTTTAAATGTCATTTAGAATGTAGAAAAAAATTAAAAAAATAAACGAGATAGCCGTAAACCATTTTTGGCAAGATCGGGACACATAAAACCTAAAAACCCTAAATAATGGCACATATTTGTAACTCAATCTCCATTTGGATTTTGAGGAAACTCATGTAGATGAAAAACACTTTAAATGTCATCTAGAATGTATAAAAAAAAATAAAAAAAATAAACGATGTAGCCGTATACCATTTTTTATTTTATTATATGGTGTTTCGTGTCTAAATACACGATATTTACTGAGGCATTTTGTATGAACAATACACGAAAGTAATCGTGGTGCATCTCGTGTATTGTTCATACGATATAATTACCGAAACAAATACTATATCGTGTTTTTATACACGATATGTACCATAGTATCTCGGGTATATACACACGAGATACACCCCGAAGCCCTACATCAAAAACGATATTCACGCGTACAACGGCCCAACAGAGAAACACCGTTCTTGCCGTACACCCATGCAGCTGTGACACCATTGTCCTATTCTTAACACCCATAAATTTATGCCCATTATTTTCATTAATTCTCATATCATCTAACACCATAGTATGGATTCTCCACAACATTCTCCAAGTTTTTATGATCATATTGATCTTGAGCTTGTGGAATATATTTTTGAAGAAGAAGGTTTGCCACCAAATTCTCCACATCAAAATCAAAATCCAAGCAAAGAATGAAGTAAGTTTTTAAAGTTATATTTGGTGTTTTGATCAAAGTCGCAATAAAAATCCAATCTTGAAACGAAATTGTTTTTCAAGATTGGATTTTTAAATTCTGATATTACTCTATTTCGTGTTAGATTATACGAGTTTTATGCTATTTGTCGTGTTTTTATACACGAGTTATGGTGTATTATCTCGTATTGTATAACACGAGATAAATGGGTTTAAGTCGGGTACATTTACACGAGATGTTCCAGAACATCTCGTATAATGCTACACGAAATGTCATACGGCTTTGTTGCTTATTGTGCAATTTTCTAATTGATGTTGTAGGGACCGGATGTCAGTGATCAATTCGATACATCCCTATTATTTTCAAATAGGGATGATCTTGTTAAACACGTACGGGATATCGCGGCCCGTCAAAATATAACCCTTTCTATAGTGGATTCGAGGAAGACAAGTGGCAAGATCCTAGGCTACGCGAAGATTGTATGCCATTTTGGTGGCAAGTACAGGTCCGGAAAAACTAAAGATGTGAGGTTGACTAGCACGAAGAAGATTGGGTGCAATTTTGAAATCCGGGCCAAAGATAGGGGTGATGGGGTATGGGGTTACGTTGTGAAGCATGGTTCTCATAATCACGACTTTCCAACGTATCCCGAAGGTCATCCGTTGGGTAAATTGACTAGTTCTGAATATGAGGAGGTGTGTAGCGCAAGTCAGTCTTCGGTGCGTCCAAATAACATTCTAACAATGTTAAAGAGGAAGGATGAGAAGAACGTGAGTACTCCGAAACACGTCCACAATGCCCTCACAAAATGCAAGTCACAAGAACGACAAGGGAGATCCTCGCTTCAACAGTTCATAAAAGCACTCGAGGATAAGAAATATACCTTCTTCATGAGGAAAGCTAACGAGAGTGACATGATCGGTGACATATTCTTCTCTCACCCACGAGCATCGGATATGCTTAACTGTTCTTCTCTCACCAACAATATTTACAAACCAAAATGAACATATCCCAAACATATTCCAAAACATAAACAACCAAAATGAACATATCCCAAACATATCCCAAACATATTCCAAACATATTCCATAAACAAACATTGTATCCAAAATTTACATATCTCAAAACATATTCCAAAAACAAACATTGTATCCAAAATTTACATATTCTCAAACATATTCCAAAACAAACATTGTATCCAAAATTTACAAACCAACATAAACAACCAAAATGAACATAATCATGAAGCGTCTCCGATCAGCTCAATGGCCCGTCTAATCTTATCTTTGACGGGCGCGAGATAAAGCATCATCCGTGAGCGGTGAAACTAGTATGCCTCGTGCCTCTACAATCCTAGGCGGTGGTGGAACGTTAACTAGGGCATCATGATTCGGATTAGTAATCCGAACATGAGTCCTAGCCAGGAACCACTGCATATACGTGGAAATAACAGGATCAGATGTGCTCACGGACGGGCCCCATCTACGCAATGGATCGAAACCCCCCAAGCCGTCCTCTAACCAATCCTCCCATACATCATCACGCCCTCCATAGGACTTCTTGTACCCCTTTTGACCTGCTATCAATGAACAATTTTGGGGGGAGCAAGATATGGGGTCTCTGGGGATTTCTCAGCTGGATCCCAAACCGGCGTGTAACACGGTCGAGCAAATACGCCTCCGTGATATCCCGGAAGCGTATAACCCCACGAAAGTATGAGACCGGTAAAAGCGCCTGCAGGGTGGTGCCGTAGGAGTCCAACAAACCTAAAAATGAATTTGTTAGACACCGTCAACAGAAATAATAATTTGTAAAACTTTAAATATAACTAACTCACCCTATCAACCGTCATCGTGTCCAGGGTATGCCGAAACTTCAATAGATGGGGCATATCCCTACCAGCCGTATCAGTACGTACCCATCTACGAGCCTCTACGCCCTCCGTCCATAACGGGTCAATCTCTCTCCGGAAAACCGGAAAGTGCTCGTATATCCAGGCCTGCAAATGTATGAAATAAATAAGTTAACAATGTTATAACCATAAATGCATGTTGTAATTATTAAATGATTGTTAAATATTACCTCCAAAAGACTCAAACAACCGCCAATCTGCTTGCATCCGTATCTAGATGCCTTCCCCAACTCCCGGTATAGATATGCCAACCCAGTGTCCCCAGGATAGAGCCCCACTCTGTCAATATCCACGCACAATGAAAGGTAGTCGAGGGCATCTTATCTGAGTCTTGTCCACGAACGGCGTGGAGCCCGGGAGGAACATGATGTACGTAGCAGCGCGCTCATCGTCAGTCATGTCGGAAGGGGACTCAAAGGAACGGCGGAGGCCATCTAAAGAGTAGGTCGTCCCCTTCCGACATGTCTCAAGGCGTGCCCTGATAGCGGCTACGTCAGGCTCTGGAACCGCCTTCCCAACAGGGCCACGTGAACAGCTGATGCCTACAAATTGAAAATGAAATAATTAATAAA
The DNA here is from genome assembly GCA_022495995.1 of Adenophora triphylla var. japonica. Classification (NCBI taxonomy): domain Eukaryota; kingdom Viridiplantae; phylum Streptophyta; class Magnoliopsida; order Asterales; family Campanulaceae; genus Adenophora; species Adenophora triphylla. Next base: position 99,241 of record JAFEMH010004427.1, read on the forward strand.
TTTGATAAAATTTATGAAATTTATAAAAAATAGACAACAAACAAGAATATACCTAGGATATGAGTGACGTCATGCATAGTGATCGTCATCTCACCCCACGGCATGTGGAAGGTATTAGTCTCGGGAGACCACCGTTCCACAAACGCCGTTAGGAGCGCCATGCTAGGCCGGCGAATGGTAGCATCATGAAGAAAATGGAGGCCGGTACCCTCAACACGAGCCCACCAAGCTCTATCATCCTCCGGTAAAGAAGCATGGGAGAACACATTGATTCCAAACAAAAAATTATAATTAATACTCCTGCTGTTTCAAGATTCGGATGACATTTCGTATGCCAATACCCGAAATGTTGGTGACATTCGTATGTGTTCATACGAATGGTGACCAACATTTCGTGTATTAACATACGAAATGTAAACTGATGAATCAGTTTACATTTCGTATACCAATACCCGACATGTTGATGACCATTCGTATGGACACATACGAAATATCACCAACATTTCGTATGTTGGCATACGAAATGTCATCTGAATCTTGATAATGTTTTGCAAATGGCTATTTAATAATAAACAAAATCATATACTTACTTATCTAAAATCTGCTGCCTTGTTTGGCGCTTCAACACCGGCTCACAAGTGGCGTTCTCCCATATCTTACGGGCTCGATGATGACCAAACCCGTACAACAACTGAACCTCCTCCGGGCCGCCACCGGGGTTACTCTTCAGCTGCCACTCGTCATCCTTGGCCCCTTTCCCCTTTCTGCCCCGTGCCTCCCGCCTCTTGCGAGGCCTCACAGATACACTCTCCTCCGCCTCCTCCTCCGCCTCCTCCTCCGCCTCCTCCTCACTAGATAAATGTGCCTCCTCCTGCACAGATGCACCTCGGGACAGAGTACGTGAAGATGAATCCTCACTAGAATAACTACTCTCACTACTATCACTCTCCTCAACCACAGCCGGCTCAACAATCACGACATTCTTGTCGTTCTTCTTTGGACCGTTTATGCACGCCTTACTGCATGCCTCCTCGGCCTTCCTCTTTCTATTAGAGGCCGTCGCAGGGTTACGTCCCTACAAAAAATTAAATAAGAGACAGTTAATATTCAAGATTCAGATGACATTTCGTGTGACAATACCCGAAATGTTGGCAACATTTCGTATGTGTTCATACGAATGGTGACCAACCTTTCGTGTATTGGCATACGAAATGTAAACTGATTCATCAGTTTACATTTCGTATGCCAATACCCGAAATGTTGGTGACCATTCGTATGAACACATACGAAATGTTACCAACATTTCGGGTATTGGCATAGATCTGAAAATGTAAACCGATGAATCGGTTACATTTCGTATGCCAATACCCGATATGTTGGTAACCATTCGTATGTGTTCATACGAAACGCACGCACAACTTCAAATTTTAGGCACACAAATTCGTATCCGATTCAAACAAAAACCCAAATTAATGTTACGAAATAGCAATTAGAACCATTTAGGATACGTTTAAACAACATTAAGCATTATATAATCCATTTTAGGCATACATTTGTTGTAGGGTTTTCAAATTGAAATTTTAGGTTAAAATTAATTACTTTCTTTGGAGCGGCGGAAGAGGCGGACTTTCCACCGGTAGGGAGGTTTGTCTTCATCGTCGGCGGTGGTGGTGGCGTCGTTCGTCGAGTGAGAGAGAGAAGAGAAACCGTTTGTTTTTCTTAGGTTTTGGTTTTTGAGAGCGAGAGCGAGAGGGAAGAGAGACCGGCGGATGGTGTTTGAAATGGAGAGGGAGGGGAAGAATTTTTTTTTAAAAGTATTTATATGGGGGCATTTTAGTAATTTCATCGTGCCTTGTAAAAATGCTGCCTTGTATATAGTAGTACCCAATGTGGTCATAGAAAATTCAACGGTAAATACGATTTACCTAAAGGGCAAAATGGATATTATAAATATATAAAAAAATGTGCAATATTATGAGGATAAAATGATCATTGTTGATATTAGGACCCCCAAGGTCTTATGATTAATATGACAGCCCATGTGGACAAATGAGTTATAATGGGCTTTAGGCCGAAGCCATCCTCACTATAAATAGAGAGGAAGCCTTTCATTTCAATCAAGTTCAGGTTCATACTCTCTCTCTCTTTCTCCCAAAACCCTGAAATCTCTCTCTAAATGTTTAATATTTATACATTCAAAGAATGGATTGATAATTCTCACACGGTAGGATTTGGGGGGAAAGACCCACCACACCTAACGGTGTCTTGTTTTATAGATCGCTATTGGAGATTTAATGCCTTGGACAACCATATATTTCATCTAGATTGGAAATCCTCGATGAGTGAATTTTTGTAGCATCAGTTTGGTTCCATTGTCGGGAACGGAGAAGAAGGTTGCCAGATATCCTACACCATCGCCGACAACCACAAGAAGAGACGGAAGCACAGCTTATGGTTAGACGTGGCCAAAAACCGAATCGGACCGACTAATCGGCCGATTCTAACTGGTCAAAACCGGTAAACACGGTTAATCGGGACTGGTTAAATCGAAACTGGATTTTTCAAGGTTCGACTACGATTGGAGTTTTTGAAAACCGGTTAACCTCCGGTTAAAACCGACGGTTAAACCGGTTAAACAGGCCATTTGAATTAATTTAAACTTGAAACTTCCAGCGGTCATATGACCGTTGGACTTGACCGTTGTGGGCTGCCTTGACCGATGGCCTTGACTGATGGACATGACTGTTGGGTTGGGCCTTCCTGGACCGTTGGTCACTGGCCTGGCGCCTGACCGACCACCTGACCCCTTCCAGTTCCATGCCTGGCGCCTGTCCCTCCCCCCCCTCCCCCCATTCCAGTTAGTAACGTTAGTAACGGTCCTTTAACCAAAAAAAACATTTTGACAAACTATAAATATCACCTCCCTCCTCCCATTTTATTTCCACATTATTTCTCTCTACTCTTTCTCTTCTACTCTCAAATATTCACATATTCTCTTACTCTCATCCGATTTCTAGTTAAATATTACCTCATTTTCAGTTAGTTTTCTAACGAAATTTGTGATTTTCTTCATTTTCATCCATTTTTAAGCTCCCTTTTGTTTCCAAACTTCATTTTATCTTACACAAATGGCTGAAAATCAAAGAAGAAGCAATTTAGGCAAGTCACATGTTGGTTCTTCCTTCCCCAACGATGATTTTGATTATCAAAATCCAAATACTACCCAACAAAGTGAGGAAGAGGAAGCTTTTGAAATTGAAAGTGGTGGTAGTAGGAGGGGTAGGGGGCCGAGCTACTAGGGGAGGTGGTCGGGGTCGGGGACAATCTCCTAGAGATTGAGAGCCAACATCTGATACTTTCGCCATCCATTTCACGAAAAGAAAAATTATTCCCAATGATGATTATAATCTTAACGCACATTGCAACTATTGTGACATAGTTTACTCATTCAAAAGAGGCGGAGGTCATGGGACGCTCAACGGGCATACGGCGTTAAAACATCCCGAGAAACTTGGCATTTCCACTACCCAAACTCAATTACAATATCAACATAGTTCGAGTTCGAGTGCGCAAGGTTCGTCTTCCCTTCCGTCCTTTTTAAATTTGATAAGTGGGTTTATAGGGATGAAGTAGCCAAATTAGTTTGCGTTAAAGGCCTTCCTTTTAATTTTGTGGATGACGATTTTTATGGAAATTTTGTTCGACTTTCTTTAAATCCCGTCGCCACGAGAGTACCACGTACGAATCTCGTATGTGATATTACTAGAGTGGTGAAAAAATATAAAAAAGATTTAATTGGTGTTTTATCAAATTTAAAAAATAAAGTTTCAATTTGTGCCGATGGTTGGAGTGATCATTGGCAAAGAAATACTTATTTAGGTGTTACTTGCCATTGGATAGATAATTCATGGACTATCAAAAAAAGATTAATTGCTTACAAAGATTTTGAGCAACCGCATTCCGTGAAAAATATTTGTGCAAAATTACTTGAGATTTTTGTTGAGTATGGTATTTTAAATAAAATATTTACAATTTCATTTGACAACGCAAGTGCTAATACGGCTAGTTTACCCGACTTAATTACCGTGTTTCAACCCTCATTTGGGGGTAAGTTTTTTCATATTAGATGTTTATGTCATATTATTAACTTATGTGTTAGAGATGATTTGGATGCATTAGAGGTTTTTGTTAAGCCAATTAGACAATGTATTCAATTTATTTCTTAAAAAAATTCTAATACAAAAAAATGGATAAATTTTTTTAAGAAGTAAAGGTATGGCGGATAAATATTTTATTTACGATGTTTCAACTAGGTGAAATTTCACCTACAAAATATTAACCGATGATTTTGCTTATAAAGATCTCCTAATGCAATTTTTTTATGTCAATTGACTATAATGAACCTCTACTTATTTATCAATGGAAAGCATGCACTATTTATGTGAATTGTTAAAGATTTTCAATACCGCTACTTTGACTTTCTCGGGAGTTTATTATCCAACTTCCGTTTTGGTGCTTGAGCATTGTGTTGCAATTGTTACTTGTTTTGACAATTTAAGACAATGCCATGTTTTAAAAGAATGCATTATTTTCATGAGACAAAAGTGGCTTAAATATTTTGACACTATTCCGTCTCTCTTCTTGGTTGCAAAATTATTAGATCCCCCAGTTAAATTAGATGATTTAAAGTGCATTATAACTTATTATTTGAAGTTATATCCCGATGGTGGTGATAATGGACTTTCGTCAATCATTGTTCAAAATACAAAAAATGATTTGATTAACCTTTTTAATGAGTATAATACCTTATATGGAAACACTTCTCAAAGCCAACAATATGAAGATGTTTCCTCTACTTCTCAACAAAGTTTTACTAGTGGGGATCCATATAGTTTTTTTGCAAATTTGTATAGTAAAAAATGCGGTCCTTCTCGAGGTTCATCTTCATCATCATCAAACATTTCCGTGGAGTTAGAAACATACTTCACTACCAACTTTGAATTAAATCAAGACTCAAATTCAAATGAATTTGATGTTTTACAATGATGATCAAGAAGGAAAGAAATTTATCCTATTCTTTCAATAGTTGCGAAAGAAGTCGGTGACGGTTAAGTAGGCATTTAGCGTTGGAGGAAATGTTTTGGATGAAAGACGTTCCCAACTAACTAGTAAAACTTGGAACATCAACTCTTACTTGGCGATTGGATAAGAGTGAAAAAAGACAACAAGACTTGCCTTATGAAGAGGATCTTTTATCATCGGATCCAAAATATCAATACGATGTCGAGGACTCCACGAAAAGTAGTGATGAATGAATGATGTTTTAGATTAGTTTAGACTTTAGATTAGGTTTATTTTTATTTAATTGTAATAGTTAGGTTGAGGTAAAGGCTTCTAAATGTCCTCCCTTATTTATAAAATGGTAAGGTTGGTTGTCCCTCTCTTGATAATTTTTATTTTAATTAATAAAATTTAAGAGCATCGTCTCTTTTTTCTTTTATATACTTTCATTTCTTTTAAAAAAGTTAAGTTTTATTTCTTTCAAAATTCATAACTTTTTTTATATAACTTTTTACAAAAAAAAAAGTATGTTGTAAACAAAAGTCTAAAATAGTCTTATTTATTCAAAAAAAATTGAAAAAAAAAAGTTAAAAAATAGTATAAAACTTAACAGAAACTGTTAAAAAGTCAACTATTTTTTCAAAAAAATGTTAAAAAGTTAACTTTATTTTTTCAAAAACTGTTAGAAAATTAATTTTTTTCATAACTGATTTTAATTCTGTTAAAATTTTCTTTTAAAAACCTAATTTGAAAAGAAAAATTAAAAAATTAAAAACGGTTAGCCGGTTAACCGGAAAACCGGTCTAAACAGAAAACCGTAACCGGCTAAGGCGAATAACCGATTCGATTTCGATTGGAATTTTTGAAAGTTGAAACCGCCGATTTAATAACCGTTAACCGCCGGTTAACCGAACCGGCCACGTCTACTTACTTATGGTGACTTCCATCTCTGATTTTTTTGGAGGAAAAAAAGCTAGAGAAATAATGAAACGGAGAAAGAAATGGAAATCACCAACTTTTTCCTTTCCGCCTCCGGTTAAAATCATGGAGGTTCCATTGATGAACTGAGATTTATGAAGCTCCAAGGGAGAGGAAGAAACAGCTGGAGCAAGCTACATGTGATGAACTCTTTCTCTGCTTCGATCTAACTCATGATTGCCCATTATCCAACCATATTGGAGCAGAGGTGTGAAGTTAAAATCGGGGGACTTCAGCAACGGAGCGGGCGGCAGGAAGCATCTGGACAAAGGAGCAGTAACGAGAAGATTGAAGCGGAAGAACTCTCTCCTTCCTCTTGTCAAACATCTTGGATACTCATTATCCAAACCGATCGGAGTAAATTTGTGAGAGCCAAAGACCAGCGACCTCAAAATTGGAGCATATGGAGAAAGGAATAAAATCAGTGAATTCACAAGTGAGGAGCCGCGGGAAGAAAAAGAGAAAATAAACTTATATATCCTACAGAAGGAATGAAATTCAGAAAGGAGAATGGGCACCAAAGGAATATCAGATCCAGATTTCCCGTTGTCAAGGAGAAAACGCAGCCAATCGGAGCCTAAAAGCAAAAATAGCCATTGTTGCCTCGACCACCACTTCCAAATCGCAATTTAGTCGTTAGTTTCGGACGAAATAAATTTATACGGTAGAAGATTCACACTCCAAATCGCTAAAACCCGCGACATACAAAGTGCAGAATAACGTGTGAGAGTGATAGCCAGGAGTGCCCAGGGCCGTTCCTAGCCTTTTGTGGGCCCCGAGCGAAATCAGATGAAGAGGCCTCTAATTAATCGAACATTTTTACGATACTCAAATGCTATACTCCCTTCGTCCACTTACATATTTCACAGTTACTGTTCACGCGTGGATTAAGGAAAAAAATAATGATATAAATATTGTGAGTGTAAAAGTAAAATAGGAGAGAGAATGAATGGAGAGAATAGTAAATTATAATGGTGTTGTGAGTATTAAAATAATGTAGGAGAGAGAATGAGTGGGATAGGGTTAATATTTTAATAATAAAAACTTTCCATTTTAGGTAAAAAAACAAAGTGTGAAGTATGTATTTGGATGCCCAAAATAGAAAGTGTGAAGTATGTAAGTGGACGGATGGAGTATATTTTTACGATACTCAAATGCTATATATTTTTGAGTCTCTCACCAAGATGCTTCCAATTTTGAAATCCCTCATTTGCTAATGCATTTGATTTATTAGTAGACTTAAACAACTTACAACAAAAACAATACGCTCTATCCACATGTTTAGAGTAAACCAACCATTTTCTATCACAAATCTCTCCATTGCTCAAATTTCTAGAATATAAGAGTCGGAAAAATGTCTTGAATTATTATCCGATGGATACTCTTTATGCAAAACTCATATGGGACCTTTTTCAACTAAAATATATCTCGCCTTATTGTCAATATTATCCCAGTTTTTCGGATCAAAAATATCTAATGTAAGGTTTCGAGAATCATCAATTTTTGCATTTTCTATATTGGATATATGGGGTATATCACACTCATTTAAATTAGCCACGTCCTCGTGAATATGATTGTCTTCACCTAGGTTTTCATTATGTTGCTCAAGATCATTACTCACACCCAATTCATCAGAATTATTTTCTTCATCTAAAATTCATGTTGTTCAATGTTACTAATACCCAATCCATTAGAATTTTTATGACCCGAGTCTCTTATAAAAATAAATTTATCAATAGCCCCCTTCTGTGAAGCATTAAATTGCTCAAGAACTTTTCTTTATAAAAAATCAAATCATAGGAATTGAAGTAAAATAAAAAAATCCCCAAATAAAATCCTTAAAGTAAGTGTAGTAATTTGGGAACGAAATAATGAAACTTCTATTCCCAAATTAACTTAAATCGAAGTAATCTACAATCAAATAAAAGAATTGAAGTTGAAAATTAAATTATCTTTGTGTTTGTTGGCAAAATCTTTGTTAAATAGAAGCCCTAAATAGTGGAACTAGGAAGAAATAGAGAAAAGAGATAGCAGGATGGTGGTGGACGGCGTCGGCGGGCGAGTGGCGACGATCGTCTCAGTCTCTTCGTCTTCGGTTGGACTAGGAAGAAATAGAGAAAGGAGTCCTTTCTCCCTTTTCCGTGTCTGTTAGGATAAGTTGTCACCAAATTTGTAACAATTATCTTGAGACCTTACTCCGGTGAATAAGCATTGATTAGTGTTATCAAACACTTTGCATTCATGTTTGTCAAAATTGACATGTAAATTGTCATCACATAGTTGGTTTATACTAATGAGATTAGCTTTCAAGCCTTTCACATGATAGACATTTTTCAATTTAGGCATATGGTTAACACATAAAGTTTCCTTACCAACAATCTTACCTTGGGTTCCTCTCCCATAATTCATATTTTCACCTTTGATTGTGGTGTAATAAGTTAGGAATTCTGCATTACCTGTCATGTGCCTCGAGCACCCGCTATCGAAATACCATGAGCTGGCAATGCTGCTCTTTAGAGAGGTAAAAACAACATTGCATTCCTCACTTTTCTTTTCCATCCACACGAACTGGCCAATTTTCTGACGATGTGAGTGGTGATGTCAGTGCATCCGGGTACTCATCTGAGGAGCATCTCTTGTAGCAAAATGGTCTGATGTGACCTGGTAAAAAGCAGTAGTGACAAAAAAATCTCTTTTTCTTGGATGTTGTTTTAGGATTGTGAAAGATCTTAGGTTTTGAGGAACTCTCTCCTTCTTTTGTAAAAATTGATTCAAAGCCAGTTTTTGAAATATGACCCATACTTAGAACCTCATCAAGTTTTGACTTTCCAGTATTCATTTTTGCAAATGTTTTCTTGGCCTCTGTGAGTTCCGTTTTGGTTTTCTCAAGTTCAATGTCACGTTTAGTGAGCATGACCTCAAGTTTGGCTATGGAATCTTTTTTGTTGTCATTTTCAGTGGTGGCTTCTTTAAGTTCACCTTTTAAAGTTGAAATTTCAGTAGAGAGTTTCTCATTGACCTTTTCAAAAAGGGCAATCTTTTCTACACGTTTTTCCCAATCGGCATATAAATCAGCATAAGCATCAAGAAGTTCTTGATAACTTCCATCATCCTCTTCTTCATTCTCTGTTTTCTTAGACAACGAAGAATTAAAACAGTTGACCACAGAGTCAGAAGATGTGATGGTAGATGTGACTACATCTAAAGCTACATCAGATTGATGTTCAGGACTTGGAGGCGAGATTTTCATGATTGCTAAGTTTAGCGTTTCATCTTCGTCCTCATTGTCACTAAGGATCGCACAAAAGCTCATCCCCTTTTTCTTCAGAGTGTTGGCACACTCATTGGCATAATGCCCAAAGCCTTTACAGGCTCTACATTGAACAATTCGAATCTATTCTTAGTAAAACTAGTAGGTTTCTTGAAACTACTCTCAGTATCATCCTTTGGTTTTTCAAAAGTATTTGGTTTTTTAGAAGGAAATTTGTTGTACCTTTTATTTTTGAGAAAGGATGTAAATTTTTTAGTCAAAAGGGCAACATCTTCAGTTTCCAAATTTGAAGTATCTATTTCATTAGAGATTACTTTAATCTTTTGGTACTGTGGATACTCTAGAGAGAGCAGAAGCAAGAGCAACACTTTCAGCTTTATGTTGTTGCTGAATAGATGTGTTCATCTCAAAGATGGTTAGCTTATCCACAAGTGTATCTAAACCCATGGTTGTAGTATCATGTGCTTTTTCAATAGCAATAATTTTAATATTAAACTTATCAGTAACAGTTCTTAACATTTTGCTCACTAATCTAGCATTTGATATAGGCCCACCAAGGAAGAGACATTCATTTGAGATTTCTCAATTTAGCAAAATAGCTTTTTATGTACTCATTCTCATTCATCCTCAAGTTTTCAAATTTGGTCATGAGAATTCTCAACCTAGTAGCCTTAACACTATCATCACCCTCACAGTGACCTTGCAAAATATCCTGCATGCTTTGCTACATTTTGATTTATTACAAGTCTAAACATGTGTTAATCCACATGACTTGATATAGCACCAAGAGCCTTGGAATTATAGTTAGCAAGGGTGACTTCAGCAGTGGTCCATTCTTCCTCAGGTTTGGGTTTGTAGACTTTTTCTGAGGTTTCCCCTTCTTCACTACTTTTACTTTCAACCTTAGGAGGGGACCATGGAATAATTATACTAAGCCACGCTCGTTCATCAATTACTTTGATGAAGAGACGCATCTTATCTTTCCAAATAGCATAGTTAGATCCATCTAAAACCGATGAACGGTATAAATATAAGTGTGATTCCATAATGACCACTCTTTCTTGGATCTCACTCAGTGAAGTCGAGTGGAGCTCTGATACCAATTGAAAGAAATCGAGCGGCTAGGAACAACACATGAAAGAAAAACAGACTGCTGTGAGTCCTGATGCTATCACACCAGTACTAACATCAACAAGAACATCAGCGGAAATGAACAATTAAAAACGAAATGAACACATGAAATAACACTTATCTACAACAATTAGTTGTAGACAATAAAATTTCTCTTATTAAAATACTTTCGAATTGGTTACACAAATGTAAACTAAGAGAAGACAAAATAATCAAAAATACTCTCACAAAAACATGACTCTTCTTAAGCAAGAATTCTTTAGCATTTAGAGTCTAAAAATCGTGTATTTGAATGAACCTTGAGTCTCATATTTATAGCCTAGGAAGTCACGGATTAGGATGAGATAAACTTGAGGAACACATCTTCAACTTAGTCTTCTTTATCTCCCTAGCCTCCTTAACCACTCAAGCAATCCTTTACCCTTTAGACTTTTTTCCTTGTGTGAGAGTCCTACAGAAATAAACACACTACACACTAAAAATAAACTAAACTTTCTGTTAGTAGGTTAGTATACATAAATATAATATTCAAAATATTTACTTAGATTAAATAATTAAGAAAGTAATAAAACTTAATTTAGTCAACCTTTGACTTGTCATGTGTGAGTCTCCACACACTTTCACCTTCTTAATTGTATTATGCTTTCACCTTCTTAATTGTATTATGCTTAGCCTAGGGTCAGTTTCCCTAATAAAAATAAGAATAAAAGTAGTAGTCATTTTGCATCAGGGAGTTAGTAAAAAACAACTTGATAAAATGGAAAAACGAAAACAAACTTGTAGTAGTATAGTACTTGAGCTGCAGTCCATCAAAAGATAGTAATAGCAAATGCATTCTTCTTATTCATGGCATGAGCCCAGAGTTTTTATTTAAACGACAGTCCAGTCCAGACGAGCACACACAAAAAAAAGAAAGAAAGAAAAATAAATAAAAAACAACTTAATATAATGAACCCATATGGCATGATTATTCGACAATAAAGAAGGTAAACAGCTAGGCCATGGACCAAGTTATATCTTCGATTCCTTCATCAGTATTCAACCCTAAAGCATTCCACACAGCATTTGATCCATCAACTATATTGTTCTTGCACGGCCCCTGATAAGCATGTTCAGCATCACAACCATGCCTTGAATCACACTCGTCCACAACTTTAGCAGTCGTACTTCTCCCATTACGCGTAGATGTTATTCTTATCATCTTCCCACATCGACTTCCACCATTATACCACCCTGTAGATAATGCAACAACCCGTTCCCAATTTTCATGATATTTTTCATCGCACTCAGAGGGCCCGCCTCCGTCCCCACCTTCACTAAAGTCGTTGTTTGTAAGTTTAGCACGCGTGGAGGAAGTGACAGGTGGCGAGCAAGTATAGGTCGGGTTGGATATCCCGTTACACCAAAGGGTCCCGCTTGACTTGCAGGTACCAGAAGGGGGTTGAGTTGAGCATTCGTGGGTCCCGATATCAGGGTCGTCGTTACATTTACCGTTGATGCAAATGAGTCGGCCGCTACAATCGTTCAAGTCATGACATGGACCATTGCAGGAAGAAATGGCATTTCCGGGGGAAGGAAGAGTTATAACGTTGAACAAAATATAGAGGGATAATATTATGAATTTGGCCATGGGAGGAAAATTAAGTATGAAAGGGTTGTGAGTTGGAAATTAATGGTGAAAGAGTTTGTAAATGGTCATGGTTTTATATAGTGTCGTGACAAGGGAGAAGGCTAGCTCTTCTGGAGTCTTGGTCAAGTCAGTCAGCTCCTATTGTTGTTCCACCACTACCAAGTACTAACTGATTTTTCTACAAGCGGCCCCGCCGAAACCCTGATACACGTTGAACCCTTGAATACGCTTCCCACGAATGGGGACCAGGCAGAACCGTAAAACAATAATAATATTTTATAGTAGGTGAATTATACAGAATCTTATAGTAAGGCTCGTTCGTTTGGAGGAAAATATTTTCGAAAAATGATTTTTTTTTAAAATATTTTTTTGGAAAATGAAAATGTTTTTCGGAATATGACATTCGGTTGTTTGGTAAATCTACGAAAAATGTTTTTCAGAAAACATTTTAATATGAATAAATTTTTTTATTTATTTTTATGGGGATTGGGGGGGGGGGGGTGGGGTTGGAGGGGAGGCAGGAGAGTTAATAAAAAAATTTAATATGGGCAAAACAAAAATTGATGGGGTGGGTGTGGGGATAGGTGGTGGAGGAGGGGGTTGGAGGGGCGACAGAAGAGTTGATAAAATAATTAATATGGGAAAAAAATTGACGGGGGTGGTATTGGATCGGGGCAGAAGAGTTGATAAAAAAATTTAATATGATCAAAAAAAAAAAAATTGAGGGGGTGGGGGTGTAGTAGGGGTGGTTGTGGGGTTTGAGGGTGATGGTTTTAAGAAACATTTTCCGTCTGAGTAGGTTTTGGGGGAAACTAGTTTTTCCCTAACATTATAAAAAGTCTTGTTTTAAAAATCGAAACAAAGGCACGTATAATTTTTTTTTTAAATAAAAAACAAGACTTTTTATAATATTTGGGGAAACTAGTTTCCCCCAAAATTTTCTGTTTCCGGAAAATGTATTGACGAGGAGAAATCCTGAAAACATTTTCCTTAGGAAGCAAGCCTATTTTTCATTCACCGAAAAATCTTTTTCGTTGACTTTATTTTTCAATGGTTATCAAACATCAAAAAATAAGAAAAATATTTTCTGAAAAATATTTTCCCCCAAACAAACGGATCGGAGCCTAATATTAATTACAATTTATAGTATGTATATTACATTTTACAAAAAATGAAAAAAAAAAAAAATAGTTGCATTACGAAGAACTGCAACTTTATAGTAAGCAAAATTCGACTATACAAAAAGACAGACTGCACAGACCTTAAATTCCTCTTCCCACCCGTCTCTCCATTTGAGATTGTTGTAGGGGTAAATATGTTAATCTCTGTCAATAAAATGTACTCATGCGTGTTATTAGAGGATGTAATTCATTTTATTATAAAATGTTTTTTCTCAATTTTATTTATTTTGTCTATGTATATATTTAAATACTCCCTTCATTTCACTTTACTTGATACTAAATTTTGTTTTAACCCATCTTACTTCACTTGGTACTATCTAATGTGGTCATAGAAAATTCAACGGTAAATACGATTTACCTAAAGGGCAAAATGGATATTATAAATATATAAAAAAATGTGCAATATTATGAGAATAAAATGATCTTTGTTGATATTAGGACCCCCAAGATCTTATGATTAATATGACAGCCCATATGGACAAATGAGTTATAATGGGCTTTAGGCCGAAGCCATCCTCACTATAAATAGAGAGGAAGCCTTTCATTTCAATCAAGTTCAGGTTCATACTCTCTCTCTCTTTCTCCCAAAACCCTGAAATCTCTCTCTAAATGTTTAATATTTATACATTCAAAGAATGGATTGATAATTCTCACACGGTAGGATTTGGGGGGAAAGACCCACCACACCTAACGGTGTCTTGTTTTATAGATCGCTATTGGAGATTCAATGCCTTGGACAACCATATATTTCATCTAGATTGGAAATCCTCGATGAGTGAATTTTTGTAGCATCAGTTTGATTCCATTGTCGGGAACGGAGAAGAAGGTTGCCAGATATCCTACACCATCGCCGACAACCACAAGAAGAGACGGAAGCACAGCTTATGGTTAGACGTGGCCAAAAACCGAATCGGACCGACTAATCGGCCGATTTCTAACTGGTCAAAACCGGTAAACACGGTTAACCGGGACTGGTTAAATCGAAACTGGATTTTTCAAGGTTCGACTACGGTTGGAGTTTTTTGAAAACCGATCAACCGCCGGTTAAAATCGACGATTAAACCACCGGTTAAACCGGCCATTTGAATTAAACTTCCAACACTCATATGACCGTTGGACTTGACCGTTGTGGGCTTGACCGATGGCCTTGACCGTTGGACTTGACCGTTGGGCTGGGCCTTCCTTGACCGTTGGCCACTGGCCTGGCGCCTGACCGACCGCCTGTCCCCTTCCAGTTCCATGCCTGGCGCCTGTCCCCCCCCTTTCCAGTTAGTAACGTTAGTAACGGTCCTTTAACCAAAAAAAAACATTTTGACTAACTATAAATATCACCTCCCTCCTCCCATTTTATTTTCACATTATTTCTCTCTACTCTTTCTCTTCTAATCTCAAATATTCACATATTCTCTTACTCTCATTCGATTTCCAGTTAAATATTACCTCATTTTCAGTTAGTTTTCTAACGAAATTAGTGATTTTCTTCATTTTCATCCATTTTTAAGCTCCATTTTGTTTCCAAACTTCATTTTATCTTACACAAATGGCTGAAAATCAAAGAAGAAGCAATTTAGGCAAGTCACATGTTGGTTCTTCCTCCCCCAACGATGATTTTGATTATCAAAATCCAAATACTACCCAACAAAGTGAGGAAGAGGAAGCTTTTGAAATTGAAAGTGGTGGTAGTAGGAGGGGTAGGGGGCCGAGCTACTAGGGGAGGTGGTCGGGGTCGGGGACAATCTCCTAGAGAACGAGAGCCAACATCTGATACTTTCGCCATCCATTTCACGAAAAGAAAAATTATTCCCGATGATGATTATAATCTTAACGCACATTGCAACTATTGTGACATAGTTTACTCATTCAAAAGAGGCGGAGGTCATGGGACGCTCAACGGGCATACGACGTTAAAACATCCCGAGAAACTTGGCATTTCCACTACCCAAACTCAATTACGATATCAACATAGTTCGGGTTCGAGTGCGCAAGGTTCGTCTTCCCTTCCGTCCTTTTTAAATTTGATAAGTGGGTTTATAGGGATGAAGTAGCCAAATTAGTTTGCGTTAAAGGCCTTCCTTTTAATTTTGTGGATGACGATTTTTATGGAAATTTTGTTCGACTTTCTTTAAATCCCGTCGCCACGAGAGTACCACGTACGAATCTCGTATGTGATATTACTAGAGTGGTGAAAAAATATAAAAAAGATTTAATTGGTGTTTTATCAAATTTAAAAAATAAAGTTTCAATTTGTGCCGATGGTTGGAGTTATCATTGGCAAAGAAATACTTATTTAGGTGTTACTTGCCATTTGATAGATAATTCATGGACTATCAAAAAAAGATTAATTGCTTACAAAGATTTTGAGCAACCGCATTTCGTGAAAAATATTTGTGCAAAATTACTTGAGATTTTTGTTGAGTATGGTATTTTAAATAAAATATTTACAATTTAATTTGACAACGCAAGTGCTAATACGGCTAGTTTACTCGACTTAATTATCGTGTTTCAACCCTCACTTGGGGGTAAGTTTTTTCATATTAGATGTTTATGTCATATTATTAACTTATGTGTTAGAGATGATTTGGATGCATTAGAGGTTTTTGTTAAGCCAATTAGACAATGTATTCAATTTATTTCTTAAAAAAAATCTAATACAAAAAAATGGATAAATTTTTTTAAGAAGTAAAGGTATGGCGGATAAATATTTTATTTACGATGTTTCAACTAGGTGAAATTTCACCTACAAAATGTTAACCGATGATTTTGCTTATAAAGATCTCCTAATGCAATTTTTTTATGTCAATTGGCTATAATGAACCTCTACTTATTTATCAATGGAAAGCATGCACTAATTTATGTGAATTGTTAAAGATTTTCAATACCGCTACTTTGACTTTCTCGGGAGTTTATTATCCAACTTCCGTTTTGGTGCTTGAGCATTGTGTTGCAATTGTTACTTGTTTTGACAATTTAAGACAATGCCATGTTTTAAAAGAATGCATTATTTTCATGAGACAAAAGTGGCTTAAATATTTTGACACTATTCCGTCTCTCTTCTTGGTTGCAAAATTATTAGATCCCCCAGTTAAATTAGATGATTTAAAGTGCATTATAACTTATTATTTGAAGTTATATCCCGATGGTGGTGATAATGGACTTTCGTCAATCATTGTTCAAAATACAAAAAATGATTTGATTAACCTTTTTAATGAGTATAATACCTTACATGGAAACACTTCTCAAAGCCAACAATATGAAGATGTTTCCTCTACTTCTCAACAAAGTTTTACTAGTAGGGATCCATATAGTTTTTTTGCAAATTTGTATAGTAAAAAATGCGGTCCTTCTCGAGGTTCATCTTCATCATCATCAAACATTTCCGTGGAGTTAGAAACATACTTCACTACCAACTTTGAATTAAATCAAGACCCAAATTCAAATGAATTTGATGTTTTACAATGATGATCAAGAAGGAAAGAAATTTATCCTATTCTTTCAATAGTTGCGAAAGAAGTCGGTGACGGTTAAGTAGGCATTTAGCGTTGGAGGAAATGTTTTGGATGAAAGACGTTCCCAACTAACTAGTAAAACTTGGAACATCAACTCTTACTTGGCGATTGGATAAGAGCGAAAAAAGACAACAAGACTTGCCTTATGAAGAGGATCTTTTATCATCGGATCCAAAATATCAATACGATGTCGAGGACTCCACGAAAAGTAGTGATGAATGAATGATGTTTTAGATTAGTTTAGACTTTAGATTAGGTTTATTTTTATTTAATTGTAATAGTTAGGTTGAGGTAAAGGCTTCTAAATGTCCTCCCTTATTTATAAAATGGTAAGGTTGGTTGTCCCTCTCTTGATAATTTTTATTTTAATTAATAAAATTTAAGAGCACCGTCTCTTTTTTCTTTTATATACTTTCATTTCTTTTAAAAAAGTTAAGTTTTATTTCTTTCAAAATTCATAACTTTTTTTATATAACTTTTTACAAAAAAAAAAAGTATGTTGTAAACAAAAGTCTAAAATAGTCTTATTTATTCAAAAAAAATTGAAAAAAAAAAGTTAAAAAATAGTATAAAACTTAACAGAAACTGTTAAAAAGTCAACTATTTTTTCAAAAAAATGTTAAAAAGTTAACTTTTTTTTTTTCAAAAACTGTTAGAAAATTAATTTTTTTCATAACTGATTTTAATTCTGTTAAAATTTTCTTTTAAAAACCTAATTTGAAAAGAAAAATAAAAAAATTAAAAACGGTTAGCCGGTTAACCGGAAAACCGGTCTAAACAGAAAACCGTAACCGGCTAAGGCGAATAACCGGTTCGATTTCGATTGGAATTTTTTGAAGGTTGAAACCGCCGGTTTGATCACCAACTTTTTCCTTTCCGCCTCCGGTTAAAATCATGGAGGTTCCATTGATGAACTGAGATTTATGAAGCTCCAAGGGAGAGGAAGAAACAGCTGGAGCAAGCTACATGTGATGAACTCTTTCTCTGCTTCGATCTAACTCATGATTGCCCATTATCCAACCATATTGGAGCAGAGGTGTGAAGTTAAAATCGGGGGACTTCAGCAACGGAGCGGGCGGCAGGAAGCATCTGGACAAAGGAGCAGTAACGAGAAGATTGAAGCGGAAGAACTCTCTCCTTCCTCTTGTCAAACATCTTGGATACTCATTATCCAAACCGATCGGAGTAAATTTGTGAGAGCCAAAGACCAGCGACCTCAAAATTGGAGCATATAGAGAAAGGAATAAAATCAGTGAATTCACAAGTGAGGAGCCGCGGGAAGAAAAAGAGAAAATAAACTTATATATCCTACAGAAGGAATGAAATTCAGAAAGGAGAATGGGCACCAAAGGAATATC
Organism: Adenophora triphylla var. japonica; assembly: GCA_022495995.1. NCBI lineage: Eukaryota > Viridiplantae > Streptophyta > Magnoliopsida > Asterales > Campanulaceae > Adenophora > Adenophora triphylla. The sequence goes on from JAFEMH010004427.1 coordinate 117,357, forward strand.
AGATCCAGATTTCCCGTTGTCAAGGAGAAAACGCAGCCAATCGGAGCCTAAAAGCAAAAATAGCCATTGTTGCCTCGACCACCACTTCCAAATCGCAATTTAGTCGTTAGTTTCGGACGAAATAAATTTATATGGTAGAAGATTCACACTCCAAATCGCTAAAACCCGCGACATACAAAGTGCAGAATAACGTGTGAGAGTGATAGCCAGGAGTGCCTCTGTTTACATGTGTTTCTTCCATCTTTTTATACATATAAGAAAAGATACGGAAGCACGCGGGGACTTAGCCTGATGGTTTGAGTTCATGGCTTCCAACCTGGAGGTCATGGGTTCGATTCCCCCACCAGTGGTTAGAGGGAATGACATTTCCCTCCCTAGCATAGCTAGGCGCCTCTGTGAAGTGCATCAAGGGGGGAGCGGTGAAATGTGTTGATCCCCTTTTAAAAAAAAAAGAGAAAAAAAAAAAATAAAAGAAAAGAAAAGAAAAGATACGGAAACAATTAATTTCCTAATCTTCCGCCTGGAGTTACGCCTTTGCTGATACCATGGCCGTTACAAGGATCACGCTATCTCTTGAATGAGTCTTTACGCAGTCGTGATGGCGTAGAGTTACTATTTGACCAAGCTTTTTATGCATGCCTTTGTTCCTGAAAAATAGGAAAAACATACAACAAACAATTTCACAAGGCGTTAGTTCAAGGTGTAGTTTCAAGACGTTACCTTAAGTCGTACTGTCAAGATGTAGAACATGCTGAGTGAATTTTTCTACCCCAAACAATATATATATATATATATATATATATATATATATATATATATATATATATATATATATATATATATATATATATATATATATATATATATATATATATATATATATATATATATATATATATACAAATATATTCATTATATGCCCCTGTAAGATGTACGATTCTTTGGAGAAGTCCAATTTTAAAGAGTGATGAGATGAATCGGGCTTTAGCGAGCAGAATCGGGCTTTAGCGAGCAGGTAGATTGTGTTGGGTTTTTGGGTTACAAACGCAGCGGAAGACTTAGAAATAACAACAAAACACTAGCCCTTGAAATTCGTCTAACATGAATAGTTAAAACTGTTAGTGTTATGCCCTAGACCTATGGTTGATAGACTTATGTGTTGACATTATTTATTATTATATGAAAAGTTTATCATTCGATTATTATATGTTTTGCATATTTATTTGTAATAATCTCCGTCCCTAATTATTAAGTGAATAATTAGTATAAATATTAATGGATAATCATATGATGATTATATGCATAGAGATGCACATTAAATTTATGGGTACTTGTTAGAGAACAAGTGACTGGACTTGACCCGTATGAAATTTATGTCATGGTCAAATGTCATAATTAAATCTCATAAGGTTACTTCATTTAGTCCCTAGATCTGAGATTATCATGACCTTACATATGATGAAAGTCATGTTTGAGATTATCATGACCTTAGATTGAAACATTAAAATTTTGATTTTCTGATTGTTTATGAGAAACAAGTCATTTTACGCAAAATTTAAAAGGAAACTGATTGTTTATACAAAGTATTGATTATGTTGCAAATCAGAGCTGATTTCTGATTGTGCATGTCTAGGAGAGTTCTGTCGAAGGAGAGATTTGGTACTTAAGTAGTCCTTGTGGCTCACCTATCTTCCTGGGAACTTACCTGGTGCGCGATTATAATTATCTTTGCTGATATGCTTATAATCTGCTTTAAAGAACCTTCATTTAACTTTTAAGTTCTTTATGCCAATTCATGATTAAAACACTTGAGACCAATCGAATAGTTTTGGGTGGGCTTACTATAGCAAGGTACTTTGATTCTATTCGTTTGCGAGCAAGATGAGGAAATGGTGGTTCCTATACGTTTAAAGTGAATGAACTTAATTGGGTTATCAAAATGGTTTTGGACCCAAGGCATAAGATGAGATTAAAATATGCTTAGACATATGATGTCTTGAATAAATCTCATAAAAGATCTAAGAGTCATATATGTGATATGATTGATGTTTCTACCTAATTAATTTAGTTTTGAGCGGTTTTCCATAGAAAACTTGAAATTAAATTAAAGTTGGTTCTTAGCCCATTAAATGTATATTATGCTTATTTGCATTGGAAGGTGTATAATTAGTGGGAGCATTTATTTTCATGTAAATGCATTATACTTCTCATATAATATGTTTACTTATATGTGTTCATATTTTATGTATATCTTTTTGTAGAATAAATGGCATCAAACAATAATCATCATTTGTCACTGCGATCTGTCCTTGAGAAGGAAAAGTTGGAAGAGAATGGCACAAACTATATGGATTGAATCCGTAGCGTGAGAATCGTTCTCAGGCAAGCAGAGAAATTGTACGTTCTCGAGAAACCTATTCCACCTGACCTGCTGCCAATGCTGCTAGGGAAGTGAGGGATCAATATCTGAAGCATAAGCGTGATGCTACTGATGTTGGTTGCCTCATGCTCTCCGCCATGTGCAAGAGCGTTCAGAAGGATCTTGAACACTTTGGGACAGTTGATCTAAACAATCGACTGATGGAAATGTTCCAAGTTCAAGCAAGGCAAGAAAGGTATAACACAATTAAGGCCCTAACCTCATGCAAGATGAGTGAAGGACAAGCTGTTGGTCCCCATGCTCTAAAGATGAGGGGCCACATCGAGCATCTTGAAAGGCTCGATTTTCCAATTAGCCAAGAGCTGGCTACTGACATGATATTGAATTCATTGCCCGAAGGTTTTAGTAATTTCATGATAAACTATAACATGGGGGAATGAATAAGAACCTTTCCGAGTTAGTTCAAATGTTGAACACTGCGGAAATCAATATTGTCAAGAAGAGAATCGATCAAGTGTTGAAGGTTAATAAGGGGAAGGGTTTCAAGGGTAAAGGAAAGGCAAAAGTTGCTAATCCTAAGGCAAATGTTGCCAAACCCAAAGAGGGTGCCAAACCCAAAGAGGCTAAGCCCAAGTCCCAAGAGGACGCAGTCTGCTTCCATTGCAATGAGATTGGACATTGGAGGAGAAACTGCTCAAAATACAAGGAAGCACTGAAGAAGAGCAAAGGAGTTGCTTCGACTTCAGGTATCTTTGTTATATATATATATTCCTATCTACTTCTAGTTCTTGGGTATTGGATACCGGATGTGGAACTCACATTTGTTTAAATGTACAGGGTCTAAAGAACAGAAGGATGCTTGAAGAGGGTGAAGTGGACCTACGTGTGGGGAATGGAGCAAGAGTTACTGCATTAGCCGTAGGAACTTATGAAGTTACTTTACCTAGTGGACTAATACTTGTTTTGAACAATTGTTATTACGTTCCCGCTTTAAGTAGGAATATTATTTTGATTTCATGTTTGTATAATGAAGGTTTTAATTTTCTTATATGTGATAAGAAGTTTTCTATTTACAAGAGTGATATGCATTATTGTACTGCTATTTCATTCAATGGCCTTTATATCCTTGATGTTGAAAATCGTGATAATGATGTCTATAACATTAACAAGAGATCTAAACCCAATGATATAAACCACACTTACTTATGGCATTGTCGTCTTGGCCATATAAATGAGAAACGCATTTCTAAACTCCACAAAGATGAATTTTTAGACTCGCATGATTATGAATCATATGAGACATGCGAATCTTGTTTACTTGGCAAGATGACCAAAGACCCATTTACCAAAACTGGTGAAAGGGTAGGTGACTTATTAGGCCTCATACATATCGATGTGTGTGGACCTATGAGTAGCAATGATAGGGGAGGATTTCAGTATTTCATAACATTCACTGATGATTATAGTAGATTTGGATATGTTTATCTAATGAAACATAAAAGTGAATCGTTTGAGATATTTCGAATATTTCAAAATGAGGTGCAAAATCAACTTGGCAAAACTATTAAAGTACTTCGATCCGATCGAGGTGGCAAATATTTGAGCCAAGAATTTGACAGTCATCTTAAGAGTTGTGGAATCGTTTCAGAACTCTCTCCACCCGGAACACCACAATGGAATGGTGTGTCTGAAAGGAGGAATAGAATTTTGTTGGATATGGTTCGTTCTATGATGAGTCAAGTTGAGCTTCCTTTATCCTTTTGGGGACATACACTAGAAACGGATGCTTTCACTATAAACAGAGTTCCTATCAAATCGGTTCAAAAGACCCCATATGAGATGTGGCATGGAAGAAAACCTAGTTTGTCTTTCATGAAGATTTGGGGTTGCGATGCATATGTCAAGAAGTTAACTTATGACAAGCTAGCACCTAAGTCTGATAAATGTGTTTCGTGGGTTATCCTAAGGAAACCAAAAGATACTATTTCTACAACCGAAACGAGAACAAAGTGTTTGTTGCTCGAAATGGTACTTTTTTAGAAAAGGAGTTTCTTCGAAAAGGAACCAGTGGGAGTAAAAAAGATCTCGAAGAAATTCGAGAACCCGAAAACAACATTGAACCAATGGTAGAAACTGAACCAAGTTCACAAGTAGTTGTGGAACCGGTTCAAGATACACAAGTTCTTTGCAGAAGTGGTAGGGCACGATCCGAACCCGAGAGATATGGATTTCTCGTTACGGAAAGTGATGAAGTGGAGTTAATCGAAGACGATGAACCTACTTTCTATCAAGAAGCGATGTCCACTCCTGATTCGGAAAAATGGCAAGAAGCCATGAAGTCCGAATTACAATCCATGGCTGATAATCAAGTTTGGAACTTGATTGATCTACCCGAAGGTGTAAAAACCATAGGGTGCAAATGGGTCTTCAAGAAGAAGACCGACATGGATGGAAAGGTTCACACCTATAAGGCTAGGCTTGTAGCTAAGGGATATAGACAGATTCATGGCATCGACTATGATGAAACCTTTTCGCCTGTAGCTATGCTTAAGTCTATTAGAATTTTAATTGCCATAGCCGCATATTATGACTATGAGATATGGCAAATGGATGTCAAGACAGCTTTTCTAAATGGGAAGTTACTTGAGGATGTATACATGATACAACCTGAAGGTTTTGTCAGTCCAGAAAATTCTAAAAAGGTGTGTAAGTTGCAAAGATCCATTTATGGATTGAAGCAAGCTTCTAGGAGTTGGAATCTACGTTTTGATGAAGCAATCAAGGAGTTTGGCTTTATCAAGAACGATGATGAACCTTGTGTATACAAGAAAATTAGTGGGAGCGTAGCACTATTTCTAGTGTTGTATGTCGACGATATCTTACTCATTGGAAATGACATTCCTGCACTGCAGACTGTCAAGTCTTGGTTGGGAAAGTGCTTTTCAATGAAAGATATGGACGAAGCTGCATATATCCTTGGTATCAAGATCTATAGAGATAGATCTAAGAGGATGATTGGTTTAAGTCAAAGTACTTACATTGACAAGGTTCTTAGAAGATTCCAAATGGAAAATTCTAAAAGAGGAAACTTGCCAATGTTGCATGGTGTATCTCTTAGCAAGACTCAAAGTCCTAAGACCAATGATGAGCGAAAGAGAATGAATGGTATTCCATATGCTTCGGCAATTGGGTCTATCATGTATGCTATGTTATGTACTAGACTCGATGTCTCGTGTGCTCTAAGCATGACGAGTAGGTACCAATCGGATCCCGGCGAACCACATTGGATAGCAGTCAAGAATATCCTCAAGTACTTACGAAGAACTAAGGATGTATTCTTGGTCTTTGGAGGAATGGAAGAAGATCTTGTAGTAAAAGGCTACACAGATGCTAGCTTCCAAACCGACAAAGATGATTTCAGATCGCAGACAGGATATTTGTTTAAGCTAAATAGAGGCACTGTGAGTTGGAAAAGTTCCAAGCAAAGTACCGTCGCTGATTCTACAACCGAAGCTGAGTACATAGCGGCATCTGATGCAGCTAAGGAAGCCGTTTGGATCAAAAAGTTCATTAGTGATTTGGAAGTCGTTCCAAGCATCAAGGATCCTATTGAACTTTATTGTGACAACAATGGTGCCATTGCATAAGCAAAGGAACCAAGGTCACACCAGAGATCCAAACACATACTTCAACGTTTCCACATTATCTGAGAGATATGCGAAAGGGAAGACGTAAAGATATGCAGAGTAGACACTGATGACAACGTGGCGGACCCATTAACTAAGGCTCTCCCGCAAGCTAAGTATGATGGTCATGTTAGGTCCATGGGTATTCGATACATGGGAGATTGGGCCTAGTGCAAGTGGGAGATTGTTAGTGTTATGCCCTAGGCCTATGGTTGATAGACTTATGTGTTGACATTATTTATTATTATATGAAAAGTTTATCATTCGAATATTATATGTTTTGCATATTTATTTGTAATAATCTCCGTCCCTAATTATTAAGTGAATAATTAGTATAAATGTTAATGGATAATCATATGATGATTATATGCATAGAGATGCACATTAAATTTATGGGTACTTGTTAGAGAACAAGTGACTGGACTTGACCCGTATGAGATTTATGTCATGGTCAAATGTCATAATTAAATCTCATAAGATTACTTCATTTAGTCCCTAGACCTGAGATTATCATGACCTTACATATGATGAAAGTCATGTTTGATTTTAGTCAAACGATATCTCAACACGATATCTATAAAGGCTATCTTTGGCATGATCGGAGTCATGATGGGAAGGATGATAAGTCAAGATGGAATTTTTCCCTCGAAAGAGAGATGTTATGCTTGGGCCCCTCGATGAGTGATAATGATGAAAGTGTATGGCCATACCCCAATACGATTGGATTATCATTATACTCAAGATCGAGAAAGCATTGAACAAATACAAGTTGACGAGGACCATGACTTGTGTTCAATATAACATCGTGAGACAAAGGGAGAAATGGAAGTGTACCATCGGAAATGTGAACTCTTACGTTATATTATTTGGGTAGACATAATAGCTTGCTAGAGTCCGCTTATGTTTTATGAGAGTCGATATGATCAAGCTCATTGCCAACATAATATAATCCTATTGGGTCACACACAACTAGAATGAATTGATTAAACCAGAGAAAGAAAATTGAGAGAATCCTGATGTGGCTTAATACATTGCGCGACAGAACCTGTCCATGGGACTCGTCTGGTCGTGCGACACTTTAAGCCACAGAGGCGTTTTTCAGACTATTTTCCTAATTTGATTAGGAAACAAATATTAATGCTAAAGTAGTATAAATATAATTGTATGTCAACCCTAATAAGCTAGCCGAATTTCTAAAAAGAAAATCACAACCAAAAGTTCTCAATATTCTTAAAGGTTTATGATCTAGCAATCATCAAGAAATCGTTCTTGATTCATTCAAAGGTGTGGATACTATTAGAGGGTCTTCGCTCATACGACGATCAAGGCCTAGAGTTCGAAGTTTGTGATTCAAAATCACATTAACAAATCTTTCGATAGCTCAAGAACGGAAAGCGATCAAGGTTGGTTATTTCTATCTCATAGGAATTCAAGTTAATTGTATAGAACGAATCCTAGGGCTCTTGGGTTTTGTGTTATTAGATGCTTAATTCCGTTGCGCATGGACCCATAAAACCCAAAAAAAAAACATGAAATAGAATTTACATACCTTTATGCGATTATGTTGGTCTTTCAAAACGAATCTTGGATTCAAATCTTATTTGAATCGATGAACAACCTTCGAATCTTCGAACCGTTGATGAAACTTGGATCTTCTCCTTGTTCTTTACCTTGTGATGAATCAACGAACAGAAGGCTTCAAGCTTTAGGAGATAAAACAACCTCCCTCTATCGGTAATCCACACGCGAACGAATTCAAGAACACCTTCTTGTTGGATTGCTAGATGATCCTCTTGATTATTGAATCAATATTCAATAATCAAAGCCAAAACTATGAAATAATTTGGGACTTTTGATTCAAAATCAAAATCAAAATCTAGAGTTTTATAAATCTAGAAATATGATATTAGAGTTAGAAAATTGTGGCTGCAAGGTTGTATTTATATCACATATAAATCCCCTAACAATTAGGGTAGAAACCTTGTAAAACACCAATTCCTTCCTAGCCAAGGAAAACTGTACGGAAATGAATTTTGGCCTTGGCACGAGTCGTGCCAATTGGCACGAGTCGTGCCCTTTGCTTCCACTCGTGCTCACGAGTCGTTCCTTGAGCCCCAACTCGTTCTGATCAAAACGAGACAAAAACCAAGTCGTGTCTCAGCCTTGGTCACGAGTCGTTACCTTTTGCATGAGTCGTGACCCATGGCACGAATCGTGCTCCTGGTCACGAGTCATGCCAGAACCCAAATTTCCAATTTTCAGCTTGAATCAAATTCGTTCTTTTGTGTGTGACCCTTTAGGAATTATATTTTAAGTTGGCAGTGAGTTGAAACATCAACCTTACAAGACATAAGTGACTTCTAGCAAATCATTATGTCCACCCAATTAAATATAACATCAAAGCTTGATTCCTTGATAGATCCAATGTCAGAATCCCTTTGACCATGATGTCCAATTGAACATGAGTTATGGTCTATGTCAACTCATTCCGTTCAATGCTTTCTCGATTCTGAATATGTTGATAATCCAAATGCATTTGATCTCTATCAAATCACTTGAGTATGGCCATACATTTCATCAACACTATTCATCGAGGGGCCCAAGCAAACATCTCTCTTCATAAGAAGGACAAATCCCTTCTTGACTTATCATTCTTCCCTACAAGAATCCGATAGTGCTAACATAGCCCTTATTGCTATCCGACTAAAGATAGTGTTAGACTACATTAAACACAACGTTCATCATGTGGAAGACGATGATATTCTCAGGTACAAAGGATTCAATAACACGACTATCACGAGATTTAATCATGACAACAGACCATGTCATAAATCTCATAAGTAGGTCAAGTCCAGTGCTTGTTCTCTAGGAAGTATCCATAAGTGTAATGTGCATCTCCATGCATATAATCATCTCCATGATTATTCATTGCCAACTTATACTAGTTGTTCACAACAACTAGGGACGCTGTTTAATATAATAAACATGTAAACATATAATGAACCAAATAAACTTTCTCTATAACAATTGATAAAGATGATACATAACGGTTTAAGTTAAACATAACTAAAGCCTAGGGCATTACACCAACAATCTCCCACTTGCACTAGGCTTCATCTATGTATCGAATACCCATGGACCTAACATGACCATCATGCTTCTGCCTGTGCGAGGGTCTTTGTAAGTGAATCCCCAATGTCATCATCGTTTGATACTTTGCATATCTTAACGTCTTCTCATTCTTATGAATTCTCGAAAAATGTCTAAGTGTGTGTTTGGATCGCCGTTGTGACCTTGGTTCCAGTACTTGCACAAATGGCACCACAATTATCACAACAAAGTTCCTTCGATTAGTGATACTTGAAACATTTCCAAAACACTAAATGAACTTTTGATCCAAACTGCCTCTTTTAGCTACATCATATGTTGCTAAGATTCGACCTTAGTAGTAGAATCGACTACGATTTTATGCTTGGAACTCTTCCAACAAAACCGCACCTCTAATAAGCATAAACACAAATCCTAATTGAGATTTTAATTTAACTTTGTCAGTTTGGAAGCTAGCATCTATGTAACCCTTACAACAAGATTATGTTCCAACCTTTCAAATATCAAGAACGTATCCTTAGTTCTTCTTAAGTACTTAAGGATCGTCTCAATTGCCATACAATGGTTCATATCAGGATCAGATTGGTATCGACTCGTCATGCTTATAACATACGAGACGTTGGGTCTAGTACAAATCATGGCATACATGACATATCCAAATGCCGAAGCATATGAAACTTCATCCATTCCCTTTTGCTCATCAGTTGTCATAAGACAATGAGTATTGCTAAGAGAAACACCATAACCCATTGACAAGTTACTTTTCTTAGACTCTTCTAAGAACCTTGTCAATGTGAGTACTTTGACTCAAACCAAGTTATTCTTTTAGATCTATCTCTATAGATCTTGATGCCAAGGATGTAAGCGGCTTCACCCATATCTTTTATTGAGAAAACTTTCCTTGACCAAGACTTGACAATCTTGAGTGTCGGAACTTTGTTTTTCCAATGAGTAAGATATCATTGTAATAAGACAATAGAAATAATATCACGCTCCCACTGAATTTCATGTATACACAAGGTTCATCTTCGTACTTGATGAAGTCAAACTTTTGACCGATTCATCAAAATGAAGATTCCAATTCCTTGAAGCTTGTTTCAATCCATCTCATGGATTTTTGCAACACGCATACTTTATTAGAATTTCTTGAATCGAAAAAACTTCGGGATGTGTACTATACACATCCTTAAGAATCTTTTCATTTTAAGAAAGCCGTTTGACATCCATTTGTCATATCACATAGTCATAATATGCGATTATGGCAATTGAAATTCTAATAGACTTCGGCATTGTAACTGGCAAAAAGGTTTCAACATAGTCAATACTATGAATATGCCTAAATCCCATTGCTACAATCTTTAGCCATGAAAGTATACACCTTCCCATCCATGTCGGTCTTGAAGACCTACTTGCACCCTTTAGTTTTTACACCTTCAGGTAGCTCAATCAAGTTCCAAACTTGATTATCAAACATGGATTGTAATTCGGACTCCATGGTTCCTAACCATTTATCCAAATTAGGAGTGGACATCGCCTCAAGATAGGAAGTAGGATCGTCATTCTTAATGACTTTCACTTTATTACTTTTCGATATGAGAAATCAATATTTCTTGAGTTCGGATCGTAACCTATCCGATCTACGATGGAATTGTGCATCTTGAACCGGTTTCACAACTCCTTGTGAACTTGGTTCCGTCTCTGCTCTTGGTTTCATGTCATTTTCAGGTTCTTGAACTTCTTCAAGATTAATTTTACTCCCACTAGATTCTTTATTGAGAAACTATTTCTCCAGAAACAAATCATACAGAGCAACAAACATTTTGTTCTCTTTGCAGTTGTAAAATTAATTTTCGAAAATAACCTTGTCAGATTTAGGTGCTAACTTATCGGAGACAAGTCTTTTCATATAAGCTTTGCAAACCCAAATCTTCATGAAAGACAAACTAAGTTTCTTTCATGCCACATCTCATGTGGGGCCTTAGGAACCGATTTAGTAGGGACTCGATTCAGTGTAACTGCATAATTTCTAATGCATATCCTCAAAAGGAATTAGGAAAGTCAACTTGACACATCATCTAATGAACCATGTCCTACAAGGTTCAATTCCTCCTCTCAGACACATCATACAATGTGGTGTTCCGGGTGGAGTCAACTCTGAAACAATTTCACAGTTTTGAGATGATTGTCAAACTCTTGGCTCAAATATTCACTACTACGATCGAATCGAAGTACTTAATAATTTTACCAAGTTTGTTTTGTACTCCATCTTGAAATGTTTGAAACGTCTCAAACGATTCACCTTTGAACTTCATCAGATAGACATAGTCATATCTAGATAAGTCACCGGTGAATGTGATGAAATATCGAAATCCTCCCCTAGCAATGCTGCTTAATAGTCCACATACATCTCATGTATAAGAAACAATAAGTCACTAGCCCTCCCACTACTCTTAGTGTAGGGTGGTTTGGTCAATAATCCCAATAAACAAGATTCACATTTCTCAAACGATTCATAGTCATATGAGTCTAAAAGTCCATGTTAATGAAGTTTAGATATATGTTTTTTATTTATCTGACCAAACCGGCAATGCCATATGAACGTGTTGTTCACATTATTCGGTTTAGATTTCTCACTTATATTATAGATATCTTCAATATTATTTTGTTTCTTAACATCAAGGATATGAAGACCATTCAATGACATATGCAATACAATAAGGCATATCATTAAATGAATATAAAACTTCTTATTCTTAATAAGAAAATTATATCCTTCATCATCCAGATAAGAAACGAAAATAATACTCCTAATCAAATCCGGAACTTAGTAACACTTGTTCAAAACAAGTACTAGTCCACTAGGTAAATTGACTTCATAAGTCCCTATGGTTAATGTAGCAACTCTTGCTTCATTCCCACATATAGGTTTAATTCACCTTTTTTTAGTAGCTTTCTATTCTTTGTTTCTTGCATATTTAAACAAATGTGGGATCCATATCCGGTATCATATATCTAAGAACAAGAAGTCGAAATGAAAATATCTATTACATAGATACTTGAAGTAGTAGCAATCATATTGCCATTTTTCACCTTTTAGGCCTTTCTAATAAGCCTTGCAACTTTGCTTCCAATGACCAATCTCATTGCAATGGTAGCAACTGCATCCTTTTGAGACACTTTGGGTTTAGCCTCTTTGGCTTTGGCAACTTTTGCCCTAGGTTTAGCAAATTTTGGTTTACCTTCTTTACCTTCCTTTTGAACCCCTTTCTTGTGTTAATCATTAACACACTTGCGGATCGCTCCTTTTGCATCTCATGTATTAATAACCTTCACCACAACATACATCTTTTGCCTAGCTTGCACTTGGAACATTTCTTTGCGCGTTGTGCTAGAACAAAAGTAACTTTCATGTGTTCAAGGTCCTTCTCAAGAGCCTTTTAAACATGGTGGCAAGTATAAGGCAAGCAATATTATTAGAATCATCAACATGTTTCTAATGTTGCTCCTTATCTGCCCTTTGCAACATTTGCAGTGGGTTCACCAGGAATGGATTCGTCAAGAACGTACACATTTGCCTAAGAACCATTCTTAGGCTTCTGATCCAATCAGAATTATCTGCACCGTCCCTTTCTAACTTGTCCTTTATAAGGACTAATCGCAATTCATTGTGTAATGCTATTTCTACAACAAAATATGCAAACCATATGAACACATATCAATATCAACACATTTACCATCTAAGAGCAAATAATGTATTTCACAAATATTCCCACTAAATTATACACCTTCTAATACAAGCATGTATTATATAATTATAGTGGGCTAAGATCCATATTTCACTTGATTTTGGTTTAACTGAGTCAATGCCCGAAATCAAGCTATTTAGGTAGAAACATCAATCATATCTCTATATGACTCTTAGATCTTTTATGAGATTTCCTTAGACATCATATGTCAAAAACATGTTTTAAATCTCATCTATTTCTTGGGTCAAATCTCATTTGAAAGCACCAATTAAGTCAAAACCTTTTTCAAACGTATGAGACATGGAACGATGCACCTAACTGAGTCAAAACTACATCAATCATTATCTCATCTTGCTCACAAATTAAGATATAAGATGCACCCAACTGAGTCGAAACTATATCAAATACCCTAAAATTTCACAAGTGTTCTAATCAAGAAATGGCATAAGATTTAAATATTTAGAAGGTTTTACATATAACAAGTATCGCATGGTTTTATATAAAACTTATGTGCACATCATCATGAACATGAGATTTTCACAATGAATCCTACTTTAGGATCATACCAATAATCATATAATAAATAACAATTATTAACTACATAATTATTCCATTCTCAAAATATACGGATTCAAATAATCATGTTAATCATATTAAAACGAACATCAAATCCCAAACAAACAATTTGTTTCACTTTTGAGAATTTGCCAATCTACTTTAATCATATTAAATAGACCAATATCCCATGTAAAAGATTAATCACATTAACCAATTATTAATCATAATAATGGTATATCATATATACTTATTTTCTCAAAACAACACACATAAAATCATAGATCTATTTCATATATAGCATGTAAAGCATTTAATCACATTAAATCTAGCATGCCAATTTTAACCTAATCATGATAAGACGCGGCTCTGATACCACTGTTGGGTTTTGGGGTTACAAACGCAGCGGAAGATTTAGAAATAACACCAAAACCCTAGCCCTTAAAATCCGTCTAACATGAATAGTTAAAACCATGAAATAGAATTTACATATCTTAATGCGATTATGTTGGTCTTTCAAAACGGATCTTGGATTCAAATCTTATTTGAATCGATGAACAACCTTCGAATCTTCGAACCGTTGATGAAACTTGAATCTTCTCCTTGTTCTTTACCTTGTGATGAATCAACCAACGGAAGGCTTCAAGCTTTAGGAGATAAAATAACCTCCCTCTATCGGTAATCCACACGCGAACGAATCCAAGAACACCTTCTTGTTGGATTGCTAGATGATCCTCATGATTATTGAATCAATATTCATTAATCAAAGCCAAAACTATGGAATAATTTGGAACTTTTGATTCAAAATCAAAATCAAAATCTAGAGTTTCATAAACCTAGAAATATGATATTAGAGTTAGAAAATTATGGCTGCAAGGTTGTATTTATATCACATATAAATCCCCTAACAATTAGGGTAGAAACCTTGTAAAACACCAATTCCTTCCTAGCCAAGGAAAACTGTACGGACACGAATTTTGGCCTTGGCACGAGTCGTGCCCTTCGCTTCCACTCGTGCTCACGAGTCGTTCCTTGAGCTCCAACTCGTTCTGATCAAAATGAGACAAAAACCAAGTCGTGTCTCAGCCTTGGTCACGAGTCGTTACCTTTGGCACGAGTCGTGACCCAGGGCACGAGTCGTGCTCCTGGTCACGAGTCATGCCAGAACCCAAATTTCCAATTTTAAGCTTGAATCAAATTCGTTCTTTTGTGTGTGACCCTTTAGGAATTATATTTTATGTTGGCAGTGAGTTGAAACATCAACCTCACAAGACATAAGTGACTTCTAGCAAATCATTATGTCCACCCAATTAAATATAACATCAAAGCTTGATTCCTTGATAGATCCAATGTCACAATCCCTTTGTCCACGATGTCCAATTGAACATGAGTCATGGTCTATGTTAACTCATTCCGTTCAATGCTTTCTCGATTCCGAATATGTTGATAATCCAAATGCATTTGATCTCTATCAAATCACTTGAGTATGGCCATACATTTCATCAACACTATTCATCGAGGGGCCCAAGCAAACATCTCTCTTCATAAGAGGGGCAAATCCCTTCTTGACTTATCATTCTTTCCTACAAGAATCCGATCGTGCTAACATAGCCCTTATTGCTATCCGACTAAAGATAGTGTTAGACTACATTAAACACAACGTTCATCATGTGGAAGGCGATGATAATCTCAGGTACAAAGGATTCAATAACACGACTATCACGAGATTTAATCATGACAACAGACCATGTCATAAATCTCATAAGTAGGTCAAGTCCAGTACTTGTTCTCTAGCAAGCATCCATAAGTGTAATGTGCATCTCCATGCATATAATCATCTCCATGATTATCCATTACCAATTTATACTAGTTGTTCACAACAACTAGGGACGCAGTTCAATATAATAAACATGTAAACATATAATAAATCAAATAAAATTTCTCTATAACAATTGATAAAGATGATACATAACGGTTTAAGTTAAACATAACTAAAGCCTAGGGTATTACACCAACAGATTGGGATATGTATCTAGTGTGTGTATGTAGGTGAGGCGTAGGTTGTGCTACAGAGTGTAGATATGGCAATAGATGCCAGACTGGATGTTAGGCAGATTATGAGGCAGATTGTGAGGTAAGTTGTGAGGCGGGTTATGAAGTAGGTTGTTAGGCACGTTGTGAGACAATTTATGAGGTAAGTTGAGAGACAGGTTGTTTGAATAGGTGGTGAGTGGAGACCATAAGAGGCCAAGGGTAGTGATGCACCTTAGGTTGAGGCTAGTGGAGGCCAAGGATAATGGTGCTAGGGTGTGGCGACAAATAGAGTTGTGTCATCAATAAAATAGGATTGTAGTCATCGGAGGCGCCATAAGAGGTCAAGGTTGGTGAAGGAACTTGACTATTGGGGTTGTGCCAAGGGTGGTGAGCATCAGACGAAAGCTATAAATGGCGAATGATGGTGGCGATTTGTGATATATAGAGGGTGGAGAAGGATTTTCGTCTTTGGGTTGTGCCAAGGGTGGAGGGTTGGAGGAAAGACTTTTGATGGTGGCGGAAGAAATGGGTTTCGACAAGGAGGTTTTAATAGGATATAGAGAGAGACTTTTGATGATGGCGGAAGCAAGGGGTTTCGACAAGGAGGGTTTGTCGAGGGTTGTGTTTTAGAGATGGAGTTTGGAGAAGGTGGAGTTTCGGCCAAGGTGCTGAGCCGAGGGTAGTGGTCTTCTCTGGACAAGAAGGAGGTTGGAGAAGGAGAAGTTTTGGCTAAGGGGTTGAGCCGATGGTAGTGGTGATTTAGGATTAGAGTTTTGATGTTGGGTGGCGAAGTAAGGGTTTCGGCCGAGGAGGGATGAGCCGATGGTGGTGTTGGAGGTGGAGAGGCGGAAGTGGATGGTGGTGTTTAGGGTGGGTTTCAGCTTAGGATTTTTGCCGAGGGTATTGAGATTTAGGAGGGTAGGATTTTGATGGTGGATGGCGGAAGCGTGTTGTGGTGATAGGGTGGGGCGGCTTAGAGTTTTGCCGCAAGTTTTGGCGGAGAAAAGACCATCATGACTCTATACCATAATAGAATAATTGATGGTTAGACGAAGTCAATTCATACACGGGAGAGAGAGAATTGATATGAATGACTCTATTTTATTAATTATAAAATGTATATATTTATACAATAGAAGTAATGCTTCCCAAACTATTCTAGATTAATCAAATAAGAAAATCATAAAATAGTAATTATATTAGAAAAATAAATAATAAAAGATTTAGAAGAATCTTTAATAATAAAATATATACAATAATATTCCTTATAATTATTAATTTATTACCTCCCCAAATGTAAGTTAAAAACTTTTCTTTTACAATTTAATTTTAATTAAAAGTAAATTTTAATGTTTTTTAAATATTCCAAAATGTTCCTGGTCCTAGTTACAACTTATTACAATTAATGGTGGAAGTGGTCCGTGTTACAACTTGCTACATGGTGAACTCTAGTTTCTTCCCTAAAATAATGAGCTGTTATCACGACGGTGGAAGTGGTCCGTGTTACAACTTGCTAAGGAAAATATTTTTCGAAAAATATTTATTTTTTAATTTTTGATGTTTGATAAACATTAAAAAATATGAAAAATATTTTTCTGAAAACATTTTTCTCACTTTTTTAAATGAAATGATTTATGAAATTTTGCTCAGTGTTTCATTTTTTTGAAAATGTTAATATCCTCAATTACTAGGGGTAGATTTAGTGTAGGAGGTGGAGATGCACGGGCACCCGATCAAATTCTATTTCTAGTTAAAAAATATAATTTTTTTACACTATTTACTAAGTGCACTCGCAGATAAGATTACTTAATTTTCACCTTTTTCTATTAACAGATATTATGACTAGTTCAGTTGACAAGCTGTTAAAGTTTATTACTAAAGAACAAATTTCAAATTATTTTTAGCCTCTAATATGAGAAATAATTTTTTTTCAAAATCTTAGTTAAATTCTTTTATAATCATATCATAAATAATTTTTATTTATTATTCAAGTTAAATTTTTTCCTCTATTATGATAAATAATTTTTTTCTTTTTAAATATTTTTATATTTGGATTCTTTTGCTCACTACTTTAACTAATAATAATGAATTTTATTTATTAGTTTTTTCATCGTTTGTAGTTTGTATTAAAGTAAATTTGAAACATATAAGAAATAAATCACAAGATTAATTTCAAGAAACGCTTCTTAAAATGATGTCATCATTAAAACAACTATAATGTAAATATCGTTTTTATTTTTATTTTTTCATGACATAAGAAGAAGACGGTGGGTTAAAGATTAACATATGTTATAATTAACTTATATTTTAAGTTTTGTCTTATAATTTCGTCGCGTTTGAAAAAAAAATTAATTAAAATTTTTATAGTGTAAATTGTTGATGGAGAAAATCTCCCTCTTATTAAAATTTCCTAGCAAGTGCACTAGTTTATCAATGTAGTAATATGCTTACTTGCAAGGGTCGAATTCACAGGGACTAAAGTGAAACAAGTATATTTTATTAGTGTATAAAAGTAATCAAAATAAGGGGGTTGATTGTTTGATTATTAATCTAAGAAAACTATAAATAAAAGCAAGCAAAGAAATCAAGAAACAAGGGATTCATGAATTGAGGATCATAACTATTATCACTTTATGCTATTTAAATCATGTAAAAAGAATTCAATCTCATTCTTGGGTTCGTTCACAAAATCATGCGTTGGGACGGTTAGGTTTGCGATTTGCAACTCAAATATTATCTTTTTATTGTACTTCAGTTACGTATATAATAATTAAAGAAATCATGAAGATCAAAAGAACAAAAGAACCTAGATTCATTGATTTCAGTTACGTCCTCAATTAAATCTATTCTTCTCAACAAGGGTCAATGTATAAATCATCCGTTCTACTGAAACGATTTATACCCAATAGATTCATATGTCAACGGTATCTTAACATACAATTGAAGCCTATGAATGATCTTGATGAATGTTGAGAAAACAAGAACGAGAGAGAGATAGGAAGAATTAAAATCCTAGCATAAAGATCAAATGATTGCTTACCTCAATTCACGAATCAAATAAATTAGCCTTGAAAGATCATTAAAATAAATAAATCTTGTTCTTGAATCTTCAAAATAAATAAAAAAACCTAATCTAATACTCCCTCTGTCCCATATTATCTTACCCATTTTGCTATTTTGGGCGTCCCACTTTAAAGTTCCACTTTTCTAAAAAGAATTTTTTTTAATAATTCTTTATTCATAGGACCCACTTGTCATACTCATAACACTTTTCAAATTTACTATTCTCTCCACTCATTCTCTCTCCTCCCACTCACAACTCCTACTTTAATAACATTATATATATTCACTCCTTATTTTCCGTTCTCAACAGTAAACGGGTAAACTAATATGGGACGGAGGGAGTATATGATAAGAGGGAAGAAAATATAGAGAGATGATACAAAACCTAATCTAGGGATCCTTTATATAGTAGGAGGGAGGTAGAATTCCTAATTTACAGTCAAAATCTGCTAAAATTCAAGTCACATTAGGATTCTGTCGAAATTCGTAACAAATTTTGTGAATATTCTTTTTAAAACTGCCTTTAAATTTGTGACGAAATTAAATCTGTCACAGAATTTCCGTCACAAAGCCAGTCATGGGTGATGACTCGTGGCACGAGTCGTGCCATTTTTTCCACTCGTGATTGATGCCATGGATTCGATTCGTATTTTCACTTTGGTCATTGGACTTTCCTCTTTTGCACTTTGGTTCTTGTACTTTCCAGATTTGCACTTTGTCCCCTGAACTTTGTAAAACCAGTTTACTCCCCAATTTTCTAAAATTGCAGTTTGGTCCCTAAACTTTCAAAACCAGCTTAAATCTTCCATTTTTCTGATTATTAACATTTCAACCCTTGTACTTTCAAAACACTAAAACAATACATTAAATTCTCAAGGTTTTGAGCATCAAATAAGCTAGAAAACATATCTTTTGAATGGGTAAACCACATCCATCAAATATCCCCAAACTTATCTTTTGCTCGTCCTCGAGTAAAACAAAAACAAAATAAATACTAACTAACTAATTAAAACACATAAAATATTTTTGGATTGTTCGATTCATATAATAGGTTGTTGGCACAACAAGTCTCAGATCTTACAACACATATAATCTACAAGCATTATCATGAACATGAGATTATATTTACATGGATGCATCTATCTTACAATTCTCCACCACATAATGAAAGATGAATGAATTATGCGAGATCAATGTTAACCAAAATAAGATAATTTATAGGGTCACTTGTGTCATGCCTAAATCAAAGATAACAAAATAAATTTATGCACAAGGACACTCATATGCATGTTTAAACAAAACTGTCAACCCGGCTATTCTTTAGGGATCAATTATGGCTTATTGCTTGTAACGTATCGCGAAAATCGCGGGCTAGGTTCACGATTCCAAATGAAGGTAAGGACATACGAAGTCAAGTAGTGAAACTAGAGAGTCTTTATCATACATCCTCACTTTGAAATTTATTACTCCGCTTCATGCCAACCCATTGATTCAACCCCCAAACTTATAATTTTGCATACTTTCACACTTGGGGTTGATTACCTTTTTTTTTTTTTGGTCACTTTCCACTTCAACATAAGAGAGGACAAGACTTTCTTTTCAGATTTTTTTTTCATTCATTTTTTTTTACACATATATATCACAAAGAATATGCATTCAATATTTTATTCAAGCCCCTCTTTCCAATACATTCATAACCCTTTTCGTTATTTTCATGATCACTTTCCACACTTGATTTTTCACACATCACCCACAATTTTCATTCATTCCCTAGTTTCACTTTCTTGAAAAGTGAGAAAATAGTATATAAGTTAGAAGGGTCGGATAATGAGGGTACAAAAGAAGGCGAATGTTGGTCTAAAATAACCTTTCACTTGGTGAGAGATTCCATTCCTTTTTCAAGCTTCAAAAGGGGATCTAGCGGAAATTTTTATAAGTGACGAGCAAGTTAAAGGCTCATAAATTGGATTCAAAGAAAATAGCCAAATTTCACTTCCTGAATAGCCTAATTGATGTTTTATTGACATTCATGCAAACATGTTCTAGGGACCCCGAGAATGCCAAAGTTATCATATAAAGGTCTTCTAAATTGGTAATAATGATCAAGAAATATAGCATGGAAGTGAAAGGTGGAGTAATCATACTTTACATGTATCAATGCAATTATAACCCCATATTGACAATAATACTTAAGATTTTAAAAATTAAAGCACTCTCAAATCATCATCGACATTAACCAACAATCCTAAAATATGAAAAGAACAAAATTTTTAAAATTTTCTATTTTTTTAGGGTGACACTATATACACTCCCCTATAAACCCACAAATTCGGAGATATATCTACCCCCAAACTCAAAACATGATATGTTCTCATAGCAAAGAGAACTAAAACATGCATTGGATTCAAAGGATGATATGACACAACAAAACAATATAAATAAAGCAAATAAAACATACCTACTTGGGTTGCCTCCCAATAAGCGCATTTGGTTAAGGTCGTTAGCCTTACCGGATTCCCACTTCAATAGGGATTAGAGATGACCATCCTGTCTTTGGCTTTAGCTTTTCTTCCCTTGGCCCACCTTGCACATTCACGGGCACTAACGCTCACCGCTTTCAACACAAATTTATCCTTCATTATAAGCTCGGGTGGAGCCCAAGGGATTTTTGGGGCCTTTTTCTTTTTCTTTTTCTTCATGGGGGCCTCTCCCCCAAACTCATTTGGTGCCATGGTATTACCAACTTCAAGAACCTCGTATTTCTCAACAAAATCATAAGAGATGTTATCTTGATCACACATATTAGCAAAGAAAGTATCAAATATATCAAGAAAACGACACTCTTCCACTTTAGCATATGAGTCAATAGTATTGAACTTTAAAGGGAAGAAAGATTTTATTGGGGATACTAAACCCTTGTACGATCAGTCTAGGGGGTGATACGGGCCATCACAAGAACTATGATCGTCGACCTTGTTTTCCATGGCACACCAGTAGGAATCCACATTATTCCTAGAATTCTCACCGCCCTTCAACAACAACTCAAGATCATCACATTCACTCACATGCCACAAATGCTCATGCACACAATCCTCTATCACATCAACATATAAACATGACTCATCGTCATCAATGGAATTATGCATGTCATCAAACACAGATATATCAATTTTCTCATTTGCAATGGTTATAGAAAGGGTGCCATTCTTCACGTTGATAATAGTGCTGGTCGTCGCCATGAATGGACGCCCAAGTAAAATGGGTGAGTCACGATGACTTCCTTCACTCTTAGGCATTTCAAGCACAACAAAGTCTACAGTCACAATGAGCGAATTTACCTGAACCAAAACATCCTCCACAATGCCCAATGGTCTTTTAATGGAACGATCCTCATGTTGTAAGGCCATTGTGGTGGGTTTTAATTCAGGTAAACCCATCTCCAAATACACATAATATGGCAATAAGTTAATGCTAGCGCCAAGATCCAACATAGCTTTCACCCTCTTAGACTTCCCCATAGTGATAGAAATAATAAAGCTTCTGGGATCTTTCAATTTGGGTGGAAGACTATGTTGTACTTGTACCACGACACTAGCACTCTCACTCATCAGCACCTTCTCATTCGTCCCATGCCTATGTTTCTTGGAATTTAATTCTTTGAAAAACTTGGAATAAGAAGGAATGCTTTTTTTTATCACATTAAGTAAAGAGATATTGATGTTCACTTTCGAAAACATGTCCATCAAATTCGTCATTTACTTATCCAGTTTATGTCTTAAAAACCTTCCAGGAAAGGGTACGGGAGGTACAAATGGTTTGGGGTTGGAGAATCAACTTTAGAATTCCCCCCGCCCCTAACTCATTTGCACTCTTATCACTAACATCATCATTATTATCTACAACAGGAGGGTAAGGAGAAGAAGAAGAATAATAATTTACCTCACTACCTACCTGTTTGCCATTTCGAAGAGTGATAATGGCCTTGGCTTTATGTCCTTCACTCGGAAAGTTTCCAGGCTTATGACCTTGTAGGGCTTCAGCAATTTGCCCCATCTGAATCTCCAGCTTTTTGAAAGCCGCCTCATTGCTTTTAGCAACTTGTTGACTGTCGACCCTCAACTGATTTGTCACGACCCTAAAGCTAGGCACAATATTAGTCACACGTGAGGCACGTGGGGTTGGGTATGCTTTGCATATCATCCTTGGTTTGCTAGCATTTGAATTGCTTACGTGTTCATTATGGCATGTTTTATGAGTTATGTGTTATTATTGGTGTTATAGTGACTTTGATTACATAATGCCTAAATAATGGAAATGAGAGAAATGAGTAGTAAAGTTTATAGTACTTGAAAATGTGAGTTGGAAGTGTTATAAAAGTGTGAGGTGCTTAGGTGTAACCTTGGGCCATTTTGTTGAACTATGTGGTTTTAAATGTTATAACTTGCTTTAATGCTTTAATGTTTAATTAAAGGAAGTTGTGGAGTTCATTGGTAACACTTGATTTTATGAATTGAAGGTGTTATAAAGTTCGAGGAGCTTGAGTGTAGTTTAAAAGTTTAAGGTAGTTGGTTGTTGGTTTGCATTCTTGGAGGAGCTTGGTTGTAAATGCTTTAAGTATATCTTTTGTAAGCTTCTTCAAGAAGGATCCTACGTTTCCTCAGTTTCTACCTCCTTCCATCAGCCAAGAAAGTTCCAAAACCCTTGTTTAACATTCAAAAATCCTAGAAATTCAGATTTGAAGGGGTTTTCGATTTTGTTTTCAAAGTATTGCTGAGGAAAGAGTTTTGAGCAAGTTCATCAGATTCTTTCTCTCTTTTAAGTGAATAATTTGGGTAAGTTGTTATGATTCTTTTCTCATAATTGTTCATGGCTTGGTTAATGTTGTTATTACCGAGTTATGAAGGGTTTATGTGAAGTTTAACACTCAGCTTTGGTGTTAAATTGGATACAACTTCAGCTAGGGGTTGAACTTGAGAATAACACTAGGTATGTGTTGATTAACATGGCCTAGGGTGGTATTATGAATTGGTAGTTGTTGTATACATGTTGTATATGTGTTATAACACTTAAAGGGAGTATATGAGAGTCCCAAACCAAGTTTATTCCTGCTGTAAAGTGGCTGTGCAGAAGCTGAAGTGAACCAGGAAACTGAAGTTGTTGTTGCTGTGTTTCTGTTGCTGTTTTCTGCTGTAAGCCGTGGCTTCAGGGGATGCGCACGACTTGTGAACATGAGCACGAGTCGTGACCATGTTGAGGAGTCGTGAGGCACCAGTCGTGGCCTTGGAATCAGTCGTACAGGGCCTGGAAACGACTCGTGACCTTAAGAACGAGTCGTGCTCAAAACTGCCTTGAGTGAGCACCTTTGCAAGCTTTTAAACCTAGGTTAATGAGTGTAGATTTAATAACTCTTTAACTATACTTGTAGCACAAGTTTAGTACAACTTTAGTACTACATTAGGGAATTTGAAATGGGCGAATTGGATAATGGGAAGTACTTTAAAAATGGTTGTGAACTTGCTTGAAAGGCAGTTTTTGACACTTGAACCAAATGTTATAAAACTTGGTTTTTTGAACTTGAACCCTAAAGGGAAGTTGTTCAATGTTGTATTGTGATGGCGTAGAGCTACTTATATGTTATTGTACCCCTACATCTACATGATGACCTATGTAGGGTTATTTGTTCTGATAGTGTGTAAAATGCATAGCACACTATTTCATGGATCGAGACAGGAGTGGTAATACCCTGTTCCTGAATTAGATATGTGTAACGAAAATGTAGGCCTCCTATATGATATATGGTGTCTTACGTGATTATATTTATATGGTTGTTGGTTCCAATAATGTGTAGAAGGTGTTCCATGTTATGTTTTGAGCATGTAGGGCTGCGTGTACCATATTGCACCTCTACGTGGGGTTACCTCTATATAGTTAGTGATTCATATAGGGAGTGAAATAATTGTAGTACTGTTTATTTGATTGAGTAAGAGTATAAATACCATATGATGGGATTATTGTACTCTATATTGTTAAGTATATGTCATGCTATTGTGAAGGCTTAGCAGGACTGGATTTAGTATTAAGTTGCAAGTGTGTAAACGTAGCAACTTAGTATGGAATTGATTCCTCTATGATTATAATGCTGGTACAATATTCGTACTAGGTAAGGGAGTCTTAAATGACCTAAAATGATAAAGGTAAGGGCTTTAAATGGTGTCCTGAAAAGGGTTAAAAAGGCAATCGTGAAACCTAAACCAAAGTTGATACAACTTGGGAAATTGTTATAGAACCTTTATAGAAGGTGTGTAATAATATGACGTGAATATGTAGGGCTTATTTGATATATATTGTGCCCATATGTGATAGCATATTCATGGTTGGTTGTGCACATTGTGTTTAAATACGTGTTGCACTACTTATTGGTTTGAGCATGAGTATTAGACCATGTTATTGGTTTGGCATTATTCAACAGTGTTTACAAGGTTGGTTGCACTGTGGAAATGGGTTGACATGATTATAGTAACATGTTATCTGTTGATATCCCTATGCGTGGATGTAATTTCAAGTAACTGTTTATGTACTTGGATATGATTATATGAACTGTTGTTATGGGTATAGTGGAATCCAATCAAGTATAGATTTGTTCTATAAGTGATTGAATTGCAGTATACCTATGACTTAGCATGTCTGCTGGCCCCAGACATGGGAATAGCCACTGCTGTATCGTGCCAAAAGCCTTACAGATAGATGGGAATGTTACACGAGAAGGTGACATGGCATGTCTGTGGTTACAGATATGGGATTGGCCACTTGATGTGGGATTGGCCACTTGATGTGGGACTGTATTGTGCCAAAAGCCTTGCAGATAAATGTTAGTGATTGTAATAGAATTAGCCACTTTTGTATTGTGCCGTATGCCTTGCAGATAGCTGGGAGACTTATATGTTCTATATGACTGATTATTCAGGTGGGAAAGGTAACTTAAAGTGTTTACTATTTTCCCAATCGTGAGCAACTGGTGGGTGTTGCATATTATATGAGCAACCTGTAGGTGTTGCATAATTGTTATCGAGCAGCCTATTAATGTGTTGCATGTTATATGGCATATGATTGCATGCATAATAACTTATTGAGATTTATTCTCACCCCTTCTCCCTTTATTATTTTAGATCCAGCTGAGACAGGAGGACCGGACCAGTGAGGCCGGGGAAAGAGTTTGGACATCTTTTGGGTTGTCAGGGTATGTTGTGGTCTGGGAGTTGGGGTCAGTGTGAAGGTTATTCTTTTGGGAAATATTGTGTATAAAACTGTTATAAGCATGTTTTCAGTATGTCGTTTTGTAATTAAGCTTGGGAGTGGATTGTGTTAAAGTAGGCTTGTGTAAGTCGTATACTTGTACTGTTTATGTTTAAACAGGTTTGGTTTGATAGCAGGGTTGTGTATTACCTCCGAGTGGAGGGGTTATTTTTAAAAGGTTTTAAAAAGGTTATATACTTTTCAAGTAATAAAAGAAAAGTTTTCTTTTAAAAGGTGTATTTGAGGACCCTCCAGCTTAGGACACGGGTTATAGGTCCTGGAGTTGGGGAGAGCCCTCACATGATTATTCTCAGCTCTCAATTGCTCTGTGACCGCTTCCCACGGTTCCTTCGTTTTCTCATACGGTCCCGGTGGAGGTTGAGGATGGAAAGGCTTATTTTGTTGTTGATTACCTGCCCATGAGAAATTTGGGTGTTGCCTCCACTCTGGATTGTATGTATTTGAATATGGATTGTTGTTTGGAGGGAACTGATGGCCAAATCCTTGTATCGCATGTGCCTGTTTAGAATTAAACTGCACACCACTTTGACACATATAGTAGCATGAGTGTTAGAACCACAATTAGAAAAAAAATCATTTATAACATTGGCACTTGATGAAGCACCACCACTGGTCAGTTTATCCAATTTTTGATTTAACATTGCTACTTGCCTAGCAAAATCATTAGCATCATTCAACTTATGTACTCCCCTAGTTGTTCTACCCCTAGAACCTTTTTGTTGAGAATTGGCCCCTAACATTTCAAATAATTCTTGGGTTTGAGCAGCTGTTTTTGACCCTAGAAAACCACCCGCTGCATTGTCAACCATAGCTTGGTCAACTTGACTCAACCCATCATAATAAAATGTTTGATGTAAAAGGGGCAGGGGAAAATTGTGATGGGGACACTGCACTTGAAACATTTTAAACCTATCCCACGCCTCATGAAAAGGCTCACCCTGATCTTGTGAAACCCCTATGATTTTCTGTCTAAACGTAGCTAGGGTGACACGTGGGAAATACTTACTAAGGAAAGTGTCATGCAGCTCGTTCCAAGTTGAAATTGTCACGGCCTGGATCACAAGTGATATCCAAGGTGATAACAGCACCAACGATAGCACTTGGGATAGCACACACACACTCCGAAATAAAACAACTTTTAAAAGAGTTTTGCAGCGGAATTAAAAGACACAAGAGTTAATTTTCTCAAGTTATATAATTATATAACTTGAGGGTGGCTCAAAAGCCAAGACTTTATCTTCACTATATAAATGATTACAAAGCCGAAAGTTTCCTAACTCTATTACAAGTAGAAAACGAATAGATCAAAACACAAACCCTATTCTACCCAAAACACAATCAAGTCCAAAGTACTTGAGAGTGGAAAGACAAAGTATGGGAGAAAGAGCAAACGGAACCAAAGATGTGTTTTGTCTCTTGTGCAAGGAGTGTGAAGGATGTGTGTAATTGGTATATCTTCAAGTTTCCACACCTTGCCTATTTATAGTCTTCAAATGACTTGAAGGCTACTCAAAATAACAGCCTTAGGGCTGTTTTGGACGTTGAGGAGAGAGTGGGGAAGTGGCTGAGCTTGCTCCTCATTTCATGGGTTTGTTAACACCAAAATCCCCCTTTTGTAGCAACCGAAAACTTGCTCTCCAAGTCCACGCTATACGGCCTTGTACTCCCAAGCTTCTTTATCCTTGTACTCTCTTTAAATCAAGAACAACACCTTTGAAATAGTCTCCCACGTTTTTAATGTTGTTGATACAAAGTAACTCTTGGAAAGTTTATGCATAAAACTAGTTTTATGCATAACTTAATTTCTTCAACCATCTCCACGTTTCTAGCTCATGACTCCACCATATTATAACCTCGAAATATGGACATATACCATATACTATACAGATCATATTAGCACATTAGTACATAAATAAATAATCAAGAAATGTACAACTATATAAATTCCAAGACAGAAATCATCTACGATATCATCTACGATATCATCCTGGAAATCATTCAGGATATCATCTGCGTTTTACACTAACAATCTCCCCTTAGTTGGATATTTCTTCTCAAACCTAATGTGCCGCAAACCCGCAATTTATCACCATATAACATAAACAGAGCATAGAGCATAGAGTCAAAATATAACATCTCCATGTAGATTAACTCCCTTAATTAGAGGAACTAACCGAAACTTATGGTTTATCGAGAATACTAATTATAAAAACAAGTTTTCACAAAAACAAGTTTTTCAAATAACTAGTAATTAAACCCAAAGATAAAACATAGAGTCTAAACAAAAACAAATACTAACCACCAAAATATCAAAGTCTGAACAAACAAACCAAGATACGAGTTGTTCCAAAACAAAATTGTTTTTCCAAATCAAATACCAAACCAACATCACCACTTGGACCAGACAACATCACCACTTGTTGGACCAGACTATCTCCCCCGTTTGGGAAGAAATTATCTTGAACTTCTTTTCTTGGTGAGTTGAGTTGTAGGTTGGGAAGAGGAAGTAACTTTCCTTTTGATTTTCTTGGTTAGAGGAACGGGTGGTAAAGATGGAACAACCATTGGAATAGGTTGAGCCATCGAGGTAACCAATGGAGGTTCAACAATGGACATGGCCATTCTAGGTGAAGCCATCTCACCAATACGTAAGATGTGTCCATGGGATAGGCAACATTTGAGACAACACCTGGTGATTGCTCCAATGGTGCAATAGAAGTTTTGGATGGAGAAGCCATGGTTGGAGATTTAGGAAAGATTGAGATGAAGAGAGACAAGGTGAAAGAGGAAAGTATAACCATGTAGGGAGAGAGACGGTTAGAGAGATAAGAGAAAATAGAGAGAAAATAGGGAGATTAAACAACCACTACAATTAAGCTCTCATATTTAAACTTACCACTCATCCTATTTAACCCCAACAACCAAGAAACGGCCATCCGGCCATTAAAAACAAATTTTTAATTTTTAATTTTTCGTTTTTTTTTTTTTTAAGTAAAACGAAAATAAAAAATGAGTAAACAAAATATTTGTAACTAAGTCCGAAAATTATGAGCATAAAATCAAAATAAATATGGGTTCGTTACTCAACAATGTTTACCAAAAATAAAGGAAACTTGTTGAAGACGTTTTCAAAATCGTAAACTCTTTAATTAAAAAGACTTTCAGATATTGAGAAATTAATCAACAATATTTCAAAAATAATAAAAAAAAACTAATATAGCACACACTAATGTGTTAAGGCAATGATGGCAACACGTAGGATAACACATATGATATAAAACCCCTTGATAAATAATTTTCAGTTTCAAACACTTGAGGCATAATAAGCTTAGCCTTTTTAGACACTTCAGGCATAACAAGCTGAGCATTTTTCATGCACTTTAGGCATTATATGCCTATATTTTTTTTTTTTTTAAGTACATTGCTTGTTAAACACGTCTCAATACACTTCTTTAAACAAGAAAGCATCGTAGTAACGAGCTCCGTGCTTTAAGTTATATTTCAAGTGTAGAGACCAAGTGATCTATGCCTTTCAAGTAGGGTACACTGTAGTGGCGAACTCCATGTCCCTAATACTTAGCATACATCACCTCATACATTCTCATTGGCAAGAGTACATCGTTGCAGCGAACACCGTATCCCGAGCTCGAGAGAATAGTATGGATAAATGCCTTTGTCTTTTATTTATCAAAAAGAAAATATTAGTGACTTTGTCACTTTAAGCATATGAAGGGGAATGATATCAGACGTGCTAACCTAAATAATAACCTACCATAACAAAAAGGTCAGCATGTGCCACTTTTAGAACTAAGCTAACCAGATTAAACAAATAATAAAGCATTTTTTTTTTAAGTAAATAACCAAAGAGAAAAAAATACACTAATATACAAGTGTTACCCTGAGTGATAACATCACCTGGGGTAGCACAGACGTACAGAATATAATTTTTTTAAATAAAATAAAATAATAAGAAAAATTAATGAAACATAATATACAACAAATAATCCAGGAGTTTTTAAATGAAACAAAAATCAAGACATTTTTTCAAACTAGAAAATCTCTCGTGGTTAAAAACTTGAATCAAAAAATCATTTTTTAATTCATTAACAACCTTTTTAGATTCAAGTTTAGATACAAAACAAGAATGATTTACCTTAACATATTTTACCATGTCTCGGTAATTTACCGGTTCCTTGTGTCTTGTTTGTATCCCATCGTTCAAATCCCCGATCACTTGGCTTATAGGATGATTCTTTTGAATTCTCAAAGGGGGATCCCTCCTCACTGGATCATTAACTCCATTGGAGTTCTTATCATCTTCATTTTTTGCACTTAGATAGATTTTTGGTGTTATCTCTAGTGTTGCCGTATCAATGACAACACTTGGTCCAACACCGTAACTTAACACAAGGATCAACATTTGGGGTAACAATTTCTTCAGCAACTTCTTCAAGTTGTTCAACCCAAATTATAGGAGTGTCTACAACTGATTCACCTGCAATGCTAGCCAAATCATCAAACAAAATATTTGCATACTCTTGAACAATTCTCAATCTCAAATTATACACACGAAATGCAAGACAATTTTGAGAATATCCAAGAAAAATGGCCTTGTCACACTTAGAGTTAAATTTACCTAAATGATTTCGATCATTCAATATAAAACAAACACACCCAAATACATGGAAGTAATGAACATTAGGTTTCTTCCCATTCAAAGTCTCATAGGGTGTCATTGTTGTACCGTGTCTTAGAAAAACTCTATTAGAAATGTGACAAGCCGTGTTCAATGCTTCAAATTTCAAAATCTTTTCGAAATACTTTTGGAAAACATCATGACACGGGCCATTTTTAGCAAGATCCTATTTTTCTTTTCGGCCACACAATTTTGTTGGAACGTTTTAGAGGTCGAAAATTCATGGTGAATTCCCCTTTTCTCACAAAAAGTAGAAAAGGAAACATTATAAAATTCTTTTCCATGATTAGATCTTATACGAAAAATAGGTGAGCAAAACATATTTTTGATTTTGGAATGTAAGAATTTAAACTTATCAAAAGTTTCAGATTTTTCTTTTAAAAAATAGATCCAAGTAAACCTTGAAAAATCATCCACAATGACATAAGAATACCTCCTACCTCCCAGGCTATCTACCTCAATTGGACCCATTAAGTCCATGTGCAAAAGTTGAAAACAATGTGTTGTTCCAAAGTGTTGCTCTTGGTGTTGGGCAACATCAGGTAACACAGTTTGCTTATATTTAAGGCAATCCCTACACACAAATTTATCTTTAAAAATCAATTTGGGAATTCCTTTAATAGCATCAAACCTAAAAAGTTTCTCCAAATCTACGTAATAGAGATGTCCCAATTTTTGATGCCACAAAAATGCTTCATCAATTTTTATCGAATAGCAAACCTGTTTGTCTTCAACAAGATAACAATTGTTACTAGACCTAGTTCCTGTCATCACACAATTGTTAGTACAATCAAAGACTTCACAAGTATTTTTGTTGAATTTTACCTCTAAGTTGTCATCACAAAGTTGGCTAATACTAATTAAATTAGCTACAAGCCCATCTACATGCAAGACATTCTTTAAAGAAGGAAATCCAGAGATATTAAGTGTTCCTTTACCAATTATGTTACTCCTACTACCACCACCATAAGTTACACTACCACTTTGAATTGGTTCATAATCTTTTAAAAACATTTTTGTTCCCGTCATATGGCGTGAACAACCACTATCAAAATACCATAAACCTTTCACATTTGTTTTCAAGGCAGTATAAACGACATCACACCTCAGATTAGGCTTAGATTTCCCTGACTTCTTACTTTGATTTTTAACCTTCAAACTTTCTGTGTTATCTCGAGTGCTGGGTAACACCTCGGGTAACACAGAGGAACGGGACTGTTTTTTCAAAAGAGTTTTACAACTTTTCTTAACATGTCCAGGGTGTGACAATACTTGCACACTTTCTTTTGTCTCGAGGTTTCATTAGGAGAAAAATGTTCATTGTTAACTTGTTCTTTAATAAAACACATTTTATCATCCTTATTAGCCAAAGTATAAGTGATTGCTTTTAAAGACTCTTGGAAACCAATACCGCCTTGGGAGGTTTACTCACACCAAGGATTTTATCCAACTTGGAAGACCTCGTGTTGAGCTTCTTGAATGTGGCCTCGGCTAAAGTTAGTTTGGCCTTGACTTTGTCCTCTCGCATCCTTCTTGGTAAGTTGGACCTCTAGCTTAGTCATGCCCTCTTTCAACTTCTGAACTTCATTGGTCAAGAACACCACCTTTTTGTTCTCCTTCTTCCATTCTACAAGCAATTCCTTATAGAGGTTCTTCAATTCAACAATGAGCTCATCCTTACTAAGCTCATCCTTTTGCTCATCTTCACGTGAGCTTCCTGCATCCATGTTAGTTGAAACCATAAAACAAACAACCTTAAGAAAACTGAAATTGTTATACTGCCGGATGATATCTCGTGTGTTATCCTGCACGGGTAACACTCGAGATATCATTTTCGTATCCGAGTCACAAACAGTGACAAGCATAGTCGTTTGGTCTGAATCTTCAGATTGGTTGGTTCCATCTTCTTCATTGTCACTAAGGTACACCCATACATGAACGGACTCTAGTTGTTTGAGACCCAACTTGGTTAGATTTAGGGCTGACCTCAATGAGAATTCTATTGGAAGAACATTAGGAATAGACTTTAATGCCCAAACATCAATTAATTTGATGCACGGACACAAGAGAGTCTTTACATATACATAAAGAATAAAAAGTCTTCCTAGAGATGGATTAGCAAGATTCAAAGCCATGACAAAAAGGACCGAACACTTAGTATCGTCAAGTGATAGGCTCTGATACCAATTGAAATTGTCACGGCCTGGATCACAAGTGATATCCAAGGTGATAACAAAGCACCAACGATAGCACTTGGGATAGCACACACACACTCCGAAATAAAACAACTTTTAAAAGAGTTTTGCATGGAATTAAAAGACACAAGAGTTAATTTTCTCAAGTTATATAATTATATAACTTGAGGGTGGCTCAAAAGCCAAGACTTTATCTTCACTATATAAATGATTACAAAGCCGAAAGTTTCCTAACTCTATTACAAGTAGAAAACGAATAGATCAAAACACAAACCCTATTCTACCCAAAACACAATCAAGTCCAAAGTACTTGAGAGTGGAAAGACAAAGTATGGGAGAAAGAGCAAACGGAACCAAAGATGTGTTTTGTCTCTTGTGCAAGGAGTGTGAAGGATGTGTGTAATTGGTATATCTTCAAGTTTCCACACCTTGCCTATTTATAGTCTTCAAATGACTTGAAGGCTACTCAAAATAATAGCCTTAGGGCTGTTTTGGACGTTGAGGAGAGAGTGGGGAAGTGGCTGAGCTTGCTCCTCATTTCATGGGTTTGTTAACACCAAAATCCCCCTTTTGTAGCAACCGAAAACTTGCTCTCCAAGTCCACGCTATACGGCCTTGTACTCCCAAGCTTCTTTATCCTTGTACTCTCTTTAAATCAGTAACAACACCTTTGAAATAGTCTCCCCACGTTTTTAATGTTGTTGATACAAAGTAACTCTTGGAAAGTTTATGCATAAAACTAGTTTTATGCATAACTTAATTTCTTCAACCATCTCCACGTTTCTAGCTCATGACTCCACCATATTATAACCTGAAATATGGACATATACCATATACTATACAGATCATATTAGCACATTAGTACATAAATAAATAATCAAGAAATGTACAACTATATAAATTCCAGCACAGGAAATCATCTACGATATCATCTACGATATCATCTGGGAAATCATTCAGGATATCATCTGCGTTTTACACTAACACAAGTACTGATACTCCTAGAAGGAAGTAACATAAGCCAAGTTTTGGCTACCCCTTGTACAGAAAAGGGAAAACACTTGAGTCTTAACTGTTCGTCAGTCACCCCTTCTCTTACAGGGAAGCCTGCAACAGTCATCATGTATTCTCTTAAAAAGTTCAAATAGTCCTCAGCGGGAAGACCCTAAAATTTAGGCAACATATTAAAGTACTGCCCTTTGACTTCATATGCCTTTGCTGCATCAGTCAAAACAATGCAAGACACCGATGTGTCTACCTTGGGCCTAGCATATTCATTCATTAAGGGATATGCCATGTCCCTTACTGATTCTTCTCCCTCGGTGGAAGAAGTTTCTAGCTCACTTAACACTTCTTCTGTCTCGGTGACAGAAGTTTCAGAATCTGTTTCTGACTCTCGGATAGAGGGAATGCCCCTAACAACCCTATCAATGTTATCGTTAACAGGGACCAACTCAGGATCCAAGGAACGTCTACCAAGCATACACCGATTAAATTAACTTGTAATTCACAAAAAGTTCCCGGCAACGGCGCCAAAAACTTGACGAAGAAAATCTCACTCTTATTAAAATTATCTAGCAAGTGTACTAGTTTATCAATGTAGTAATATGCTTACTTGCAAGGGTCGAATCCACAAGGACTAAAGTGGAACAAGTATATTTTATTAGTGTATAAAAGTAACCAAAATAAGGGGTTTGATTGTTTGAATTATTAATCGAAGAAAACTATAAATAAAAGCAAGCAAAGAAATCAAGAAACAAGTAATTCATAGATTGGAGATCATAACAATTATCACTTTATGCTATTTAAATCATGTAAAAAGAATTCAATCTCATTCTTGAGTTCATTCACAAAATCATGAGTTTTGGTGTGCGATTTGCAACTCAAATATTCTCTTTTTATTATACTCCAGTTACGTATACAGTATATAATAATTAAAGAAATCATGAAGATCAAAAGAACAAAAGAGATTTATTGATTTCAGTTAGATCCTCAATTAAATATATTCTTCTCAACAAGGGTCAATGTATAAATCATCCGTGTTACTGAAACGATTTATACCCAAATAGATTCATAGGCCAACGGTATCTTAACATACAATTGAAGCCTATGAATGATCTTTAAGAATGTTGAGAAAACAAGAACGAGAGAGAGAGATAGGAAGAATTAAAATTTTAGCATAAAAATCAAATTATTAATTACCTCAATCCACGAATCAAATAAATTAGCCTTGAAAGACCATTAAAATAAATAAATCTTGTTCTTGAATCTTCAAAATAAATAAAAAAAACATAATCTAATTATGATAAGAGGGAAGAATAGATAGAGAGATGATAAAAAAACCTAATCTAGGGATCCTTTATATATTAGAAGGGAAGTAGGATTCCTAATTTACAGTCAAAATCTGCTAAAATTCAAGTCAAATCAGGATTCTGTCGAAATTCGTCACAAATTCTGTGAATATTCTTTTAAAACTGCCTTTAAATTTGTGACGGAATTAAATCTGTCACAGAATTTCCGTCACAAAGCCGGCCATGGGTGATGACTCGTAGAACGAGTCGTGCCTTTTTTTCCACTCGTGCTGATTGATGTCTTGGATTCGATTCGCATTTGCACTTTAGTCATTGGACTTTCCTCTTTTGCACTTTGGTCCTTGTACTTTTCACATTTGCACTTTGGTCCCTGAACTTTGTAAAACCAGTTTACTCCCCAATTTTTCGTAATTGCAATTTGGTCCCTAAACTTCCAAAACAAGCTTAAATCCTCCATTTTATGATTATTTTCACTTCAACCCCTGTACTTTCAAAACACTAACACAATACATTAAATTCTCAAGATTTTGAGCATCAAATAAGCTAGAAAATATATCTTTTGATTGGGTAATACCACACCCATCAATTGTGCACCCGCTATTTAAACATTCTAGATCACTGGTTTTTCATCTCAGATCTGAGTTCAGTTTTACTTCAACAACTTGTATCCCCTCATTCACGTTTCTGGAATTTCCTTGTTATCATGTTGAGTTGAAATTATGGATTAAATCTTGGTTAGGCTGACTCTTACTGAATTTCGTCTGATATTGATTTCTGATAATGCATGAATCGGTCCGGATCAGCCTTAGTTCAACAATAGGTTGATCTCCGGTAGTTAGGACCTGAGCCACGAATAAACGACTTGCCGAGATGGTCTCCGACTAAGATCCTCCGGCGTGATGATGAGATATCTCGTTATATGTTCGTAATAAACTGTATTGAAATTGCTTAGTCTCAAAATAGCTCAAGTGACATTATCTTTTCACGTTAGATGTGGTCTTGTATATATAGTGTTGTTAAGGAAAGTTTACGAATCCCATAAATCACGAAGATAACGTGGGCGTAACTGTCTCTGAGAATGTAAGAAGGGGTTACAACTGACGACATGGGTATATGCACTTGTTGCTTGGCCGAGGTCGCCTGAATGATCGAGGTCGACCTGACTTCGTGCCTTGACTAGGCAGAGAGTGTACAAGGAGTGGATCGTATGTCGGACGAAGCTAAAGTTGGGTTCAAAAAAGGTCAAACGATAAGCTTGATCGACTGGTCTTCTTGATGGGCTAGTGCAATTTGGATAATCTTGGTGGCCCTTCATATGAAACTTACTTGCACATATATTTATTCAACTATAAAAATGCTCTTATATTTTGGCCGAAGGTAATGGAGCACACTTACTTCGGTGACGTAAATAAATGATGACACTAGTATATGTTTAATGGAGTCCTTTTATGGCATTTTGAAAATATGATGCCTTCTTAATTGTATTATGCTTAGCCAAGGGTCAGTTCCCTAAGAAAAATAAGAATAAAAGTAGTAGTCATTTTGCATCAGGGAGTTAGTAAAAAACAACTTGATAAAATGGAAAAACGAAAACAAACTCGTAGTAGAATAGTACTTGAGCTGCAGTCCATCAAAAGATATTAATAGCAAATGCATTCTTCTTATTCATGGTATTTACATGAGCCCGGAGTTTTTATTTAAATGACAGTCCAGTCCGGTCCAGACGAGCACACAAAAAAAAAAAAAGAAAAATAAATCAAAAAGAAAGAAAGAAAAATAAATCAAAAACAACTTAATCCATATGGCATCATTATTCGACAAAAAAGAAGGTAAACAGCTAGGCCATGGACCAAGTTATATCTTCGATTCCTTCATCCGTATTCAACCCTAAAGCATTCCACACAGCATTTGATCCATCAACTATATTGTTCTTGCACGGCCCCTGATAAGCATGTTCCGCATCACAACCATGCCTTGAGTCACACTCGTCCACAACTTTAGCAGTCGTACTTCTCCCATTACGCGTAGATGTTATTCTTATCATCTTCCCACATCGACTTCCACCATTATACCACCCTGTAGATAATGCAACAACCCGTTCCCAATTTTCATGATATTTTTCATCACACTCAGAGGGCCCTCCTCCGTCCCCACCTTCACTAAAGTCGTTGTTTGTAAGTTTAGCACGCGTGGAGGAAGTGACAGGTGGCGAGCAAGTATAGGTCGGGTTGTTTATCCCGTCACACCAAAGGGTCCCACTTGGCTTGCAGGTATCAGAAGGGGGTTGATTTGAGCATTCGTGGCTTCCGATATCAGGGTCGTCGTTACATTTACCATTGATGCAAATGAGTTGGCCGCTACAATCGTTCAAGTCATGACATGGACTATTGCAGGAAGAAAGGGAATTTTCGGGGGAAGGAAGAGTTAAAATGCTGAAAAAAATGTTGTAGACAAATGGTAGTATGCTTAATTTGGCCATAGGAGAATTGAAGAAGTATAAAAGGGTGCGAGTTGTGAATGGTGGAAGAGTTAGTAATGGTATATATAGCGTATTTACAATGTACATGCTCTTGTGGAAGAGGGGCGGCTTTTGCGATCCGAGTTGTAGCTATGTCCCCTTTGTTGATTAGTGGACGGAAATGTGTAATTCAGTATTATATATGAAAAACTAATTACTCAAAATTAAAATAATACTAGTCATTCATAAAAAATATGAAAAATGTGTCCAAATCAGGTTGATAATAACTACTTCCTCTTCCCAGACCCATCTGAAAATGAAAAGGTAAAATTTTTTATTTTGAGTGTCCCTAAAAAGGCATACTCCCAAAATGAAAACTTTTTAATACTTCTTTATTCGAGTGACTCACTTATCATACTGACAATAACTATCCACTAACTATTCCGTACCCCACTTTCTCTCTGATAATTACTTTTCATACTCACAAATTTTAAGGGCATAAATATCACTCTAACCATGAAAAACTCTCAAATCAGCACCATCATGCAGGCCTATGCTATTTCCAGGCCGCCAACACCACCACCACTAAGCAGGGTTATTTTGTTTCTATTAAAAATTGGTGTTAATTAAGAAATCTTACTGTTTAAATAGATTTTTTGTGCATTATTTTATAATTAATTATAATTTTAAATGTAATAATTAATGATTAAAATATTTATTTAATTTATTGTACACTACAAGAGTGAGAAAATCAAATCAAAGAGAAATTAAAAATGAAAATGACCAAAATACCCATTACATGACCAAAATACCCATTACATGACATGTACATAATCATTTTCGTCAAATTTCTAACATTCATTATGTTTTAGAGGGTAAAGTGAGATAATGTTAACATGGATATCACTTAGATACAAATTTCATGCTTAAATGTAAATTGAGATTTAGTATATACTTGAGGGGAATTAGGGATTAAACGTAATTAGGGCATTCTGAGTACATGCTCACGGAGTCATTGCCCATGGGTCAAGTTAGGGGCCGTTTGGTTCGATGGAAAAAAAGTGAAGGAATGGAATGGTCAATGGAATGGAATTCCTGAAGGAATTGAAATGGAAAAAACTGATCAAACCCTCCGTTGGTCAAGAATGAAATGAAATTGTCATTCAATTCCTAAGAAATCACGTTTGATTTGAAAATACAAATTATAGGAATGGAATGAAAGTAGATAAAATGACCAATTTACCCTTCTTTAAAAAAAAAAAATTTGAGGGGGTTGGGGGGTGGTAGGGCTGGATGGGGGGGGTAGGTAGGGGTATTTTGAAAAAAAAAATCGTGGGGGTGTGGGGTGGGGCTGGATTGGGGGGGTAGGGGCGGGGGATATGCAAAAAAAAAAAAAAAAAAAATTTGTGGGGGGGTGGGGGAATGGGGTGGATTGGGGGAGGGCGGGGGTATGCAAAAAAAAAATTTTGTGGGGGAGGGGGTGGGTGGGTGGGTGGGGGTAGGGCAGGGGCATGCAAAAAAAAAAAAATTCGTGGGGGGGGGTGGGGTGGGGGGCTGGTGGGTGGAGTGGGGGCTGGATTGGTGGGGGGTAGGTGGGGATATTTTGATCAAAAAAAAATTTTTTTTTCATTTCCTAAGAAATTGACCATTCCTTTCATATTTGGAAAGAATGACCAATTCCTTCATTTGATAAAATTCATCATTCCATTGTCAAGGAAAATGTAAATCAAACACAATAAAAGAAATAGTCAATGAAATTGACCATTTCAATTTCATGGAAGAATTGTCAAATCACACCAACCAAACGCCCCTTAGTCTCCACCCATGTAATAATAAGAAGCGACGGCTGGCCCTTGCCCCGGCCTTGATTCAATTTAGTCTTCCCTGTGTAATAAGACCACTCACATCAGTGACATCACTACAAAAAAAAAAAAAAAAAAAAATTATAGAAAGTCATGAATTTGGACAATCTAGGTTGATCAGTTGCCCTGGGTTTGACCTCAAGGTCCTCAATTGGGTCACCATTTATTTATTTTTATTTTTGTTTCACCAAATTATTTTAATTTTGTGTTTATATAAATATATTTTTAAAACTAGTATATTTATATAATTATATAAATTTAAAAAATAAAAAATATATCAAAATTCATTTTTTTATAATTGTATGGATAATTATTTTTAATAATTGTACGAATATTTTTAAAAATATTATTACTAATATATTATTTTAAAAAATAAAATGATAAGATTTTAGATAAGTTGAAGTAAAGAAAAAATAAATATTTTATTTTTAAAAGGTTGGGTTGGGTTGGGTCACTAATGGGAGTATAAATTATTTAAGATTGAGAGTGTATATATGAAAGTGAGAGAAATTAATATTTTATTTAAGGTTGAGTTGAATCGGGGAGGACAGTCTAATAATAAGAAATGACGGCTAGTTGCTCTCTTGTAATTATTGCTGATCGTCAATACATTTATGTTATTTATGTTATGGGCGAATGACATTTTGATCCACAAACTTTGGGTCGTTCCTAATATAAGCCTTATTCAATCACTAATTACAATATATAATCCAAAGTTTATACTATTTTTTTAACGTTCAGAATTTTTAATCAATTTTGTTAAAAAAATCAGTTAATAATCACGTGCAAGTCACGTGACATTTAACATAGAATATTTTTTAATAGAAATTCTTTCATTGTTGTATTAATGCAAATTTAATGAAAATAATTTAATCATATGTTACATCAGTTGATTTATAACATTATAAAATTTCATAACTACCCTTTTACCAAAAAGAAACATTCTCTCTCTGTCTCTACCCCATCTTCTTCCTTATCTTCCATAACACAAAAAACTTCCCTCTCTCCCCTCTCTCACACACACACACATACACTTTGTCTCTCTCTCTCTCTTTAACACAAAATCGAACACCAATTTTATTTTCATCTTATTCATCTTGAAAACCCCAAATTTCAAGAAAATTCAAAATATCAATTTTGAGATTAACTCCAATTAAATTTTGAAGAAATCATGGTGGTTGAACAAGATCTATCTTCATCCGGCCACACCCTCCTCAACCTCCCCTGAAAAGATGAAGAAACCACCAGAGGTAGAACACCGTCGCCGGCAGCAGAATTCGACCCGTCTTTGTTCATTCTCATTCGGTTTCGATTTCAAACTGAAATTTTCATTTTCCAACTAAAAGATATAGAATAAAAAAACCCCAGTTCAAATTCTTGGTGGGTGTGTTGATTTTCACCTCAATTCTGGTTCCCCTTGTCGCCTACGGCGTAGGAAAACACCATGATGAAAGAACTTTTTTCGTGGGTCAGAAAATCTTATTGCTCATTTGAGAAATGTGATTGGTTAAGAAGAAGTTATAGATGTTGAGTAGAATTGAATTGGAATTTAGTGCATATGTGATGAATTGGTGGTTACAGAGGTGGTGTTGGTGAAAATCGAGAAAACGAAAAAGAAAGAAACGGGTAGAGAAAGGGGGAGATATGTTTTGTGATTTTTTTTATTATTTAATGCAATTACACTTTACCCTCTTAAATTTAAATTTGTATTAAAACAACAACGAAATAATTGTGTTCAAAAACATTTTACGTTAAATGTCACGTGACTTGCACGTTATCATTTAACGATTTTTTCTAACAAAATTGATTAAAAATCCTAAAACGTTAATAGAATATGAATTTTGAATCCTATATTGTAATTAGGGATAAAATGGGGCCAATTTTATAAACACTCACTAAACTTTGGGCCCCAAAATGTTATTCGCCCTATATTTATTTAAGTGAATATGTTATGATTTTAGCGACCCCCCCCCCCTCCCTTTTGATTTTAATTTTTTCTCTTAACTAGTACAAATATTTTAAAATTTTATTTATTTTTGTGCAATTTGTTCATACTTTAAGTTAAGATAAGCTTTAAGCTAAAAATGCTGATTCGTTGAATCGCATACTGTGCAAAATGATAATAATCATATAACATAATATCACGTTAAACTCGCGTTTAATCATTCATATTGATGCTACCATGGGAAAACTAGGTTGCACAGGGACTGAAGTGGTAATGGATACTTCGGCAGCTTCCTCCTCGATGGCTCGTCTACACATAAGAAACACACGTAAACTAGGCCGGGGGTGTCTCCGGCGTACCCCCTCCGACGTGAGAATGAGGTTAGATGGACAAGGAAGAGGGTATAACAATGGAGGTTTAGAGAGAGAAGGTAGAGAGAGAGATACCTATCATGCAATGAACACTATTCACTCTTTTATACTCTAGTCCCCACGTGCCTCGCACGCAACTTCAATCATCCAAGGGAGGTTTCCCAACCAACTTCAACTTAGTGGGATTTCACTATTCACCTTGTCACATCAATCATCCATCATAAATATTTAGGGTTAAGGGAGGGGGTAGGCGACAATCAACGTAACATCCTGGTAACGCCATGAGTTCCATGTCGCTCTGGCGACAACCTGATCCAAGGCGACATCAACTGTCATGTCGCCCTAACCTAGGTTAATGTCGCCCTAACCTAGGTTAGGTAGCCTGCGAGCAGCGTACTCCCCTTAGCCCCTCATTCATCAGACGCGCATGGGCTCGGCCATGCCTTTCGCATGGCCCTATTCCCCCAAAAATCTGTACCCCCACGTCCCTTCTCGCCGGGGCTTTTTTAATAGCTCCAAGGAGCCTATTCCTTTTATATCGCTCCCAGGGAAAAATTTTCTTGGGCGGCCCAAGCCTAGTGGGCCTGGCCCTTAATTTGCTATTGGGCCTGATTTCTTATTATTAGGGCCCAATATATTTCATAGTATCGTATCACATATGTTAATTTCAGCTCCCTCAAACACACCCTTCCCAATTTGCTCAGGTTCTCTTAAAATGATGGGAGCTTAACAATGAGCCTAATTCTTAGTCAAAATCTTTTCTAAATTTGAGTAAAATATTCAACATGTGCATTTTCTTTTGTACTCCGTCTCATTCAAAAATGCACAATATGAAAATTAAAGAGAGTGTATGGTGAATTAATTGTTGTGAGTATTAAAAGTGAGGCAAAAGAGAGAAACTGAGTAGAAAATAATAAATGAATAGTTATTGTAATTATGACAAGTGAGTCACATTTATAAAGAAATATTTAAAAAAATTCTATTTGAGAATTGTATATATTTAAATGGTACAACTTTAAGCGAGTATGACTCAAAAAATTTAAGCGAGTATGACTCAAAAATTTATGTCTTTGTTTTGGTTTTTTTTTTTTTTTATCCCTAGGTTCCCCAGCTTCGCCGAGTTAATCCTGGACCACTAGCTACCGGTCCCACAAATGTCCTCAATGGAGTAAATCGCGGATATGCCCACGCAGCCTGGGGTGGCAAGACTTATACTCCTGGCCCCAAGGGAGCCCTCCTACAACGCGGTAGTTGAACTCCCCACACTGAGGTTGCAAGCCCAACAATGCTGCTTCCTTAACTGAATGGATGTGTCTGGGGGCTCCTAAGGACCCTGAAACCCAAGATAGAAATTAAACCACAACGATTTCCCTTGGAAGGAATCGAACTTGGAAGGAATCGAACCGGTGACCTCTCGAAAAGTCACCCAAGATACCATTGGGCCAAAGCCCATTAGGTGTCTTTGTTTTGGTTTTTTTTTTTTTTTTTTTTTTTTTCTTTTCTTTTAATTTTTTTTCTTCTTTTATAAGGGGATCAACACATTTCACCGCTCCCCCCTTGATGCACTTCACAGAGGCGCCTAGCTATGCTAGGGAGGGCAATGTCATTCCCTCTAACCACTGGTGGGGGAATCGAACCCATGACCTCAAGTGATACACTTATGATAGCTAGAATGGTATGATTCATTGAACAAAATTAGAGGCTTTTATCCGGTACTAGATTCAGATATTCTTTTTGGTAAGTGTCAAAAATATTTTGTTCAATATTTTACTCATTCACTCATCGAGTTGATTTTATGAAAAATGTATATGATGAAAAAATGGATTTTTCTTAAATGTCATTTTTAATATTATAAAATATCAGTTCTAATATCATATAGTGCCATACTGCCAAATATTCAAAATGATACTTATAAAAATTCAAACTGACACTTGTAAATATTCATCTGACACTTTTAATATCGGGCCACTCTGCAATGAAAACTCCGTCAAACTCTTGATTTCTCCTTACCTTTGAGACGCTAGTGGTTCAACACTCCCATTAGATCTCACATATTTCTTTTTTATTTGTTGTTGTATAATGAAACAATCTTTTTTACATATTGAGATTTTTGTAGCTATTTCTTTCAATTCAACTACTAAAGAATGTTTTAAGTTATGGTCGTTAGTTGCATGCACGAATTAGTATTGGTTTTTTCATTTGCAAATTTGAGAAAATACTTTCCCATATTTTATGAGTGGTAAATATGCCGAATTTCCAATCATTTTGTTGATTTTGTTTTGGTGTGTGAATTTAGGCTTGGAATTAAAGTTTTGAGAGTTATGTTTCAGAGCTAAAAATGGTGTGATACAATCTCAAAGTTTTTTCATATATCTCACCCATCTTGCCCTCTAAGAGTTGAGTCTTGGAATTATTTTCACTTTGATAAATTACTATTTGTCTATAAGATAGGATCTTTAAAGTGGGTTTTCGAAATTAATTTCTCCCTTTTTGCCTATGAGAATTTAGCCTCAAGAGTTATTTTTTTCACTATAATAGGTGACTATCAGAATGTCTGGGACATGGCTCTCGAAGCTCATGCCTAGAGTGCTGAAAATGACGGAGCACGCCGTGAAAAATGAAAAAGCGCGATTAGAGTGCTTAAATTTTAAGTAGAATGCATATTTTTGTCCCATGGGCCTTAGATGAATTAAGAAATTACCATTCCTTCTTTAAGAATTATGTTAGGCTAAGGGACCTTCGAGGAATTATCTCAATTTTTATTTATGTATAAATATATATATATATATATATATATATATATATATATATATATATATATATATATATAAAAATTATACAATTAGTTTAATATTGAAATTTAATAAAAACAAAAATTGCAAAAAAGTTCCCCCTACTATTTGGGTTATGAGGCTTAGTAAGTTATGTTATTTTAACAAATACACCCTTTTATATAGATAAAATAAAGATAAAGGGATTAAAATATACTCCCTCCGTCCCAAACTTACGTGCACATATTGCCATTTTGGGCGTCTCAATCCTACGTGCACATTTCCTAAAATGACAAAGAATCTTTACTATTCCTTTCAC
Organism: Adenophora triphylla var. japonica; assembly: GCA_022495995.1. Taxonomy (NCBI): domain Eukaryota; kingdom Viridiplantae; phylum Streptophyta; class Magnoliopsida; order Asterales; family Campanulaceae; genus Adenophora; species Adenophora triphylla. Next base: position 162,172 of record JAFEMH010004427.1, read on the forward strand.
TCATTATCTCTTTTATTTTACTTTTATATTCACAACACCAATCAACTTTATTATTCCTTCCACTTATTCTCTCTCCTATTTTATTTTCACATTCACAACATTTTTCTTCATTATCCACTTTCCTTAATCTACGCACAAATTATCAAATATGCACGTACGTGGGAGAATTATCCTAATATCCCTTCTCGTCTCTACTCCATGAATAATTCTTACCCATTGGTGTCCTTCTCCTACCCCGACTTTTTCAACAATAATTAATCATCATTTCGCTCACTCATCAACTCCTTTATCTTTTTTCAAGTTTGATAAGATTACTCTTTGCACTAAAATAAAAAATTAATCGGATAGAATTCAAAACTTTCAATTGGTACTTTTCTCTTTAGTGAATCTGAGCCGCCGCCATGTCCTACTCCCCCCTCCCCCCTTGCCGCCCCACACCTCGCCTCTTCCCCCATTTATCTTTCAGTTTCAACGCACCACATTCCTTCACCAATATACGTTCAAAGAGCCTTTGGCTGCAACATTAATCAAAAGAAAATTAGATTAAAAATATGTTATAAAAAAGATATATTATGAAAAAAAATTAGAAATCATGAAAAATAATGAGAAAAAGTTACCAATGTGACCCCACTGCTCTTTTGCGACGCTAACATAAACATGCTTTAGTGTTTTTTTTTTTTTAATATTGAATGATTTAATCTATTACAGAAAGGATAAAATGACACTTGAAAGTGATAAAAATTGCATTTGGTCAGGTTTGAATCTCTGACATCTCGTATGGAAAAAAATATTGAATGTCCTTTGAACTTGAGCTCACATTTTTGTTCCTTTAATGCCATAATACTCTATCTTGGAAGAAGTTTGAGAATAGATGGAGGCGTAGGTGTACCTGTTGAATACATCTAGTCTTGATGTTTCTAGAAGAAGAAGAGAAGGAAAAAAGGGAGATGAAGTTATTCTAAATGATATTGCCCTCTCTTGATCTTGTATGAGAGAATATGAATATTTTGTATATCTCTAACGGCTGATGGAATGTCATATATATATATATATATATATATATATATATATATATATATATATATATATATATATATATATATATATATATATACTCCCTTCGTCCCAATAATACCTTCATCATTTTTGTTCGGCACGCAAATTAAGGGTGGAGAAAATGTTGTGAGTGTAATAGTAAAATAGGAGAGAGAATGAGTGGAGGAAATAGTAAATTTGAAAAATATTGTGAGTGTAATAGTAAAATAGGAGAGAGAATGAGTGGAGGAAATAGTAAATTTGAAAAATGTTGTGAGTGTAATAGTAAAATAGGAGAGAGAATGAGTGAGTGAAATATTAAAGATTCTTTGCCATTTTAGAAAAGGTGAAGCTTCTAACGGGACGTCCTTTTAGGAAATTATAGTGAAGCTTTTATTGGGACGGAGGGAGTATATATAAAAAATAAACGTATACGTATATATTCTCTCAACTAGTCATATTTAACCATATGAGATCAATACTTTAGAAGACGTAAAATTAATTAAAGTACAATACAAACACCCACTATATTAAATGTTATCAAAAGTTGTTACACCTATATGAGCAGTATGCTCGTGAAACACTAAATCAGATAACGCTTTAATAAACGGATTCGCAAGCATGGAATTTGTTCCTATAAGTTGTATTTCTATTTGTTCATTTCATACTCTTTCTCTTACAACAAAAAACTTAATATCTATATGCTTGGATTTAGATGAACTTTTATTGTTGTTAGAGTACAAAACTGCTGCTCGATTGTCACAATTTATCTTGAGTGATCTCTTGATACTATCAATAATTTGCAGTCCTTCAATAAAATTGCGCAGACATATAGCTTGATTGTATGCTTCGTAACAAGCAATAAACTTGGCATACATGGTAGAAGAAGTTAGGAGTGTTTGCTTGGCACTCCTCAAAGATACTGCTCCACTGGCTAATGTGAAAACACAACCAGACGTCGGCTTTCGACTATCTTGGAATTCAGCAAAATTAGAATCGGAATACCCAATGATCTCAAGATGATCCGATTTTGAATATGTAAGCATGTAGTCCATAGTATTTTGTAGTTATCTCATCACTCTTTTGGCTGCAACCCAATGTTCTCTCCCCGAATTGCTTTGGTATCGACCAAGCATTCCAACAATAAATGCAAGGTCTGGACGAGTACAAACGTGTGTATACATTAAGCTTCCTACTGCTGATTCATAAGGGATATTTTACATAAACTTGGATTCTATATTATTTTAGGACATTGTTTAAGACTAAACTTGTCTCCCTTAGAAAGAGTGGTGTCATGTGGCTTATAATATTTTATGTTAAACCTTTGTAATACCTTCTCTATATAGCCCTTTTGCGACAATCCTAAAATACCTCGTGAACGATCACGGTGAATTTGGATTCCTAATACAAAAGATGACTCACCAAGATCTTTCATTTCAAATTTGTTTGAAAGAAATTTCTTAATTTTCTTAAAAAGATCCATATCATTACTAGCAAGCAAAATATCATCCATATATAAGACCAAAAAAATAAATATACTCCCACTGAACTTATGGTACACACAATCTTCAGCAATATTCATTTCAAAATCAAATGAAAGAATAACTTGATTGAATTTTAAGTACCATTGACGAGAAACTTGCTTGAGACCATAAATTGATTTCTTAAGTTTACAAACTAATTGATTAGTTTGATCTAAATCAGTCACCATTTCTGATTTCTTCGTGTAGATGGTTTCCTCAATATCTCCATTGAGAAAAGCCGTCTTTACATCCATTTGATTAAGCTCAAGGTAATAATGTGTTACAATTGTCATAATGATTCTAAAAGAGTTTTTAGATGATACCGGAAAAAATGTTTCTTTATAATCAATACCTTGTTTTTGAGTAAATTCCTTAGCAACAATACGAGCTTTATATCTTTGCACATTACCCAATGAATCCCTTTGGTATTAAAGACCCATTTACACCCAATAGGTTTCACATTCTTAGGTAATGTAACAAGATCACAAACGTCATTGTCTTTCATGGATTTTAATTCTTCATTTATTACATTGATCCATTTATGAGAATTAGAACTATTAATGGCTTCATGGAAGGTGAGCGATTCATCTCCCACTAAATCTAAATGTTTCTCATTCTCGGCAAAAAATACATCATAATCACTCGAAATTGCACTCCTTCTTACTCTATTGGATCTCCTTAAGGGCAATAGTTTTTCTTGGATTTGTTGAATTTGATCCTCATTATCAATATTTTTCATGTTGCTCAAGATTTATAGGAGATTCTTCATTGTTTTGAATTGTATATTCTTATTGAACTTCAGGTATAAGTACTTGTTTTTCAACGGGAATTATGGGAAGAGTTACAGAAATGGATTCCTCTTTTTCTTCAAATTCAAAACTATTTCCAATTTTTCCTCTAAATTCAACATTCTAAAAAAACCTAGCATTTTTCGTTTCAAAAAAGGTTTTAGTTTTTGAGTCATAGAATTTATATCCCTAGATCTCTCAGCATATCCTACAAAATAGCTACTAATGGTATTAGCCTCCAGTTTACCTTCATTTGGCCTATAAGGCATTGCTTCTGCTGGACAACCCCATACATGAAGATGATTTGGAGAACGGTTTCTTGTTCGTCCATAATTTATACGGGGTTTTTTCGGTATCATTTGAAGGAGCTCTATTGAGAATATAAGCAGCGGTTGTTAATACATCGCCCCATAATTAGTGTGGTAAGGAAGTACAAGAAATCATACTTCTTACCATATCTTTAAGGGTTATATTACATCTCTCAGCTACACCAGTCATGCTAGGTTTGCCTGACATGGTGTAGTGAGGGACAATCCCACACTATTTAAGGTAGCGAGCAAAAGGAACCGAACGTTGTTCACCCGAACCGTCATTACGTCCGTAGTATTCACCACCACGATCAGATCTAACGTTCTTAATAGTCTTTCCAAGTTGGTTCTCAACTTCAGCTTTATAAGACTTGAAAACGTCCAATGATTGAGACTTTTCATGAAGCAAATAAATGTATCCATAACGAGAGTAATCGTCTATGAACGTGATGAAATATTTTTGACCATTCCATGAAGGTGTAGTGAATGGTTCACAAATATCCATATGAATTAGTTCCAAGACGTTTGATACTCTCAAGGATTCTTTTCATTTAGTGTTTGTAAATTTTCCTTTAAAGCATTCAGTGCAAAAGTTTTTTTATCCGGAGTATAAAGTTTGTTTAGGATTCCCTCTGACACGAGTATATCAATTTTCCTTTTGAAGATATGACCCAAACACCTATGTTATAGGATATAAGAATTTTCACTTTATAACTTTCACTTAGTCCCTTTGGTTTCATTAATATGAGACTCATTTGTTGTTTTAATTGTGTCAAGTAAATAAAGATTATCATTTCTTGACAAATTACTATTACCGACAATTTCGAAATTAAAATAAAGATTACATTTATTATTGCCAAATGAGTAGGAATATCCTTCCCGGTCTAAAACTGTGATAGATATTAAATTCCGTCTAAAGGACGGTATAATATATGTATTATTTAATACATGAAAATAATAGCTGGTAATTAACATCAATCTGAAAGTCTCTATGCCTATTACTTCAACCGGATTCACAGCTCCCATATAGATGTATCTTTCATATTCAATGGGTATTCGGTAATTCAGGCAACCCTGCATATACATACTTATGTGAGTTGTTGCACCAGAATCCAACCACATTAAAATAAAGGAATTGAAATCAAATTAGCCTCAATACAAACAAGACCATATGACATACCTTTCTTAATATGCCAAGCGTGATATTTAGGGCAATCATTTTTCATGTGAGTAAGGTCCTTACAAAAGAAGCATTTCTTAACTTTTTGATCATTAAATGATCCCTTATGCCTCTTATTTGTAACCGCAATTTCCTTCCAATTTCTCTTTGTCCCATGAGAAGAGGTGGATTCTAAGTGAGCACTTTCTGGTTTGATTTGATTCTTGCTATCCTCCTTTTGTGTCACATGTGAAATGAGTTCATTAACATTTCACTTGTCCTTTTGACAATTATAGGTCACTTCAAAGTGACCAAATTGAGGAGGAAGAGAGATCAAAACTAAGTGCGCGAGTAAATATTCTGATATCTCTAACTTAAGTGCCTTTAGTTTTGTCGAGAGATGAAGCATTTCCAAAATGTACTCCCGTAAATTCCCGTTATCCTTGTATCTCATGGAAACAAGATTCCTCAAGGAAACACTTGTTTCCGATTTTTCGCTTTTTGCAAAGCGTTTTTCAAGGGTATCGAGAAAAGTCTTAGCATCAATGCCCTCAAAGACGCTGCTCAAAAATGTCTCCGGGACGGCATTTTTCATGATCATTAGACTTATGCGGTTTGAACGGTTCCACTTATCAATATTTATGCGCTCTTCTTGAGCACTTTTATCAATGAGATCAGCGGGACTTGGTTCCCTTAATGCGAGATCAATGTCCATACAGCCCAAGATCACGGTTATCTTATTTTTTCAAGTTTTAAAATTTGTTCCATTAAGCATTGGTACATTAGTCATAACAGTAGTAACTGAATAAGCATTTAGCATATATGTTGGAGATAAGAACAAAGAATGAAAATACAAAACATGTATCAATAACTACATAATTAATGAATTAAGTGATTAATTATATCAAATGAATCACATCTATAAGATAATCAACATGACATCAAAACTAATCTTTGGATTGCGAGTTGACTCATAAGCAATTATCTTGAGGTAACCAAGAAATTAAACGATGTATTAATCAAATATTTAATCTTCCTTTGGGCCGATTTAAGTACCTGAAAGACTAACTAATGTTCTTTTACTTGTTACCAAATGAATGTATAAATTTTGTCAAATAACACGATCTTCTTTGGAAAATTTATTTTATCCACGTATTAATTTATACATTCAACACTTAACAATTTTGGATTTAAATAACGTAAATTACTTTGGTGAAAATATTATTTAAAAAATTTATAAAATTGTTAAGCATATAATTAATCAAAAAGGGCTTGAAAATGTATGTTTTACTCAAAAAATGAAGTAAACCAATATGAATCCTTAATATAGTGGCTACTCGACCGAGCAAGTAGATATTGTCATTCTGCACAATGGTGCTCGTCCGAGTATAGAAAGGTGCTCAGCCGAGCACTTAAATCCGTACGGCCATGCTTCAAACAACGTGCGGCCGTGCCAATGGGATTTTTATTAATTGTCATTCTGCACAATGGTGCTCCGCGGAGTATAGAGAGGTGCTCGGCCGAGCAAGTAGGTCTGCACGGCCATGCTTCATACAGCGCGTGGCCGTACCAATGGGACAGTCTTGCATGAACCATTATGCCTTTTGACGAATTTTGTTCCTTTTTGAGCAAAAACTTCAATCATTTCCAGAATTTAAACAAAGTAATCATTATTAATATTGTATGAACGGATTTAGAGTATTTTATCAACATCAAAACATAATGATTTCAACAATATTATGAATTAAAGTAAAGCATTTCATGCTATCTAAAAATTCAAACTTAATCAAAACAAGAGGAGACTCTGATACCAATTGTTGAAACATTCTTGTTCCTTTAATGCCATAATACTCTAGCTTGAAAGAAGTTTGAGAATAGATGGAGACGAAATCGTACCGTTGAATCCATCTAGTCTTTATAAGAAGAGAATAAAAAAGGGAGATGAAGTTCTTTTAAATGATAGTGCCCTCTCTTGATCTTGTGTAAGAGAATATGAATGTTTTGTATGTCTTTAAAGGCTGATGAAAGGACATATACATGAGATTAAGTGACAATTCATTTAGGAACTACACCCTTTTCACATGGAATGGTGTGAACTTACAATTATGCTCATCATTAAATGACAACTTACACCTTATGAATTCTACACATTGATTAATTTTCTACACTTATATTATAGCATTATATTTATAATTTATACATGTACGTCTACATGTTTATTTATATTTATTAAATATACAGTTTTGCTCCAAGCCATACTCATACTCCTGAACATTCTTACCTTGGTTATCAGGGTGTAACCCAAAGTTTCACATCGGCAATTGAGTAAATAATTGTCAGGTATATAAAAGAATCCACCCACGTCATTAGTATGAAGTTGTGAATGAAGTTTTGCAATCGAAAAAACGTTCTGGTGGTATTTATCAAGCGAAGCGACCCGCGGAAAATAGCGGCGGTAGGTACAAGATTCCGTGATATATGTGCCAGAGGAGACACTACGGGCCATAACAATGTGGTCCTTGGTTTGAGGGGATGGTTGTTGGGGTGAAACCCAAAGTCCCACATCGAAAATTGAGAAAATAATTGCCAGATAAGGTATATAAGATCATCCACCCTCTTTATTAGTATGAGACCTTTTGGGGGTTACTTGATGGAGGATTTATCCCTTTTATAATAATTTATCTAGAAAGTGTACTAGTTAGCGGTGTAATAGCATGCAAAAGCACGGGTCGAATAAATAGATACTTATGTGTCACACAAGTTGATTTAAATATTATAAAGTAGCCAAGGGGTTTTGATTTGATTTGCTTATTAAACTACGAAAACAAGAATTAAAGTAAATAAAGGAATTCAATTTAAATAGGGATTCATGGATTGAAATTCATATCTATCTTCACTCTATGTTATTTTAATAAGAAAAAAGGATCAATCTCATTCAAGAGTTGGGACGTTTGATATACGGATTGCAACCCTAATATTTTCTTCTTGTTTATGCTTTTCGCTATTTCAATACAATATTCAAGAAATTCATTTAATCATTAAGAACAATTGAAACTAGATTATTTTGATTTCTGTTAATTCCTCAATCGAATCTATTCATCACAATAATGGTCAATGTATAAATCATCAACGCTAGTGTAACAATGTATACCCAAGTAATTTAAAGGATCAAAAGTATCTTATCATACAATTGAAATCTAAAAATAATATTTAAGAATACTTGGATGGACAAGAACGATATTGGTTTGGAATAATTAAATCATGTTTAGCATATTGATCTAATAGTTACTATATTCAATCCATGAACCAAGAGATTTAGCTACTAAAAGTCATAAATAGAAAACAAATAAATTAAAAAAATATAAACCTTGATCTTATCCTTGAATCCTTGATTTCAACCTTGAAAAGAACAATAAAACATAAAGAAATTACATGGCTAGGGGTTTTCTATTTATAATAGGGCTAAAAAGATATCAAAATTAGGAAAATTCAAGGCGTTGGCCAAAAATTCCCATCAGGTCCCTGGGGTTTTAGAAATTCTAGAAAGTCCTCCAAATTTTGCTAAATTCCCAAAAGTCTCTGAAATTAATTCCCAGCAGGTCCCTAAAATTTTGGAAAATATCCAAAAAGTCCCTGGAAAAGTTTGGTGCGGTAGCACCCTCTGGTGGGTGCGTTCCTACATTTGATCTGAGAAGGGGGGTATGATCGTACCTTCTGGTGGGTGCATTCGTGCACTTGATATGGGAAGACTCAGAATTTGACGAACTTCTGGATGACATAACTTCATCATACGGACTACGATTTGGACATGCCAAATATCGTTGAAAAACTATTAACGAGTATTATCCATTAGTTTTGGTTTCATCCTTTTTATATTTCTCGAAAATCCTTCTTTCTTTATGACCTGCTACATTCCGGATCATTCATTTTTATACTTTTTAAGCTAATAATCCTTGCTTATTTTCTCTTCTTTCCTATAATAAAAAACACTCCAAAGAGCCATTAAATCACCCAAAGTTGAGCATTAAATAGGTCAAAAAGTATATCATTTGGATGGATAGAAACACATTCATCAAATACCCACAAATTTATATTTTGATCATTCTCGAGTAAAACAAAAAGAACCAGAACAATAAATAAAACTACTAACCAACTAAACTACTAAATATACAAACATTAAAAACTAAAAATAATTTTGGAATGTTCTAATTATATAAAGTGTCGTTAGCCAAATCAGTCTCAGATCTTTATAAACACACATAATCTACAAGGGTTATCATGAACATGAGATTACAATCATATTGATGCACCTAACTTACAATTCTCCATCACAGAATGATCATATGAATTAATTAAGGGAGACCATCGTCACCAAAATAAGATATTTTATATGGTCACTTGTATCATGTTATAAACCAAAGATAATAAAATAAAAATTATGCACAAGAACACTCATATATATGTTTAACCATAACTGTCAACCCGACTACTTTTTAGGGATTAAATATGGCTTTATGGCTTGTAATGTATTGCAAAAATTGCGGACTAGGTTTACGGTTACAAATGAAGGTAAGGACATACGAAGTCAAGCAAGTGAAACTCGAAATTCTTCAAAATATATCCTCAATTGAGTATATCTCTCCGCTAACCCATGCCAACCCAATGATTCAACCCCCAAACATAGAATTTTGCATACTTACATAAGAGGGAAAGACTTTTCAGATTTTCTTCATCTTTTCTTTCTTTTCTTTGCTTTGTATATATAAATATCACAAATAATATTATTCACTAAATAATTTGTGCATGCCCCTCTTTTCAATACAATACAATACATGACCATTTTCTTTCTTTTGTTGACCTCTTTCCACTCAATCCCTTGATTTCCCAAGCATAACCCATAATTTTCTATTCATTTCCTAGTTTCACTTTCTTTAAAAAGTGAGAAAATAGTGTATAAGTGTAATGGTAGGATAATGTGGGTACAAAATGAAGGCGAACGACGATCTTTGATAAAGTTAAAGGCTCACAAATAGGATTAACAAAAAATCCATATATCACTTCCTGAATACCCTATTTGATGTGTTATTTACAGTTATGCAAACATGCTCTATTTATACTAGGGCTAAGAAGGTGTCCAAATTAGAAAAACATTACGATTCCTTGTTGAAAAAGAAAAATCCAAGGTGTTGCCGGAAAATTCCCTTTAGGTTCCTGAGATTTTTGAAATTCTAGAAAAATCCTCCAAATTTTGCTAAATTCCCAAAACGTCCCTAGAAAAGGTTTGTGCGATTGCACCCCTCTAGTGGGTGCGTTCGCGCACTTGATCTGAGAAGAGGGGTGTGATCGCACCTTCTGGTGGGTGCGTTGGCGCACTTGATCTGGGAAGGCTCAGAATTTGGTGAACTTCCAAAGATACGGACTTCGATTTGGACGTGCCACATATAGCTGTAAATCTCTTGACGAGTAATATGCACTGGTCTTGGTTTCACAAGGTCACATTCTTTTTATCTTTCTCAAAAATTCTTCTTTCTTTATATATGTGTTGCTCCGTTCCGGATCATTCATTTTTATACTTTTTAAGCTCATATTCCTTGCTATTTCCTCTTCTTCCCTATACTCAAAAACACTTCAAAAACCTATTAAAACACCCAAAGCATTAAATAGGTCCATAAGTATATCATGGATGGGTAGAAACACATCCATCATTACCCAAAAACAAATCCATGCATGCGGACTGGACCACAACCGGAAATTATCATAATAATGCGGAGAATGGTGGCAGTGATCGCGGTCCCATCATTCCTCTCCCCGTAATTTTCCCTATAAAACTCAAGCTTCCTCATTGGCCCCGTCATGTGTGCTTGATTTAGGGGCCACAAACCTCATGTACCTTTCGTTCTCTTTCTCTCTCATCTTTCCCCCTATTCAGATTTCAATTCGGTTACTATAACTAATGGCTAGGGGTGTAAATGGTTCGGTTTGGGAGAATTTACGCACCGAACCACTAGTTATCGGGTCGGGAAAATTCCAAACCGAATCGAATCATGAAAAAATTCAAACCGAACCAAACCAAACCGCTATGGTTTGGTTCAAACCGCGGTTCAATTATGTGGTTCAAACCGTGGATCAAACCATGATTTGGACTACGGTTCAAACCACGATTCATACTAAAACTTATTTTTATATTGTTTAAATTTTCTGTGATCTCGGAGGAGGAGCGAAAAATGCGGTCGTTAAGAGGAAAGTCAGAGGAAGAGAGAGACTAGAGGAAGAAAGAGGCCGAAGGAAGAAAAACACTTTACAATCTTCGATCGTGGAAGGGAACTTAGTTATTTATTTGTCGCAATGACGATAACAAATAATGAAATTAATATTAAATAAGATATAGAACGTACGGGGGTTAGGACGTATATGTAATGTAGGTTTTTTTATTGATCTAACAGTAAATTTTAATAAATATACGAAAATATTAAATAAGATACAAAACGGGAGTTAGGATTAGTTTATTTAATGTGGTTTGGTGGTTTGGTTTCGAACCGCGGTTTGGTTTCGAACCACGGTTTGGTTTCAAACCGTGGTTTGGTTGGTTTCGGTTCGGTCTGGTTTGATTTGGTTTGGTCTGGTCTGGGAGGGTCAAACCACAAACCAAACCGAACCGAACCATTTGGTTTGCCAAAATTTGAAACCGAACCGAACCATCACTACAAGGAAAACCGGATTTAGAGACGGAAATTTAGAGACGGACGGAATCCGTAGCTAATTTGGCGACAGATTAGAGACAGAACCAAAAATCAGAGACGGATTCGGATTCCGTCTCTAAATTAGAGACGAATTCAGATTCCGTCTCTAATTCAGAGACGGAATATGAATCCGTCTCTAATTTAGAGACGGAATCCGAATCCGTCTCTAATTTAGAGACGAAATCTGATTCCGTCTCTAATTTAGAGACGGATTCAGATTCCGTCTCTAAATTTTAGAGACGGGTTTTGTATCTGTCTCTAAAATAGAGACGGATTCAGAATCCGTCTCTAAAATAGAGACGGATTCAGAATCCGTCTCTAAATTAGAGACGGATTCAGATTCCGTCTCTAAATTTTAGAGACGGATTCAGAATCCGTCTCTAAATTAGAGACAGTCGAGAATCCGTCTCTAAACTTTAGAGACAGATTTTAACCCGTCTCTAATTTAGAGACAGATTTTTTAATCCGTCTCTAATTTAGTGACAGATTCAACATCTGTCTCTAAAATTTAGAGACAGATTTAGTATCCGTCTCTAAATTTGACTTTTCTTTCATATACTTTCATTTATTTAGTTTTTTTCTATCTTTTTTTCTATAACTTTTTCTAAAAAAAACCACTGATTAACAAAGGCTAAAATATTGTTTTCTAGTCAATAAAAATTTTTAAAAATAAAAATAAATATAGGGTAGTCCGTCCCTCTTTTGACTTTTCTTCTATATACTTTCATTTGTTTAGTTTTTTCTATCTTTTTTCTATAACTTTTTCTAAAAAATCACTGATTAACAAAGGCTAAAATATTGTTTTCTAGTCAATAAAAAATTTTTAAAAAATAAAAAATAAATATAGGGTAGTCCGTCCCTCTTTTGACTTTTCTTCTATATACTTTCATTTGTTTAGTTTTTTTCTATCTTTTTTTCTATAACTTTTTCTAAAAAAAACCACTGATTAACAAAGGCTAAAATATTGTTTTCTAGTCAATAAAAAATTTTTAAAAAAATAAAAAATAAATATAGGGTAGTCCGTCCCTCTTTTGACTTTTCTTCTATATACTTTCATTTGTTTAGTTTTTTTCTATCTTTTTTTCTATAACTTTTTCTAAAAAACCACTGATTAACAAAGGCTAAAATATTGTTTTCTAGTCAATAAAAAATTTTTAAAAAAATAAAAAATAAATATAGGGTAGTCCGTCCCTCTTTTGACTTTTCTTCTATATACTTTCATTTGTTTAGTTTTTTCTATCTTTTTTCTATAACTTTTTCTAAAAAAAACCACTGATTAACAAAGGCTAAAATATTGTTTTCTAGTCAATAAAAAATTTTTAAAAAATAAAAAATAAATATAGGGTAGTCCGTCCCTCTTTTGACTTTTCTTCTATATACTTTCATTTGTTTAGTTTTTTTCTATCTTTTTTTCTATAACTTTTTCTAAAAAAAACCACTAATAACAAAGACTAAAATATTGTTTTCTAGTCAATAAAAAATTTTTAAAAAAATAAAAAATAAATATAGGGTAGTCCGTCCCTCTTTTGACTTTTCTTCTATATACTTTCATTTGTTTAGTTTTTTCTATCTTTCTTTCTATATCTTTTTCTAAAAGAAACCACTGATTAACAAAGGCTAAAATATTATTTTCTAGTCAATAAAAAATTTTTAAAAAATAAAAAATAAATATAGGGTAGTCCGTCCCTCTTTTGACTTTTCTTCTATATACTTTCATTTGTTTAGTTTTTTTCTATCTTTTTTTATATAACTTTTTCTAAAAAAAACCACTGATTAACAAAGGCTAAAATATTGTTTTCTAGTCAATAAAAAATTTTTTAAAAAATAAAAAATAAATATAGATTAGTCCGTCCCTCTTTTGACTTTTCTTCTATATACTTTCATTTGTTTAGTTTTTTCTATCTTTTTTCTATAACTTTTTCTAAAAAAAAAACCACTGATTAACAAAGTCTAAAATATTGTTTTCTAGTCAATAAAAAATTTTTAAAAAAATAAAATAAATACAGGGTAGTCCGTCCCTCTTTTGACTTTTCTTCTATATACTTTCATTTGTTTAGTTTTTTTCTATCTTTTTTCTATAACTTTTTCTAAAAAAAACCACTGATTAACAAATGCTAAAATATTGTATTCTAGTCAATAAAAATATTTTAAAAATAAAAAATAAATATAGGGTAGTCCGTCCCTCTTTTGACTTTTCTTCTATATACTTTCATTTGTTTAGTTTTTTCTATCTTTTTTCTATAACTTTTTCTAAAAAAACCACTGATTAACAAAGGCTAAAATATTGTTTTCTAGTCAATAAAAATTTTTAAAAAATAAAAATAAATATAGGGTAGTCCGTCCCTCTTTTGACTTTTCTTCTATATACTTTCATTTGTTTAGTTTTTTTCTATCTTTTTTCTATAACTTTTTCTAAAAAAACCACTGATTAACAAAGGCTAAAATATTGTTTTCTAGTCAATAAAAATTTTTTAAAAAATAAAAAATAAATATAGGGTAGTCCGTCCCTCTTTTGACTTTTCTTCTATATACTTTCATTTGTTTAGTTTTTTCTATCTTTTTTTCTATAACTTTTTATAAAAAAACCACTGATTAACAAATGCTAAAATATTGTTTTCTAGTCAATAAAAATTTTAAAAAATAAAAAAATAAATATAGGGTAGTCCGTCCTCTTTTGACTTTTCTTCTATATACTTTCATTTGTTTAGCTTTTTTTTCTATCTTTTTCTATAACTTTTTCTAAAAACCACTGATTAACAAAGGCTAAAATACTTTTTCTAGTCAATAAAAAATTTTAAAAAATAAAAAATAAATATAGGGTAGTCCGTCCCTCTTTTGACTTTTCTTCTATATACTTTCATTTGTTTAGTTTTTTCTATCTTTTTTGGAGGAACTCATAAAGATGAAAAACACTTTAAATGTCATTTAGAATGTAGAAAAAATTAAAAAATAAACGAGGTAGCCGTATACCATTTTCACAAGATCGGGACACATAAAACCCTAAAAACCCTAAATAATGGGAAATATTTGTAACTCAATTTCCATTTGGATTTGGAGGAACTCATAAAGATGAAAAACACTTTAAATGTCATTTAGAATGTAGAAAAAAATTAAAAAAATAAACGAGGTAGCCGTATACCATTTTCACAAGATCGGGACTCATTCCTTAAAACCCTAAAAATCCTAAATAATGGGAAATATTTGTAACTCAATTTCCATTTGGATTTGGAGGAACTCATAAAGATGAAAAACACTTTAAATGTCATTTAGAATGTAGAAAAAATTAAAAAAATAAACGAGGTAGCCGTATACAATTTTCACAAGATCGGGACACATAAAACCCTAAAAACCCTAAATAATGGGAAATATTTGTAACTCAATTTCCATTTGGATTTGGAGGAACTCATAAAGATGAAAAACACTTTAAATGTCATTTAGAATGTAGAAAAAAATTAAAAAAAAAATAAACGAGGTAGCCGTATACCATTTTCACAAGATCGGGACTCATTCCTTAAAACCACTAAAAATCCTAAATAATGGGAAATATTTGTAATTCAATTTCCATTTGGATTTGGAGGAACTCATAAAGATGAAAAACACTTTAAATGTCATTTAGAATGTAGAAAAAAATTAAAAAAAAATAAACGAGGTAGCCGTATACCATTTTCACAAGATCGGGACACATAAAACCCTAAAAACCCTAAATAATGGGAAATATTTGTAACTCAATTTCCATTTGGATTTGGAGGAACTCATAAAGATGAAAAACACTTTAAATGTCATTTAGAATGTAGAAAAAAATTAAAAAAATAAACGAGGTAGCCGTATACCATTTTCACAAGATCGGGACTCATTCCTTAAAACCCTAAAAATCCTAAATAATGGGAAATATTTGTAACTCAATTTTCCATTTGGATTTGGAGGAACTCATAAAGATGAAAAACACTTTAAATGTCATTTAGAATGTAGAAAAAAATTAAAAAAATAAACGAGGTAGCCGTATACCATTTTCACAAGATCGGGACACATTCCTTAAAACCACTAAAAACCCTAAATAATGGGAAATATTTGTAACTCAATTTCCATTTGGATTTGGAGGAACTCATAAAGATGAAAAACACTTTAAATGTCATTTAGAATGTAGAAAAAAATTAAAAAAATAAACGAGGTAGCCGTATACCATTTTCACAAGATCGGGACTCATTCCTTAAAACCCTAAAAATCCTAAATAATGGGAAATATTTGTAACTCAATTTCCATTTGGATTTGGAGGAACTCATAAAGATGAAAAACACTTTAAATGTCATTTAGAATGTAGAAAAAAATTAAAAAAAAATAAACGAGGTAGCCGTATACCATTTTCACAAGATCGGGACACATAAAACCCTAAAAATCCTAAATAATGGGAAATATTTGTAACTCAATTTCCATTTGGATTTGGAGGAACTCATAAAGATGAAAAACACTTTAAATGTCATTTAGAATGTAGAAAAAAATTAAAAAAAAATAAACGAGGTAGCCGTATACCATTTTCACAAGATCGGGACTCATTCCTTAAAACCCTAAAAATCCTAAATAATGGGAAATATTTGTAACTCAATTTCCATTTGGATTTGGAGGAACTCATAAAGATGAAAACACTTTAAATGTCATTTAGAATGTAGAAAAAAATTAAAAAAATAAACGAGGTAGCCGTATACAATTTTCACAAGATCGGGACACATAAAACCCTAAAAACCCTAAATAATGGGAAATATTTGTAACTCAATTTCCATTTGGATTTGGAGGAACTCATAAAGATGAAAAACACTTTAAATGTCATTTAGAATGTAGAAAAAAATTAAAAAAAATAAACGAGGTAGCCGTATACCATTTTCACAAGATCGGGACTCATTCCTTAAAACCCTAAAAACCCTAAATAATGGGAAATATTTGTAACTCAATTTCCATTTGGATTTGGAGGAACTCATAAAGATGAAAAACACTTTAAATGTCATTTAGAATGTAGAAAAAATTAAAAAAAAAATAAACGAGGTAGCCGTATACCATTTTCACAAGATCGGGACACATAAAACCCTAAAAACCCTAAATAATGGGAAATATTTGTAACTAAATGTCCATTTGGATTTGGAGGAACTCATAAAGATGAAAAACACTTTAAATGTCATTTAGAATGTAGAAAAAAATTAAAAAAAAAAACGAGGTAGCCGTATACCATTTTCACAAATAAAAGCAGGTAAATATTTTAGATAACTTTTTATAAATTTTAGTAATAAAAAAATCTAAAATATTTTTTCCTATTCAATAAAAATAATAAAAAATAATAATTATTATTAATACTATTATTAATATTATTACTGATTATATAATTAATATTAATATTAATATTAATTAATTAATTAATTTTATAATTAATAATTTATTAATAAATATTATTAATAATAAATATTATTATTTTTAATATTAGACATAAATATTTTAGTTAGTGTATAATATAGTGTGAAATAAATATAAGTACATGATGTGGCATTGTTTGATTGGAGTTTAAATTTTCACCCGGATTATGGCCAAAGCAAGATCCGACCCTTAATAACATTCAATCCAAAGGCCCATATCATTTTAAACAAAATCAATTACTCCCCCCCTATATCTCTCCTCATTTCTCTTTCTCTCCTTCCACATTTCAAAATTCAAAAATCGATCCACATCCACGGTTTCTCTCTCTCATTTCCCTCACCGTCTTCTTCATCCTCCGCTACACCACGACCTTAGTTGTAAACTCTCTCTCTCTCTCTCATTTCCCTCACCGTCTTCTTCATCCTCCGGCGACACCACGACCTCCGTCTTCTTCATCATCCGGCCGTCACTCACAATCCGAACAGAGAGAGAAGGTTTGCCGGTTTGACAGAGGATTTGAAGCAAAGGATTTCCGGCCAGGGCTATGGCTGTTCAATTCGTCAATGGTTGTGGTGTCAGTTGTAAACTCTCTCTCTCTCTCTCTCTCTCTCTCTATCGATCTAAATCAAAACCCGGATCTGAATTCGTTTGGGTTTGCTTGAGATTTATAAACCCAGATTTGGGTTTGATTTCGATTTTGCCTTGGAAACTTGGAAACTCAGATTTCGGTTTGTTGGATTTTGATTTTGATGTTTTTGGTGATTTTGTAAAGATTCAAAATTTTGGAAACCTAGTATGGTAATTTTTGTTTTTTCAGATTTGGTGGTTGATTGTGGTTGCCGGTGGTTGCTGGTGGTGATGGGTGAGGATTGGTGGTGGAAGTTTGTGAGGACTATTTGAGTATAAAAGAAATTTAGGGGACTGATTTGATAATAATAAAAGTTAAGGGACTGTTTTGAAAAAAAAAAAGCTAAGGGACTGATTTAATATATATTTAAAAATATATATTAATATATTTTAAATATATATATATATATTTAAAATATATTAATATATATTTTTAAATATATATATAATTTTTTTTTAAAAAAATATCAATTTAGCTACAGAAATATCCGTCGCTAAAATGATTCGAAAATAAAACGAGAATTTAAATAGAGACGAAAAATCTGTCGCTAATCCGTAGACTGGTCATATCTCGTAGCTAATTTAGACACGGACATATCTGTCTCTAATTTAGAGACGGACATATCTGTCTCTAATTTAGAGACGGCCATATCCGTCTCTAAATTAGAGACGGATATATCCGTCTCTAAAATAGCTACAAAATAGCGACGCCCAATTTAGCGACAAACCTGCACCCACGGAATAGCTACGGAAAAAATCCGTAGCTAAACACAATTTAGCTACGGAATCTTCATTTTAGCTACGGAATTTGCCGTAGCTAAAATGAATTTTCCTTGTTAATTATAGCTACAAATACCTGAACCCCCCCCCCTTCAATTGCTTCTTTCATGCTTAATTGGACACAATCTTTTCTTTCTAGAGTGAGTGTTAAACCAATTATGACTAAATTTTAAACTAAGTGCCAAGCCAAGGAATATGCATATCAAAGTGTCAATTTGGAGTTTAGCATTTGAAATATACTAGTTTAAGATTTTTTTATTTTTTTTTAGGATCCGTTTGGATGCATTGATTTTGAATTCAATAAATATTCAAATTCTATAGAATTTAAATAACTTAGAATTTGCTTTCAAAATGATAGCATTTTCATTGTTTGGATAATGTGTGTAATTCAATTGTAATTATACATTATACTTAAAATAAAAGTTCAATAATAAGTCAAGTATCTAGTTTAGTCTAGTGATATATGGTTGTTAGTTATTATAAATAACAAGGGTTCAAACCTTGCTAACAACAAAAGTATAAAAAAATTATATTTATTAAAATAAATAGTATATAGTGGTGGTGGTTAACGGCGGCGGTAGGTGGCAGCCGGCGGAGGTAGTTGGAGGCGGTGATTTCCTGAAGCGACAGTGGTGGCGGAGAGTGGCTGGAGGCAGCGACGGTGGTCGGAGGTGTTTGCGGCGATGGGAGGTGGCGGTGGCGGCGGTTGCCGGAGGTGTTGGCGGCGGCAATGGTGGTTGTTGTAGGCAGCGGTGGCGGTTACCGGAGGTGTTGGCAGTGGCGGCGGTTGCCGGAGGCGTTGGCGGCGGCGGGAGGTGGCACAAATGGTGTTGGTTGAAAGTTGTTGTGGTGGTGGTAAAAAGAATGTGAGTTGTTATTAATTGATCAAAATTTAGAATTTAAATTATTAGAATTTAAGATGAAATTAGTTTTGTGGAATTGAGTGATTTAGAATTCCAACCCAATTTTAATTTCAAATTTTAGTTATGTTCCCAAACAATGAAATTTGTTTTGGAGGTCCCAATTCCAATTCCAAGCTATGAAATTGAGTATCCAAACATACCTTTAATGAACGCTCATTTAGGAATGAAGGCAACAATTACAAATGTTCCGTAAATTCTTGGTTAAATTGACCGTTATTCATTTGACTTTGTAATTTTAAATGGACCGAGGTAGTATATTAGAACTCGATTTAATAAGTAGTGACTTGAAAGCCATAATAAAAGTAAAATAAAAAGATAAATATTTAATCATATATACCACGAACAATACAAATTACATTTGGTCATTAACAATGTAATATCCAGTGACGAAGTCTGGAATTCGAAAGGGGGGTCAATATTTTAATTGTTTGGATAACTATTGTAAATGAGGTATCTAAATTTGTTATTGAACAGAATAAAAGTGACGGGCTAAGCCCAATACACGAAGCTCAACTATTCATCTATTATTGCCACCATGTTTTTAGTGGGTCAGCCCAAATATTACCAGGCCCAAGGTCCATCGTTATTAATCAGTCGACTTAGCTCATAGTCCGACCTACTTGGTCCCGACCTAGCTTTGTCCGAATATGATCCACATCTTTTATACGGGCATGACCCGGCCTCAGCGCTTGGTCAGGTTGACCTATACCCAACAGGCGACCTCAACCTACCAGCAGACGTCGACCTACAAAGTCACATCTCGCCTGCAATTATTTCCATAACAAAAGTCCTACAATTCAGGAGTTATATATTGACACGATCCCTTATACAAATCTAACCCGTGATTCAAGGGATTTGACACAATCCTACCACAATTACAACTCTTACAACGCCTATAAATACATGACAACATCAGCCGTTCAAAGATAATTGCTATTTGATATTTTGAATACATTGTTCATTATTATCTTATAAGCTCTCAAATACTCCATACTTACTCTCACGCCCAAGGGTCTTCGTCGGAGACCATCCCGGCTAGTCGTGAGTTCTATTTTCAAGTCAAAGAAGCCAGGTGATCAGTCTTGTGGCTGGACGGAGATTGATAAGCACGATTCCTGCAGCATCAGTTTGGTTCAATTACCAGGAATCGTAAGCTTTTTTGACCTCGAAAATTAATCAGAGATTAATATGGCTCAAGACAGACAGACTGCATCCTCTTCCAGCGATCCGACACTCAGTTTGACAGTAAGGAACGCAGAGGCTAGCGCAGGAACCAGAACGGCCAACCTTCCTCCTCCTCCTCCGGGCAATCCACCTAGGAGGTCTACTCGCTCTAACAGCGGGCTGATGGCAGTGGTTTGCGTGATAACAGAAGGGAGAAGAGGCCTATGGCTGAGATAGAAACACAACCCCCTCCCAAACACCTACTGGTAGGTCGAACTGTTGCAGGCGACCAGGCAAGTCCCTCAACCAATCACCCCAGTAGGAAGGAGATGCTACTGGAGCGGGCTAGAATTTTGGCGGAATTGCTGGAGATACCGGACTCCCCAGATCAGAATGATAGGAAATCACATAGGGCTGCTCCCTCCCAAGTCTCTCACAGGCAGCCTAGCGAGAATGGTAGACAGAATGAGAATGCTATGCCGAACGACGAGCGGCGGATAGTGGAGCAATCTATCCGAACTCACATACCTGTTCCCAATGACGATCTGAGAAGTCACCTAAACCAGAATAGGGAGCAAGCGGCAGAGTCAGAGTTAAGGCGTTGGAGGGTAGCTGAAAGGAATGGGCGCAGGTCGCCTGCCAGAACGGAGAGGTCGCATTCCCGTCACGAGAGAAATGGGCACATGTCGCCTATTAGAGCAGAAAGATCGCAATCTCACCGAGATAGGAATGGGCGCAGGTCACCGATCAGAGGAGATAGGCGCAGGTCGCCTGTAAATTCAGTAAGGTCGCCTTCCCACAGAGATTGACGGGGTAGAGAGGTGACTCTCCCTAGAAGTGAAAGGTATAGGGCCTACTCAAGAAGGGAACCTCACCAGGAGGAGCGACAGAGATCCAACGACGTCTCACACGCAAGGGACAATCATCCAGATGCTAGGGAGTGGTTGAGTTATAAAAAAAGGTTAGAACAATGGGAGGCCGACATGGAAAAGGATACTGGAAAGGGCGAATGAAATGACCATACTCTTCGACCCTTGTCCAGAGAACTGCTCGAGCTACGACCTCCAGTAGGCTTCAAGCTGCCCGCTCTTGATAAGTATTCAGGTGCGACCAATGCCCTAAACCACATGCAGCATTTTGAGGCCACCATGTGCTTGGTCTCTTTCGAGGATGATGTGTTGTGCAAGGCACTAACCAGCACCCTCACAGGTGCATCACTGACTTGGTTTCGTGGTTTGATGCCGGGCTGTATTACCTCGTGGGTTTATATGAGGAAGAAGTTCCTAGATCGTTTCTCGAAGCCGGGAAGTTTTTGGCCCGAAAGAAGACGGCCACCGACTTGAACAATCCGGGTACATGGAAAACCGCGAGCTCCATATGCTACTTCACTAAGTTCAATGAAATGGTCGACCAATCGAGAAGGACCTAATGCAGAGAGGTAATAAGTCGCTTCAGAATGGGGTATCCTCCCCTGTTATAGACTACGAGCTACAGCAGTCAGGAGTGAAGACCTGACAAGAGTTGTTTAAAAGGGCCTACGATGTGGCCATAATCAAGAAAAGAAAGGAAAAGAAGAAAGAAAAGAGCTCAGAAAATTCAAGGTGGAGAGCGGCTAAAGAGGGTCAAGCCAAGAACAATGACAACCCAACAAAGGAAAGAACAGACAAGAGCGACCGAAAGAATCCCGAAAATTTCACCCCTAACCGTGAGTCGAACAGAAATAATGAACACGGTGGACCTAGGCCCACCTCGCTCCAATGAATCCCCAAAATAAATTCAAAAGAGACAACAAAGAAATACCGTGATTTCCACAAAGATAATGGGCATACTATTGAGGATTGCATGATCCTGAAGCATATCATCCGTAAGTGGGTCGATAATGGCAGTGCTAGACATGTTTGTGAAAGGAGCTCGACCTACTGGAGATGAACGAGTCACAGGAAGTATACCAGATCTGAGGCACCCAAGATTAAACTTGGGATAGTCAAGATTCTATGGTCAAGCGTAATAGTAACGTTTGATCAAACCAACATGTGTGACCCAAGACTTTCGACCAAGCGTAACTAGGGGGCAACCTATGAGGAAACTACAGCTACCAGTGTCAAGCAAATTTTATTTTTTACTACTTTTAGGTTTTAATTTCAATTGCAGTTTCAATCTTTATTTTTCTATGTAATCGTTCGACTACTTCAATAAAGTTAAGGTTCCATTCAAACCAAGTTGTGCTATGCTTCCTTAATACTCGACCGATATCTTAGGTCGACCTCATTCTTAAACAGTCCGATCGAAGATTTCGGCGCCTCGTTCCTTACCGTACTCGACCGACGTCCTAGGTCGACCTCGTTCTTAAACAGTCCGACCGAAGATTTAGTGGCGCCTCTCGTTCTGAATACTGACCGATGCCCTAGGTCGACCTCGTTCTTAAATAGGTCCGACCGAAGATTTAGGGCATTCTCGTTCCTTACCAGACTCGACCGACATCCTAGGAACGGCCTCGTTCTTAAACAGGTCCGACCGAAGATTTAGGGCGCTCGTTCCAACACGTACTGACCGACGTCCCAGGTCGACCTCGTTCTTAGACAGTCCGATCAAGATTTAGGCAGCCTGCTCCTTAACAGACTCGACCGACGTCCTAGGTCGAACTCGTTCTTAAACAGGTCCGACCGAAGATTTAGAGCAGTCTCATTCCTTAACAGACTCGACGGACTTCCTAGGTCAACCTCGTTCTTAAACAGATTCGACCGAAGATTTAGGGCAGTCTCGTTCCTTAACAGACTCGGCCGACGTCCTAGGTCGACCTCGTTCTTAAATAGGTTCGACCGAAGATTTAGGGCAGTCTCGTTCCTTAACAGACACGACCAACGTCCTAGGTCTGTCTCGTTCTTAAACAGGTCCGACCAAAGATTTAGGGCAGTCTCGTTCCTTAACAGACTCAACCGACGTCCCAGGTCGACCTCATTCTTAGACAGGTCCGACTGGAGATTTAGGGCAGTCTCGTTCCTCAACAGATTCAACTCTTAGGCAATCTCGTCCTGACAAGCTCGACCATAACCATTGGTCAACTTCGTTAAAATCATCAACTGATCTCCATCAAAGACTCTAGCCGATCATCAAATTCAATCAAGCTAGACATGCAAACAAATATATGAATCAAAGCAAATGGATTCAAGTATGGTCAGCTACGATCAAATAAATAAAAGTCCCCCGAAAGTGGGCCAGGACTTGAACGATCAAAAAGTATTACGAGTTAATCTGCCTCCCAAAAATTGGGCCAAGGCAGGGACTACATAAGAAAAAGTAAAAAGATTGTTTTGAAACTTGTTTCACTACATTGCCAAATAAAAAATCAAGTAACTTCAAACAGCTGGATCATCCTCGGCTTGGTCGGCTACTTTAGCCTGATCAACAACGGTCTGCTCAGGCTCTTTTTCTTCCTGTTGTTGATGGTTGAGCTTTCCAGATTCCGAATAAGCGTAATTTGGAGTCGCCACATCCAAGACCAGTTCATCTGCATCTTCGAGCTCCTTGAGAATAGTGTTGAAGTTTACCTGCTCAATGGGAGGTGTAACCCAAGGCTCGACGTCCAGCCCTTGATCTTCTTGGGCGATGGCCGCCAAGTCATTGTCATTATATGGCACCTGGGTATGACCAAGGCGAGCCAGCATATCATATTGCTCCTCAGAGGCCCACTTGGCCAATTGCTGGAGTGGGATGTCAACTGAGGGGTCCACCAAGATACGTCGAGCCATATGGCGTCGACCAACATCATAAAAGGAAAAGGCTTGGCTCTGAATGTTGTTGAAACACTCATCACTATCCTTATATTCTTCTACAGTAGCTTTAGCTTTGGCATCAACCTCCTCCTTCCAATTGGCTCAAGATACATTATGATCATCAATTTGTTTGACTAACATGTTGGTACTTTCTTCTAACATCTTGGTCGCAACTTCTAGTTCATGCTCAACTTTCTCCTTATCCAGCTTGACTACTACGAGCTCCTTCTGAGCTTTCCCGAGCTTGCCTTAGGCTTCCTCCTTGTCCTTCAAGGCATCATCTTTGACCAGATTTATGGCATCATAAGAAGCATCCAGGTCGGAATTCTTTTCTTCCACTAAGCATACTTTCCTTCCAGCCTCCTCTAGCTCAAGACAGATTTTCGAGCATGCATGGTCAGCCCAGCCTTTCTCTCTCTCCTCAACCGCTTTCCAATAGATCGTAGCTAGTTCAACCATGGCAAGAGCTACAAAGAAGAAAACCAAAGGATGAGATCGACTAAAACTTGGTTAAGGTGAATATGCGAACAAGAAGGAAGAGCGATAGTTATGTAAAAACTTAAAGTGTTACCTCGGAGTGGACCAGCCTCGACCTAGCTTTGAACATTTCAGCAGTCAAGCCCTTGTACGTATACTTGCTCACCAGATCCCTATCTGTCGCTCTTCTCACCACCACCTGGCCATATTATAGCTCAGGATATTCTCTGCAAGAACTATCTACTCCAATGAGCAAAGGAACATCGCTTAGTTTATCCATGCGAGCCTGAACTAGCTAGGGGTATGAGACTTGGATAGTTGGAGGCTGAGAGATACTGGCAGTGGCATCCCCTTGTTCATATCTAGGGTTGGGTTTGGATCTCTTCTTCGTGTTAAGGGGACGGGTGTCTTCTTCTTCCTCGTCGTCATCAAGATCGACCACAGGTGTCTTGGCCCTAGCTTGGGGATCCTCTTGCATTGGCTCAAGGTTTTGCTCAGCCACTTCAGTTCCAACAACTTGATCTTTGGGGGAGTCAGTGCTCACGGGGTCTGCAGTCTCATGTTCCTCGATGGGGATCATCCCCATGCCATCCTTGGGCAAAATTTTGTTTCTATCCACGGCCTCCCTCTCTCTGCCCGCTCTAGCATTAGCTACACCATGGGCCCTGGTGCATTTCTTCCTCTGACTCGTACTTACGATACGAACCATATTCGCTTGCTATTCAGGAGTAAGTACTGAAAAAACAAGAAATAAAGAGTTAACAAATCATCGTCGAGTAGGCAAAAAATTTTGAGCAAGAAAAAATTGTCAAGTAAACAAAAGGAGAGGGTTATAATAGTTTACCATCTGCATGCTCTCCATTGGTTCGATAGTAGTCAGGGGTTTTTCGGCAAAATTGGCATTGGTCAGAAAATTTACCTAAGGCATGGGTCACGCAGTTAGGATACCTAGGGCCTTTCACTATCAGAGCTAGGGGAGCCACATCTTCATCTCCTAAAAACATCCCAGCCTGTATAAAGTTGTTCTTATTGCTCCCTAACAGGTCCCAACTAATTGGTCCCCTGCCAGCTATCAAGCGTAGCTTGTTGGACAGCTTTTTGCTCCAATCGGGCGCCCGCATTCTTCTTCCGTCCTCCTCGATTCATCATTTGGCAGAGGGAATTCCCAGCCAGATCGACTCTCGACCAAAATCATGTGGGTGTTCCAACCGACCACCTTATCGGGAAAGTTTATAAAAAGCTTGGGGGTCTTTGTTCTAGCTGGAGTGCTATACCCTAAAGTTCTCTTATCAAAATCTACTTTGAAGAACTCCCTGAAAATCCTCATACAGGGTTCATATCCTAAGAATCTGCACACCATGGCAAAACAGATCAAGACCCCCACAGAGTTAGCTCCTATCTGCATTGGGATAGCATTTGTGCACTCTAAAAATTCACTGTACAAAAGGATCGAGCTGAGTCTTAATCCAGCCTCAAATTGGCCATAAAAGAAGTCTACTCAAGTGGGTTCAACGCCCAATGCTCCCACCCTCAGGCCTTCTTATCTCTAGCACTAACACGAGTGAGTCGATAATCCCCCTTATTCACTTCAAAAAAGTTGTGTAGAGAAGCACCAAATTTCAATCAAGACCCTTCTTTTCAACTTCCGGCTTAGGGGGCCACATACCCCCTCTCATTGCGACTGGCACACAGCCGAGCAAAACGCATCCACATCCTCGCCCGAAGAAGAGCTCACGTAAGCCTGGGTTGACATATCTCGTAGAACAAGAAGAAACAGGGAATCACCCTAGATTTTGACTCATGCGACCTACCTAAGGGCGACCTAGATTCCCTTGGAAAGCCTTGCCTGTTCCTAAGGAAAGAAGGTTTGTCGGGCTCCCTAATATAACACAATACTAAATGATCTAGCAGCTTCATGAAAAAGGTGGAAACCAACGATTCTTGGGACGTCGCCACTAAGTCGCCTAATTCATCTCCTACAGAAGCTCAAGTTCTCTCAAACGCAAGCCCTACCTAGTCGAATGATAGCACACTCCTCAATGGACATCTACTTCCATATTCCACCTAAACACTTATATACTCGCGATTCACAACGCAATAGCCATACGAAGCTCCAGGTTCACTACTGAATGTCCTAGCCATGGAGGACTTGATGGAAAAATCAAATAATTAAACCTAGAAGCGAGGAAATAAAAGAGGTACCTTGTTCAGCTTTAACGAAGAAAGAGTTTGTTGCAAAGAAACGATTCCAACTATATTAAGGATACCAGATTACCGAGTTGCCAATTCTCGCTGTGTATATTCAGAGATTCAAGGATTGTAAAAATTTGAAAAGGAAAAGGTTTTTTCTTTTATACCTTTCCTAATTTGAATTGGAAAGGATTTAGAAAAGTTCAGACGGTTCGTCTAAGGCATTTAAGGCTGGTGCGATTTCCTAAGCAGTTGTCCCAATGCGTCGTATTTTCCTCATCATTGTGGCGCTTCAACGGATCTGGCCGTTAAAATCCATATGTGGTCGAGATTGGGCCACATCATCATTGGTCGACCAACAATAAGTTTGAGCATCTACCTGCGACCTAATCAAATATTCATCACAAATTCTTATAACTTCCTGGTCGATAAAGTCAACTCAAAAAGTTGGGGGCCACTGAACGGAATAAAAGTGACGGGCTAGGCCCAATACACGAAGCTCAACTATTCATCTATTATTGCAACCATGTTCTTAGTGGGTCGGCCCAAATATTACCAGGCCCAAGGTCCATCATTATTGATCAGTCGACTTAGCTCATAGTCCGACCTACTTGGTCCCGACCTAGCTTTGTCCGAATACGATCCACATCTTATATACGGGCATGACCCGCCTCGCCGCTCTCAGTCGACCTATACCCAACAGGCGACCTCGACCTACCAGCAGACGTCGACCTACAGAGTCACATCTCGCCTGAAATTATTTTCATAACAAAAGTCCTACAATTCAGGAGTTATATATGGACACGATCCCTTATACAAATTTAACCCGTGATTCAAGGGATTTGGCACAATCCTACCACAATTACAACTCTTACAACGCCTATAAATACATGACAACATCAACCGTTCAAAGGTAATTGCTATTTGATATTATGAATACATTGTTCATTATTATCTTATAAGCTCTCAAATAGTCCATACTTACTCTCACGCCCGAGGGTCTTCGCCGGAGACCATTTCGGCTAGTCGTGGGTTCTGTTTTTAGGTCAAAGAAGCCAGGTGATCAGTCTTGCAGCTGGACGAAGATTGATAAGCATGATTCCTGCAGCATCAATTATATAAGGAGGTCAAAATAATAATTTAGTGCATTTTTTTTTCAAAATAAAGGGAGTTAAAATGTATAAAATTATCATTTTTAATAGTAAAAATCATTTTTAAAAATTGAAGAAGTAAAAATTGTTATGTTCCCCTTAGCATATCAAGTACGTGCCTTCGCCAATGCAGAGCAGGTTCGGTACATAGGTTAAGCCCGTGAATCAATCGATTTGGACTCCCAAAATTTTAACAATCACTACGAAAAAATTGTAGATTAGTAACGACAGTTTACTGAGGAAACTTTTTTCCATGGTAATTCCCAAGGAATTTACCTAGGATTTTTATTTCCTACAAATAATGAGGAAAATATCAAGGAATTTTTTTTTCATGGTGAATTTCGAGGAATTTAGGAAGGAGAAATTTCCTTAAGGAAATTTGAAAGGAATTTATCAAGAAAATATTTTTCATTGTAATTTCTGATGGAAATAACAAGGAATACTTTTTCCATGGTGAATTCCAAGGAATTTACCAAGAAATATATTTCCTAGAAAAATTTCCTTTTTAAATTCCTTGGGAAGTATCACCCAAAATTTCAATTTGGTGTTAAACTTCCCTCCAAAATTATCAAGGAATATATTCCTAGGCAATCACTCAAAATATTTTAAAAAATTGATGGAAAGATTTCCGCCATAATTACTAAGGAAATTACAAAGGAATAAATACCAAAGGAATAGATGTCAAAAAAATAACTTCTTATATTTACACACACATAATATATTATAATTGTTTCTCAATAGACATTTGATTTTTTTTTAGATAAATAAAACTATTTGAGATGTTAGTTAGTAGTGAATTTTTTTACAAAAAATTATATAAAAAAAGTTAAGAATTTTTCAAGAAATGAAAGTATATAATAGAAAAAAAGGGACGGACAATATCATTTACTTTTTTTATTTTTTTAATTTTTTTTGGATATATAAAACTATTTGAGATTTTTGTTTGTGTGAAATTTTTTACAAAAAAGTTATATAAAAAGAGTTAAGAATTTTTAAAGAAATGAAAGTATATAATAGAAAAAAGAGGGACAGACAATAGCATTTACTTTTTTAATTTTTTTTTGGATATATAAAACTTATTTAGATGTTAGTTAGTAGTGAAATTTTTAACAAAAAGTTATATAAAAAAAGTTAAGAATATTTTAAGAAATGAAAGTATATAATAGAAAAAAGAGGAACGAACAATAGAATTTACTTTTTAAATTTTTTTTAACTTTTTTTGGATATATAAAACTATTTGAGATGTTAGTTAGTAGTGAAATTTTTTACAAAAAGTTATATAAAAAGTTAAGAATTTTTAAAGAAATGAAAATATATAATAGAAAAAAGAGGGACAGACAATAGAATTTATTTTTTTAATTTTTTTAATTTTTTTGTGGATAAATAAAACTATTTTAGATGTTAGTTAATAGTGAAATTTTTTACAAAAAGTTATATAAAAAAAGTTAAGAATTTTTAAAGAAATGAAAGTATATAATAGAAAAAAGAGGGACATACAATAGTATTTACATTTTTAATATTTTTTAAATTTGTTTGGATAAATAAAATTATTTGAGATGTTATTTAGTAGTGAAAATTTTACAAAAATGAATATAAAAAAATTTAATAATTTTTAAAGAAATGAAAGTATATAATAGAAAAAAGAGGGACGGACAATAGCATTTACTTTTTATTTTTTTTAATTTTTTTTTGATAAATGAAACTATTTGAAATATTATTTAGTAGTGAAAGTTTTTACAAAAAGTTATATAAAAAAAGTTAATAATTTTTAAATAAATGAAAGTATATAATAGAAAAAAGAGGAATGGACAATAGCATTTAATTTTTTCATTTTTTTAAATTTTTTTTGGATATATAAAACTATATGAGATGTTAGTTAGCAGTGAAATTTTTTTACAAAAAGTTATATAAAAAAAGTTAATAATTTTTAAAGAAATGAAAGTATATAATAGAAAAAAGAGGGACGGACAATAGCATTTACTTTTTTAATTTTTTTTAAAAATTTTTTTTTGAGTAAATAAAACTATTTGAGATGTTAGTTAGTAGTGAGATTTTTTACAAAAAGTTATATAAAAAAATTTAAATTTTTTTAAAGAAATGAAAGTATATAATAGAAAAAAGAGGGACGGATAATAGCATTTACTTTTTTAATTTTTTTTTTGATAAATAAAAATATTTGAGATGTTAGTTAGTAGTTAAATTTTTTACCAAAAGTTATATAAAAAAAAGTTAAGAATTTTTAAAGAAATTAAAGTATATAATAGAAAAAAAGAGGGACAAACAATATCATTTATTTTTTAATTTTTTTTAAAAAAAATTTTTTGATAAATAAAACTGTTTGAGATGTTAATTAGTAGTGAATTTTTTTACAAAAAGTTATATAAAAAAGTTTAGAACTTTTAAAGAAATGAAAGTATATAATAGAAAAAAAGAGGGACGGACAATAGCATTTACTTTCTTAATTTTTTTTTTAATTTTTTTTTGGATAAATAAATTATTATTAAGATATATTATTATTTATTTTTAATTATTATTATTATATAATATTATTTTATATTTTAAATTATTTTTGATATTATTAATTATTATGGTCATTAAGAATTTTTTGTGATAAACAAATAAACATAAGAGTGTGCAATATTTAATTGGCTTACAAATTTTCACATGGATTGATTACTCAATCAATCTGGACCATTAATCATAAACATCCAATGATCCAAATTTATCAAAACAAAACCATTTCAATATCTTTTTTCTTTATCATTCACTCTCCTCACAACACACACACACACACTCTCTCTCTCTCTCTCTCTCTCTCTCTCTCTCTCTCTCTCTCTCTCTCTCTCTCACACACACACACACTACAAGAAACAGCACTATATACGGCGATTAAAATTCGTCGTATATAGTGACCAGGGCCGCCGTATATAGTATTTACGGCGGATATACCGCCGTATATAGTGTATCGTATAAAGTCGCGACGTATATATTATTTACGGTGGATATACCGCCGCATATAGTATTTATGGCGGAAATACCGCCGTATATAATCAAGGATAAATATGGCAGCTAATGTACCACCGTATATAATGAAATACAAATACGTCATATGTATTACGACCGTATTTGAGGAAGCTTTATATGGCATTTAGGTTACCGCCGTATATAATGGAATATTATATACTACCGGGTCTAGGCCGCCAGTATATAAGAGACGAGTCGTCCACCGTGAGCACGAATCGTCCCCATTTTTACCCAATTCGATACCCTCTTCCCCGTTTAGGAAGAGTCGTCCATTGAACTTATTTACGGCGGATAAACTAAGCCGCCGTAAATAACTAGTCTATTTACGGCGGCTTCGTTTATCCGCCGTAAATAAGTAGACTTTTTTTCCCAGTAAGCCCTGTATTATTAATTTTCCCCAAAAATACACCAGCAGGAAACAAATGCAACATGTACACAAATAAATGCAACCTGTACACAAATTTTACCTGTATAAAATAACTAGGCTTCGTAAATGTATACAACACAATGTCAAGATTTAACATAACCAATAACACAAAAGATTGTAGCATGAATCCAAAACTCAATGTTTACATGCATCGATTATAAGTAGCAAAATAACATTGTAGTTTATGGCATGGCATCCTTGTGCTTGGTACTACAATCAATCCTTGTGCCATCTTTCCAGATTTTTGACAAAGAAATTAGCCGCCGCAAGATGATGTGAACCCCACTCGTCGCATCCACAATATCTCACCCATCTCGCACAATTGTAGAATGTAACACCGAGATAACTAAAATGCCAACCTTAAATGAAAACAACATCAACAATTAACCTGCCTAAATCATTGCAAGGAAAGGCGATTTTAAACATTTCCAATAAGGCACACTCATGTACCAATTGACGTTCCAATTAAATTCGTAGGAAAAAATGCAATAGCTACAAGAGATGGAATACTAACATATATATATTGTATCTCGCCAGTTGAACCTCCTTATAATTTTTGCCATTCTCACTTCAATTCGTTGCTTAACATTCTTCTAATCAAACTCTAAATAAACATCCATAATGGGAAAGTTCCAAGGCTTCATTCTATCTACGTTAAGATAGACCAAAGTTCGTCAACATCGGACACAACTCCATTTCCAAAAGTATAGTTATAACTCACACATAAAGCTAGGACCAAGGGAAGGCCATTACAGCTAATTCAACTCTAGTGGTTCAAACTTGATATGGCAGGTTCCATTGTAGCATGACCCAATTCAACAAGATTTCTAATTAAATTAGACAAATGAATTATGAGTCAACAACTAGTGATATTAGATTTATAGAATTGAGAAAACATACCACTTCCTATCTATTAGTGCCATTTCCATGCTGTTGCATATAATTATGTTTCAAATCTTCTATCATTTGGCGTTGATCCTCAAGTTTCTTTTGAAATTCCTCTGCACGCCTTGCATAATCATCTTGCATGAATGACATCTTCTCCTCAAGTTCCGAACACGGGCCGCGGAAGCACTTTGAGATGTTGAGGCTTTACCAAACACCCTAGTTTTGGTAAGACCTTGTCCCATACAAATGCACTCTCCCATGGCCATCATTTCCTATAAGATTTGTGAATATCTGTTCTCGCTTGCTTGGAGAGTTTTTTTCCTCCTCTGGTAGTTCTTCAATCGCATCATTGAGCGTTAACTATAACAAAAAACAACATGCTCAATATAATTGTTTTAACTTTAATTAATATTCTGAAAATGAAGTTAGAAATGGAAAAAGTATTCTATACAAGAAAAAAACTGAAATAGAAAAGATTGAAACATTAACTTACGATCATGCGAGAGGTGGTTTCGTCTGCAGCCTGACCAACTTTGTCGGTGTGCGTAGCTATGAACATGCTTACTCGATCAGTGGGTAATCCCTCGTATTCTCTCTACCATTTATAATAGAATCATTTGACAAAAAAAATATATTTATATACGATACAAAAAGAAGCATTAATTGACAAATGAGAACTAAATTAAACGATGACAAACCTCTTTTTGGAGTGTACAATGCGACTTTTTTTCAGTCCTATTGTGACACTCTTGCTTTGATCGATTCCCTTGGTTTATTTGAGATACTTCCTGGAAAAAAAAGATAACATTAGTATTAATTAGAAACATATAAGACATTCACGATAATAGATTGAGATTAATTTGAAATATACCTGAGGCTTTTCTGAACTCCACATATGAACAAGTTCAACCCATTGATCCGAATCAATACACGCATCAGGTTTGTGAGCCAATCGCTCCTCGTCTGTTGCATACCTATTATATGCAAATCTCACCTGATATTTCCATATTACAAAATCATAATCATAAATGTGAGTAAAATTGCATAGTAAGCAAATGAGATCTAAACAAATACATATTACAAGTAAATAAAGTCGTCTGTTGCATACTTATTATATGCTTGTCTCACCTGATATTTCCAATCTCTCCATTGTTTATTGAGAGCTAGATAGCAAATTTGCTCATACTCGGGAGGTGCATTGGTATTATCCTATATACAATTCAACAAAGAAAAAGAACAATTGTTAGAGAATCATAAGACTTTTGACTACTTACTAGAATACAAAACTAAAGGCAAGAAAAAATAATCAAGTAAACATGAGATTTATGTAAGGAATATGGATTACAACTTACTTGAACATCTTTCCATATGTTCTCTAGAACTGTACGTTCCATCTCACACCAATCTTTAGTTAATGAGAAATTTTCCCCATTTCTTACAAATTACCCGAGCTGAGTAGCTAGTTGAGTACTTTCGCCACCACAGGGTTGTCCAAATTTATTAAATATGACATTTAGTTTTTCTTTACCCCATTTCTTCTTTTTTTTTTTTTTTCGCCAACCCTCTTCCTTTCCTCGATGAGCCCTCACCTATTTGCTTCCTTGGCGTCATATCTGGCTAAAAAAAATATAAGAAACATGAAAATACATATTACAAAGTCATAATCATATATGTGAGTAAAATTGCATAGTAAGCAAATGAGATCTAAACAAATACATATTACAAGTAACAATATTAATATTCAACCATACAAAATAACAAGTTTGATTGAAACATGAAACATAAGTAATAACATTGTCTTAGTAATAGTAAACAAATAAGATCTGAACAAATACTCCCTCCGTCCCACACCACTGTGGACCTACTTTTTGGGCACGAGAATTAAGGAAAAGTAGGAAAGAGAAATAGGTGGAGGAGGTGTTTGTGAGTATGAAAAATTAAATAGGAGAGAGAATGAGTGAGAGGAATAGTTAGGAGAGAGAATGTTGTGAGTATAAAAGTAAAGTAGGAAAGAGAATGAGTGGGTGGAATAGTAAAGATTCTTTGCCATTTTGTGCAGTTCACACTGGAGTGGGACGTCCCAAAAAGAAAATAAGTCCACACTTGAGTGGGACGGAGGGAGTATATATTACAATTAACAATATTAATATTCAACCATACAAAATAACAAGTTTGATTGAAACATGAAACATAAGTCATAACATCACTGATGAGAGCCTGAGCCTTCTCCCCGATAAGTAGGTCTCGACGGAAGAATGCCTCGAGCACGAGCAGTGGCTCTTGAATGCATCATAGCCATATATGTCTCTCGAAACCGGCTCGTAACTCCGGGCTCGTCTCGTGTTTCCCACGCTCCAATTGCTCGCACCGGGCTCTCGAAATGGCAGCTTCATCCTCAAACCCCTCAAAACGATCCTGAACCTACTCCCACCTAACATCCTCTAAAGCATGTCTGCTCTCCTCCCGAGCTATCCTTGCTCTTTCCTGCTTATCCAAATATGCCTTCATTAGAGTCCACTGATCCAACGAACTCTGTTGGTTCCGATTCTCGCTCTCCACCCCGACCACCCCGCTCTCCCGATCCCGCTCTTCATCTTCCTCCTCATCAATCGGCTCCATTTCATCCTCTACACTGCATACACCAATGCCTCGGCCTCGCGCACCACTCGGAAAAGTGGCCCCTACCGTGCAATAGACCATTCTCTTAGGAACACCATATTCAAACAATAAAGATCTACCTCACAAATTTATCATATTGCACTAGCCAGTCCCTAGAGTAAATACTCAAATGCCCCCGTCAACTTCATAGCCTCTGTATTGAAATTACCCGGGATTTCGCGCGGACGCGAAACGCGGTTATCTTTCACGGAGGGTTGGTGTCTGAGACCTCGCTTCATGGGAAGGAAATGAGGAGTCGCCACGCGGTTTTGTATTTTGAGCCCAAACGTTGAGAAACAGCTTTAGTGAAAATGATGTCGTTTTTATTGGTAGCAAAAACATAGGAAAAGGCTTTTGAAAATAGGGGATCATTTTTATTGGTAGCAAAAACGAGTAAAAAGCTTTTTGAGTACCAGAGATTGTTAGGTTCGGAGGTCACGTTACGTTTCGGGAAGAGTATTACGAGATCACCCGAAACGCCTCGTATGACGAGTCTTTCTACCTTTCTCGAAATCGTGTGTGTGTGAGTGTGTTTTGAAATGGGGGCTTGAATGACAAGCTTAATCTTGGTTTGAATGTCAAACGTTGATTAGGTGACTTTGTTTGAAAAGACGAGCGTTTGAATGACAAACGCCGATTTTGAGTTTGAAATGAGCGATTGCGTGGAAAACGTCGATTTTGAGTTTGAAATGAGCGTTTGCGTGGCAAACGTCAATTTTGAGCTTTTGAAAAGGAGTTCGAAGGCCGAACTTCGGTTTTTTGAACCGGGCGAGTCATTGTTAACGATTTTTACGGGAAAAAGCGTATTAAATGATTTTGAATGTCAAAAGTCGGCTTTTAGTTTGAAGATGAGCGTTTGGATGCCAAACGTCATTTCGCGCATTTTGAAAGAGAGTTCGAAGGACGATCTCCAGTTTTGAACCGGGCATTACATTGTTAACGATTTTTACGGGAAAAAGCGTATTAAATGACATGTAATCGACGAATCGCGTTGCGACTCGGACTTTGAAAAGTAAATACTATCACGATCCAAACGGGTCGGAATTGTAAATGACAGTATTTAAATGCGGTATCAACGGAATCGAACGATCCGGAATCATAAATGACGATCGACGAGCCAAACGACTCGGAATTGTAAATGACAATCGACGAGCCAAAATGGCTCGGAATGGTAAAGTTGCATGAAATGTAAAGGACGTTCGACGGATCAAACGGTCCGGAATTGTAAATGACAAAAAAGTAAATGACGATCGACGGATCGATC
Organism: Adenophora triphylla var. japonica; assembly: GCA_022495995.1. Taxonomy (NCBI): domain Eukaryota; kingdom Viridiplantae; phylum Streptophyta; class Magnoliopsida; order Asterales; family Campanulaceae; genus Adenophora; species Adenophora triphylla. The sequence continues at coordinate 198,468 of JAFEMH010004427.1, forward strand.
GATCCGGAGTTGTAAATGATAAAAAAGTAAACAGAACGGGGTCGAAACGCCGTTTTAACCCGTGATTACTTCTCTTACGGGAAGAGAAGAGGATCGAGAGGCTAAAACGTATCGGACCCCGTTAGACGGAGGCTTCTACATTTCAATAACGTTGTTCGAAACAGTTGTAGCGACTGGCGCGTAAATCGAGACGAAATGAGAGATTTAGAGAGAGGAAGTTATACCTATGGCTAGGGTCAACTCCTTTGGCTCGGAAGGTGTATACGGGATACGGAAGGTGGTTTGGAACGGTGTTTCGGAGTGGAGGAGGGCATATTTGATCGAAATACAGAGTTTTTCACGCAAAACGAGGTAAAACCGAGGCTCCTGGGGGCGAGGATCGCCTTAGGCCGTGAGGTTTTGGTTTAGGGGAGTTATTTTTTGTTGTTACAAATGGCTTTGACAGCCTCTCTATTTATAGGTGAAATTTCAGTAGGAGTCCGGCCGGACTTAAACTGAAATCCAGGGGGGTTTTTTGAAACTTTGAGAATTTGAGGGACTTGCTGGCAATTTCTGAAGTCTGCAAAGGAAGTCCGGCCGGACTGAGACTGTATACCAGGGGTATTTTAGTCTTTTGGCCTTGATTTTTGATTGAAAGGTGACTAGAGGAAGGTGGCATGCACGCCACGTGTCCTATGAGTCACCAGCCATGTGGGAGTTCGTTCCCGGGTCCCGATTTTGTCCGTTTTTTAAATAACAGTCTGAAAAATGTCCGAAACGCCCCCGGAAAGTGCCGAAAAGTGCGTTTTTCAGGGAAAGCCGTACTTTCACGTGCGATGACGTGTGTTAAGTACGTTTCGACGTCGGGATGCACGGGGCAGTCCCGGGACGTCTTATTGGCATGGCAACGTGGAGTTTAACGAAATCTGGTTAACCTGGAGTGGGCCAGTTAACGGATTTTGGTTAACTTTCTGACGGATTTTGACAATCCGGATTTGGGTACTTACAGTTAGCCCCTCAGCGACGTCTCTTCCGAAGGAAGTGGGGTCGTTGAAAAAGATAAGGATCCAAATCGGGATGCCTTACTTTGGAAGAGACCTGGGCGGTCAGCTGGCTGGACCCTTAGCGAAAGGATTCCTACGTATCCCGAGCGGGAATCAAGCCGATCGTAGTTCGTAGGTGCAAAGATCGCGCGTGGGGACCTTGACCTGAGCGAGACTGTTGGGAGGCGTCTAAACCTGAATGAGACCATTGCGAGGTACCAGAACCTGAATGGAGACTATTGTGAGGCGTCTGAACCTGGGACTTCTGAAACTTTTGAGGGCGTGTGGTGCCTCAGACCGGAGTTGCTGATACTTATGAGGGCGTGTGGCGCCTCAAACCGGAGTTGGTGAAGCATACGAGGGCGTGTGGCGCCTCAAACCGGAGTTGGTGAAGCATACGAGGGCGTGTGGTGCCTCAAACCGGAGTTGACGAGGATACGTTTATCCTGAGACGAAGGCGTTCGTGCCTTGGATGCTAGGCTTACGATGATGGCCAAGTTTATCCTGCTGGGGATAGGGTGGCAATGATGGGAACGGTTTTGTTAAACTGGCGTTATTAACAACTCGAAAGGATCGACGTTTCTTCTTTATAATCCTCGCTGGGACGAGCATTCTGGCTTACTGATGGCCGAAGAGGGATTGTTGTGCGGGCTTACCTTGATGGCCGCTGAGGTGGAACGATCGGGCTTACGACTGGCGGCCGGGGAGATGAACGTTGGTGAAAATCACTAGAAATTTTAACGTCAGGAGACGGAATTGTAACTGGAATGTCCGGAGACATGGTTGAGCGTTTGAATGTCAAACGTCAACTGAGGATTGAATTTAACGTCTGGAGACGGGAATGTAACTGGAATGTCCGGAGACATGATCGAGCGTTTGAATATCAAACGTCAACTGAGGATTGAATTTAACGTCTGGAGACGGGCGTTAGTGAAAACTAACTGAGAATTTAACGTCTGGAGACGAGCGTGAGTGAAAACTAACTGAGAATTTAACGTCTGGAGACGAGCGTTAGTGAAAACTAACTGAGAATTTAACATTTGGAGACGAGCGTTAGTGAAAACTAACTGGGAATTTAACGTCTGGAGACGAGCGTTAGTGAAAACTAATCGGGAATTTAACGTTCTGGAGACGAACGTTAGTGAAAACTAATCGAGAATTTAACGTCTGAGACGAGCGTTAGTGAAAACTAATCGGGAATTTAACGTCTGGAGACGGGCGTTAGTGAAAACTAACTGGGATTTAACATTCGAGACGAGCGCAGTGCAAACTAACCGGGGATTTATCCTCTGGGACGGGAGTTAGAAATGTCTAATCGGGGAAATTTTACACTTTTGGAGGCCAAAAGGGGTAAAATTGAACCGCCCAAAGTTGAGGGGCCGAATTGGAAGGAATCTTTTTCGTGCACTAAGAGTCCGGCCTGACTTGGACCGAGTTTGACCGTATTCAAATCACCCAAGTCCGACGCAAACCAAACCATTTCCACCATCATTTCCGATGAGGAAGGAGAGAGAGGAGAGAAAATTTTCACCCCAAATTGTGAGATTTGCTCGCATTTGTGAAGGAAAATTGCTATGGAAGGTGATTGGGAACCAATGGCTCGTCATGGAAGGACCGATGACGAAAGAACGCGGCTGGTTCTGACCATTCGAACCAACATTCATCCATTGAATCCGGCGGAGTTCTACCCGGCTAGGGGCAAACACAACTCCAAAGGAGGGATCGAGAGACAAGTAAGCTTCCCTCAAATTCCATTAATTTTAAGAATGTGCATTCTTTAAATGTTAGAAATTTGACTAGGAATGAGTTAGGGATTTTGGTGCCCGGATTGGGGCTTTTGACTTTGCTATGAACCTTTGTCGAAATTGACTAGGATGTAGTTCAATTGACATCATGGGTAGATGACATAAAAATTTTGGTTGTAAAATTCCATGTCTAGATGCATTTTCCAAAATTAAAGTAGCTTTAATTCGGGACGGAGTAAATTTTCGAAATGTTCGAAAGAATTTGAAAGTTCCGGATTCGACGGAGTTTTCGAAAGGCTTTGAAAGTTCCGGATTCGACGGAGTTTTCGAAGGGTTTTGAAAGTTCCGGATTCGGCGGAGTTTTCGAAAGGCTTTGAAAGTTCCGGATTCGACGGAGTTTTCGAAGGGTTTTGAAAGTTCCGGTTTCGACGGAGTTTTCGAAAGGCTTTGAAAGTTCCGGATTCGACAGAGTTTTCGAAGGGTTTTGAAAGTTCCGATTCGACGGAGTTTTTGAAGGGCTTGAAAGTTCCGGATTCGACGGAGTTTTTGAAGGGTTTTGAAAGTTCCGGTTTCGACGGAGTTTTCGAAATGCTTTGAAAGTTCCGGATTCGACGAAGTTTTCGAAGGGTTTTGAAAGTTCCGGTTTCGACGGAATTTTTGAAATGATGGGAATATATGTTAGGAGATGAATGAGAACCGTATCTGCATTGCATCCTTTTGACATGCGTTCGTGCATTCTGTTGACGTTGCTTCTGTGCTTAACGTATCCTTGCTTTGTCTCACCCGCAGTGCGAGGGATAGCTTGACGTCCACAATCGAAGAGTTGGGGAGCCTTGAGGCAAAATGAGAGCGTCCAGGAGGTATTCCTGACGATGCTCGAGAGGGAGAGAGGAGTCCACGGCATCCGGTGCTTGACTCCGGATTGGCCGGATTCATCGCCGCGGTAGCCGCGATAGCCGCGACGCAGGGACAGTCCACGACGTGGCTTTGAGCGAGTACCGGTGGGATACGACCCACACTTTTCATTTCAGATGGGGGGAGGCGACGGTGACTCCCACTAATTTTGCTGCTATCACCGGGTTGCCGACCTATGGCAACACGCTGGTGTGGGTGGATGGTTATACCCCGGGCCAGTTGTCAGAGCTACTGGGTTTTGATATCACTGATGCCAGGGCTTAGGCATTCGGTATAGGCCGATGGAGAGGCATCTAGAGGCGGGTATCGCAGATTATTTGGCTGGATCTTTGAGGATGACCGCGGAGCACTTGGCTCGAGGGTTCATTTGGTTCGCGTTGTCAGCGACTTTGTTCCCGACTTCTGACACATCCTATCACTTCCCTCTGCTCGGTCGCCGACGACTGGATGCCGAGGGGGTATGCATGGGGGGAGGTTGGACTGGCCGAGCTCTACCATTCCCTGGACAGATTCTCGCTGGGAGAGGAGAACTCCCTGAGCTGTTTCTCGCTTGCTCTGGATGTAAGTTCATGTCTTTTTCTCTTCCTTGTCTCTTTTATATACTCATATGTATCTGCTCTGTACCTGATATAACTTTCCATTTGCTTGATAGGTCTGGTGCTATGAGGTATTCAGTCCGCAGCAGTGGGACATTAGGGAGGCGTATAGACCCATGTTCCCTGCCATGCTGGTTTGGCAGAAGAGGGTGAAGAAGGCGGTCTCGTCGAGGGTGGGCACTCGACTGTCGTACGAGGAGGTGTCCCAGGCTCTGAACTGGGAGTTCTCTGAGAGGATCCAGCTGACCTGGTGGAGTCGGTTCCACATGGGCGTGGTTCATGTTGCTAGCGAGGTTACGCGGCGGCGGAAGCTCCTGGTGGGACTTCATTGCGACGCTATGTATCTGGGGGAGAGGGTGACCCGTCAGTATGGCCCGGGGTCCCTTCCGATGGTGCCGGTGGATCCACCTCTGCACATGCAGCATCCTCTGTCGATGCCAATGGATGAGTTGGAGAGGTATAGACAAGGCGTGTTCTATACCGAGTACATCATAGCAGGGGCCGACTATGAGACTTTCTTGAGGATGAGGCTGAGGAGCCCACAGGTACAGCACAGGAGGGCGATGGCCCTGGATATCCCCGAGATCTCCCGCTCCCATGCGCTAGGCTGGCGTACGAGGGGCTGGACGGTTCGCGCAGGCGGCTGGTGATCCCGCTCCCGGATGAGCCGAGATCACGGTACAGGGTTGACCCCAACACTTCTGAGTGCCTTTTTGATTTTCTCGCACTTGATAGTAGCATTCTCGCAAATGTTGCATCCGTACTTTCGCTTGTCCTTTGATGACTTTCCCGGTTCGCAGTGTCCGGCCGTACGTACAACGAGGCTATGAGACCGGTGGACGGGGTGGTGCGCCACGCTAGGAGGCTCGTGGCGTTCATGAGGTGCGCCTCCTGAGGAGCGTGGATGTCCGTGAGCCGAGGCCGCCTAGGCCGAGAGGTTCGCCCGCTCCCACGGCCGGTGGGGAGGACTTTCAGGCAGTGGATTTGGGCCGCTTGGGCGGAACGGCCGGGTTTGGGAGCTCATCCCTCTTCGCACTCTGGGCACGAGAGGAGAGTCCTCGAGTTCGCACACCGAGGAGGCCTATCGCATATTCCCGCCCGGGAGGAATTCGGCGATTATCTGCTTGCAACGGATCCGACAAACAGTGAGCAAAGGCCGAGTGCTCTGATGACGAGCAGACTCTGAGTAGTCCTTCTTTATCGTTTTTTTAGATAAAATGTATGTATTGTCCGGAACGATTTGATTTGAACTGTATTTGAAAAGGCGCCCGGGCGGAACCTGTTTCTTCGCACATTTATTCTCGTGGATCACCTTCTGTTATTTTTGGCAAATAAGGAAGTAGGTTAATCAAAAATAAATAAAATGAAACATGCATAAAAAATTGAACGGCTCAAAATTTATGCCTATATGCACTGATAATTAATTAATTGCACTGTTGAACGAGCTCGGGGCGGAAGAGGTGTTGGCTTTGGTTGAATGAAACTAGAGGCAACACGCAGATTCATAAGGCATGAACAGGGTGTTGTTTGGAATTGCTTCCAATTTAGGAGCAATGGTCCGCAGAGTTGACCAGTGTCAACCGCAAGGGAGTCCCACGACCGAGAGTGAATTTCCAGAGTCTTTTAAATTGCGTCACTTTGCAATTTGTTAAGAACTCGCGTTCACCTCTCGATCGCTTAGTCAATTTCCTTCCACTTCTTAAGGTTTCCTTCATTTGTCATCATGGCTCCTTTCCTAAGCTATCGTCTCATGCAAGAGCGATACTGAAAATTTTCAATCGTGGGTATGGAACCACACGAGGCGTAACAAAGGGTTTTTCAAGGTCAGCATTACTAATGAAATCTGCTTGGGCTTTCAAGGAGCTCATGCGCGTATTGGGATCTTTTGAGAGCAAATGGCTCATTTCGGGATGTACTGAGGAATGTGTACAACTTTTCGTACAACGAAATCACTCCTACGTTCGAAGATTTCCGGCCATTCGGGAGGACCCGAGACCGAACAGCCTAGTTCTTCCGTATGCCGGTGGCATGGCCACCGCTGAGAAGCTAGTGTCTTTGCTTGGTATCTCTACTGAGAAGCATACGGATGCCGATACCGAATACCGATTATGTTGACATTTCGGGACCGCCCGATAAATTTGCCTGAGCCGAGGGGAGCGTCTTTGCGTGGGACGCGTTTGCTCTATGCGCGATCGCTACTCGCTCACGTTTACGTCCTCGTGTGTGCCATCACAAACAGACCGGACTCGGTGAGGCAAAGGCCGAGCTGGGAGACATCGTGCCGTTGGTCTTGGGTGAGACGTTCCCGGGCATAGGTCGGATGGCGACCGTAGCCGATACATGCGGGGAGTGGAGTCCCGCTATGCTTACCATGTGGTTAAGGGAGAGGCCGCAGATGATGCCCGAGGTGCCAATGTCTTGTGACGCTGGGTCCTTCTCTCGACGTCCTCTCGGTGATTGGGAAATCAGCCGAGCCGGAGCTCGATGGCCGTACTCCGCACGCATCACTTGCGATGTTGGGTTCCCCACTGGAAGTTGCGGCACTTGTCGGACCGCCTCAGAGGGCCACTTGGCTGTCGAGTGCCGGGCTATCTCGCACGTCTTTCTACATTCCAACGTTGGTTCTGCGACAAGACGGGCCGGAGCAGTGCCATTGACGGGTTTAACTCATGCCGCTACCTTCGAGGTGGGATCTCGCGATGGAAGATCCTTCGACGCTATTGCCGCCACACGGTGGTGGCAATACACGTCCTTTCCCGCCAGGTTCTCTTTCACCGAGAGGGGCATTGTTTTGTCGACGCAAGATCTGAACTGGTACGAAGAGTGTATAGGGAGACACAGATGGCTGTCTTATGGAGACGGAGTGAGTTGTTGGGTCGTGACTACCTTGACAACTCAACCTTGAGGAGAACCGAAGCGGGGGCTAACCCTTAGGATCGTACTGGGAACGAAATGGCTGACTATGAGGCCAATGCTGATCGGGAGGCCAATCAAAGCACGGTCATGATGGCTCGAAGAGAGGCAGCTCGAGACAGAGCTAGGGAGAGGGCCGCATTGGACAGCCACAGCTTGACGGAGGCGTCGGGAAGTGGTCCCCGAGCCAGGTAGAAGGACTACCGGAATATTCCCCGCGAAGGTGAAGAACACTCGTCGTGGGAAAGGGAAGGGGAAGAAGGATGAAGGACCAAGTACGGAAACTAGGTTGACCTTGCCGTCCCGTAGTATCCACCCATTGTCATTGCAGACACATTAACTGATTAATGTTTTATTGTAGTTTTGCTAGCGTGTAGCGAGTCAAGAGTTTACCGTGCTTGAACTCATCAAAGATTGTTTTAACCGTAATGAATTTGTAGGTTAAATGAAAAGAGTTTTTCTAAACACAAGCAATTGATGCTTATTGTATTATTTTTTTGTTTTTAGACCGAACAAATGATGGCCGCCACGTTCCCCTTTTACAATTGGACTAAGGGGCTCAGTCACCGTAGTTCGACACTTTTAGGTGAATTTGAGAAAAACGAAGACAAAAGAAGTGCGACTATTTTTTACCTCGGATCATTAGCGGAATGTATCCAAATGGGTATTACTCTTTTAGCACTTTAATTTTACCGAGGGGTGGTGTATGGGGAAGGAGAGTTGACTCGTGCTCTTCCTCAAACGAAGTATCTCAAGGAGCTTGCTTCCGTTCACTGGGTTAACGAAAGGGTTTCCGTCCAAGTCTACTAACATCATGGCTCCTCCGAGAAGATTCTTTGTACCACGAATGGTCCTATCCGTAGGCTCCCACTTTCCGAGGGGATCGGGTCTCGCGTAGGAGGCTTTTCCTTTAGCACCAAGTCGCCTTCTCGATGTCTTCGATCTTGACTTTTTTGTCGAATGCTCTGGTCATCCCGCTTTGGTAGGCACGAGCGTGTTCCATGGCTTTCAATCCGCGCTGTCGAGTAGAGCAAGTTCGTCGTGACGGCTCGTAGCCATTCGACTTCATTGATCCCGTTTTCCAAGAGGACTGAGGGATGGAATTTCCAATTCCACTGCAACATTGCTTCCATTCCGTAGGTAAGTGTGAACGGAGTCTCCCCGTGGCGGTTCTCGACCGATGTTCGATATCCTGCAGGGCTAGATGTAGCTTTTCGGGCGCCTCCCGACTCCGGTGATCATCTTCCCGATTATTATGGCGAGAGTCTTGTTGGCCGCCTCTACCGCACCATTGGTTTGTGGTCCTGTAAGGAGAAGATTTGTGACGTGTGACTCGAATTCGGCCGAAGTTGGTCACAATCTCCTTCGGTGGGTCCCATTGTCGGATATGATCTCGCTGGCACTGTATCGGCACATGATGTTCTCTCTGATGAACTCCTGGGCCACCTTCTTAGAATTTAGTACCTTGTACGATCTCGGCTTCTACCCATTTGGTGAAGTAGTCGATCGCGACTAAAATGAACTCGTGACCATCGCTTCCCTGGTGGAGTGATCTTGCCGATGACGTCGATTCCCCACGTGGCGAAAGGCCATGGCATTGTCATGCAATAGAGTTCGTGAGGAGGGATGTGATTGAGGCCGAGAACCGCTGACATTTGTCGCAGCTTTCGACGAACCGGATGCGCCTGTTTCCATTGATATCCAATAGTATCCCATACGGAGAATGATCCGTGCCAATGCTCTGGGCGTTTCATGTGCATGGACCGCAGTTCCATTGTGAACTTCGCTCATTAGCTCACCGGCTTTTTCTTTGTTTACACACCGAAGGAGTGGTCCTTGGTGGCGCTTCTTGTACAACATACCCCTGCATGACGAAATGGGATGCCAGCATTTTAATGCCATCATGTTTTTGGCTTTGATCCCTTCTTTGTATTTTCCATCTTCATTTGTGAAGGAAGCTTCTCCGTTTTGGAGGTACTCGGTAAATTTGATTGTACCTGTGGTTCGTCGATCGTTTCTTTTTTGTTTCGATCTCACAAAGAATAGGCGGGTGTTTCCCGTCCGCCTATTCTCGAGGGGTTTTACCGCTTTCCATCGGGAATTTCGACAAGAGAGGCGAGGGCTGCCAGGGGCCTCGCGGCGTGTTCCTGTCTCTTGGCAAATAATGAAAAGAGATGTCCTTGAACCGAGCAATGAGCTCCTCCATGTACGTGTGGTACTTCGGGAGGCCGTAATCTACCGTCTTCCATTTGTTGGACACTTGATTGATGATCAATGCCGAGTCTCCGTACACATCCAGCTTCGAAATGTTGCGCTCGAGGGCGGCTTCCGCACTGCCGCACAAGCTTCAGATTCTCGCCGCATTATTGGTTGTTTCAAAATTCAACTTGATGGCTATGGGAGCGTGCTCGTCCTTGGGATCGACAAGGAGCATTCCAATACCATTCCCCTTCTTGTTGGCCGCCCCATCGAAGAAGAGTTGCCGCGGTTTGCGCCTGTCGAGTGAAAAGATTCCGTCGTCCTAAATTGCGGATCGTGACCCTTGGGTTCACCGCTGGGAAGTCTCGCCACCTGATCCGCCATTACTCGCCCTTTCGTTGATTTTCCGACCATGTACTTGATGTCGAACTCACCAGAAGAATGACCACTTGGCTAGTCGCATCGACAGGATTTCTTGTCAAAGAGATATCTGACGGGGTCCATTTTGGAGACCAGGAGCACTGAATGTGACTGCATGTAGTGTTTCAGTTTCCCGTCTACCCATACCAAGGTGGTACAAGTTTTCTCTAATGCTGAGTAGCTGAGTTCACTTCCTTGAAGCTTCAGGCTTACGAAGTAGATGGCATGCTCAACTTTGGAATCCTTCAGTTCTTGTGCCAGCATTGCTCCGATTGACGTGTCCGTTACTGTTAGATATAGGAGTAGTGGCTTGTCTTCATGTAGCGGGCACAGAATTGGGGGATTCACCAAGTAGGTCTTGATCTTCTCAAAAGCTGTTTGGCACTCGGAGTCCCATTTGATGTCGGCATTCTTTTTCATCAGTTTGAACATAGGCTCGCAGAGAGATGTTGACTGGTTGATGAAGCGACTGATGTACCGAAGTCTTCCCATAAAGCTTTTTACTTCTGTCAAAGTTTGAGGCGGCTTCATGTCAATGATGGCCTTGATTTTCTTGGGATCGGCTTCGATACCCCTTTCTGTAACCATGTACCCCAGTACCTTGCCGCGCTTGACGCCAAAGGTGCACTTCGCAGGGTTCAATCTCATGGAGTGTTTTCTCGAGTCTCGTTGAAGAACTTTCTCGATTTGTCATGTGCCGCATGTCCGATCCTCTCGGAGTGGATGATCATGTCGTCGACATATACTTCGATTTCCTTGTGAATCATGTCATGGAAGAGGGTCTGCAGCCCGCCGGTAAGTAGCCCCAGCCGTTCTTCGACCGAACGGCATGACCATGTAGCAGCGCATGTCCCCCACTGAGTGGTGAAGGCGCCTTGGCTTGATCCTCCTGACATTTTGATCTGGTTGCATCCAAATAACCCGTCCACGAAGGACTTTACTTCGAAATTTGTCGTGGTGTCGACTCAAGATGTCGATGTTAAAGGCAATGGGAAATCATCTTTAGGGGGGCCTTGCCGAGATCCCTGAAATCCACACAAAGATCCGACCTTTCCATCGGGCCTCGTGACCGTCACGATGTCGGGAGAGCCAAGTCTGTACTCAATCACTCGATGAAACCAACTCGAGCATTTTCTCAATTTCTTCTTTAACTTACAAGGACCACTGCTTGATCTTCGCGCAGCCTTCTGCTTCGATGTGCTCGATCTCGGGATCCAGGGGAATTCCCGTGCTCCACGATCGAGGGATCGAGTCCCGGCATGTCCCGGTACGACCAGCGAACACGTCAACATACTCCCTGAGGAGGTCTATCGTGGCTTCTTTTTCTCGCATCGCGAAGAAACCGCCCACCGTGTCTCTTTAGGCTCTCGTGACCGACCCCAGTGCTCACTTTGGTCATAACCTCTTCGGCAACTGGGCCCGATTGTCCTCTCGTCAACTACACGCCGAGAACTTCTAATGTATTTGTTCGTTTAATGTGTCTCGCTTCTTTATCAATTGAGTTATTAACGCCTTTTAAGTTGTTTGTTAACTTATCGCTTGTTAAAGTGGCAATGAGAGGATACTTGAGACCGGGTTTAGGGAGATGCTGGGTGCGGGCCCAGCCTTGTCTTCCGCCGCTCGGCTTGCCCTCGTCCGGTGAAAGTTACCCAATTCTTCTGGCATTGCCGGATGCTTGATGAGGGTGCGGGATCGAGAGGCTTACTTCGCCATCCCAATCATGGCGATCATGCTATTTTCTGGAAAGCCGAGGTCAATCAGGTCCTCGCAGACCTCCATGACTTCTTCAAAAAGACTCTGTGAGAGCCGGTCCACCGAGAGCCGTCTTCTGCATGAATTCCCGGTTCCCTTCTCGCTTTGGAGTTA